>CAJQUW010015310.1:0-345000 GCA_907163375.1 Prostheceraeus crozeri
ATTTTCTGAAAAAGAGGTACTTTGTCTCTCACTATAGAAGTGGAAAAGGTTATTGAATAATTATGGACTAAAAAATCTTAATGGACATTTTGGGTTTTGATCAAAATATCTTTAAAAGTGGTACTGTAACCAAAGCTAGCGCAGACATTTGGTCGCTATCGCGTCGTATTAACTATTTTCAGATATATTCCAATATTGGTGAAGATGTACGTGTGGGAGATGTTGAAGCTCCATTGGCTAGCAATGATACCATTACCAGCCAAAAAGCTAGCAGTATTTTATCTGAGCATACTTTCAAGAAAGTGCATTATACAAATGCTGAAAATCAAACTACATCCCCACAAATTGATATTGCCATTTATGGACGATGCTGGTGCGTTGATTCCTTTTCATAAAGATGCTGTGACAAGTATCCCCACCCCCACTCTCATTTCCGAATGAAGAGTTAATGCAAAAGTATGCTAAATATATTTTCCCAATGTGAATAATATGGAAAGTGAAAAATAAGGACTCGTTTCTAACCAATCGTACTTGCCCAGTAAATGTTCTTATGAATAAATTTCCCAAAAATAAACCATCAAAAAGACTATCGAGTCAGAATTAAATCGGCCACTGCATTTACATTTAGAGAGGTGAAATGGGAGGTTGGCGTTTCTAGTATTTGCTATGATAGCAATATTCAGAATGTGAATGATTTGGAAGAAATGATATTGACTCCTCGCACCCATGATGGAATAACGATGAACAATACATTTCAGTTCCCATACAATTTAACATCAGATGGAAAGTGGAACTATGAATGGATTCAGATAAAATCAGATTCTTATGAACCATTTGGGAATGAGAAAATTATTAAGGCATTCAACAGTGGTAATACTTCCATCATGAAGAATAAAAATCAGAAAGCTTATGAGTTTTCTATCCATCATTGGAGTGGGAGACAGTTCCTCGCTTTCATTCTTTTACTAAAGGTCTTACGCTGAGGTTGGATAGTGAATTCTATCCACATCTTGGTTTTGGTCATGGACTACATCTAACGTCAATTGCTACTGCAAATGTTAAAAAGTTTATTCAAATCGAATCAACAAAATTTCATTATAGATTTAAAATATTTGATGAAGATGTTGTAGAATGCGAAGAACGCATCATTTTGAAAAAGCGTGGTGTTCAACCTTTATCACTTATTGAGTTAGTAAAACGATGGAATGAGACTGTGGGTAAGAAGTATGGAGAGAAAATTATGGCAAACAAAAATAAGTTGGTTATTCAGAAATATAATGACAAACTTACAGTTTATTTCTCTCCAACCTTGCGTCATTTTGTAAGACATTATACACCTATTATTGGAAACGGTGTGGTGTATGCTTCTCATGAATATCACACTAAAGCTGATTCAGTTAATGATGAATGGTGGGTGGACATCTATGGCGATCGCATCAAGAAAATTTACCAGTCTTATGAAGAATCTAAAGTTGCTATCAATGTAATGCCGCGTCTATATCATACAGTTGAAAGCTTCATTCATGTAGTAAATCCTTATATACAACAGAAGTTGAAGCATGTGATGAAAAGTAAATATGATGTAAAGACACACCACATTTCGTTTTCAATTGAAAATCAACGCGTTGTTCTGAGACTGGGTGATGACATTCAATGTCAATTGAGTAAAAATTTGAAAAACTCTTTGGTTTTTCAATGCTACAAACAGTGTTTGCTGCTGCGCATACGATTGGTATAGAAACACCAATGACACTTGATAAACATGAACAGCACCTTTACATTCAAAGTGATTTGATTCTACCTATTTCTGTTGGTGAGAAAAAAGAATACATTTTACGCGATTTCATTCATGATAAAGACGCTTCATATGGAATAGTCGAGAAGATGTTTGAATCTATTTTCTATCATCCCGTCATCAAACAAACTATACCCTCTATTGCTATCAAAATTACCAATGGTTTACAAGAGTGCATCCATGTGAATGATACTAAATCCCTCGTAACTTTAGTGTTTCGAAAAACAAAGTGAAGTCTTTATACAACATTTATTGAAATATGTACATGAATGTGAAGCAATAGACTTTATACAACATCCACTGAAAATATATACATGAGTGTACTTCAATAAACATTGCTATATACAAAAAGTCTTTTTACTTCGTGAAGGGTGGAAATATACAGGGATAGGAAAAATGTCTTTCAGTGGAAAAGTCATCACATGGGGAATGTACAGATGTGGACACATATTCACAAGGAAAAAACAATCTCATGCGATACATAAAACAACAATGTTTATCTACAGAAATCAACATCAAAATACTAAGTTAAGGATGATTATGCTAAGACGTCTCCTGAATGTGGTAGTGTGGGTTTAATTCTTTTGGGTGGTGGTATGCCTGTATCAGGATGTCCATGTGGAAGAGATATGTTGTGTTCTAACCAGCACCTCTTATCCTCCCATGCTGAAAGCGCCCGTTTCCTAAAAGTATGAGTTTTGATCTCATGCGACTTAGATTTTAAGATTGTCATATTGACAAACGTTTTATTTTTATTTCTATAGGCTTTCCTGAAATTTTTATGTTTCATGTTAGAGACCAATGATCTTGATATGCCTTTAGCGCGCTTAATGCTATCATCACTATCCTTTAATTTCATAGAATACATTTCAGGGCGGAGGAGAATCATTTCAGCTATCTCCTTCCCTGCTGTTTCATCCTTAAAACAACCAAGTTTGGCCTTATTTTTGATGGAGTATAGTGGATGATCAGCAGGATAATTTGATGTATCAAAATATCTTTCTAAAGATTTTCCTACTTCATTAAAATTTAAATCTTTTTGAGTGGTAATACCTAAGAAGAAACTATCTGTGTCACCACCCAACAAACGAACCTCTTTTACGAGAGGACACGGTTTTAGTATTTTATAGAAGAGTTGATACATTTCAAGCTTGGAGTAATCTAGAACACCTTGACCAATATAGATGGGTTTGCACAACTCAACTTCAAATTTTATCATTTTAATACCTACAAGATCCTCATCGATTATGTCTCTATCGATGAATAGAGGTGATGAGGTCAATTTGTGATACTCTTGATCATCATTAACTAGTTTGTAGTTTACGCGCTTTCTAACATCCTCCATGGTCTTACCAAATAGACTGTTGTTCTTATATTTATAAAAATCTTTTTCAAAATTATTTTGGGCTAGTGCACGTTTCTGGATGTTACTATCTATGTAGGGTTTGAGGAAGGCTTTCTGTCTAAATTTAATAATGCGGTGAACTCTTTTTAAAATCATGCCCATTTCTAAATAAAATTTTAAGATGCTAAAGTGGACTAGATAGTTTTCTTTATCATATTGAGTGAGTAAAAGTTTGCGGCAAGGCTTATACTTGGGTTGTCCACATGATTCTAAATCTTTATGAAATTGTTTCATAAAGTCGGAAAACATATCTTTACTCACTTCACCTGATTCGGGTGCGAGTGGAAAATCTACGGTTTTATGTTTAATATTATTTGGATAGATTAGATCTATATCAAAATAATATCCCCAATCACCTTCATCTGGAATTGCTAGTATGTTGGAAGGGTTGGAGAAATGTTGAATTTCACTATCATCTAACCAGCTAAACTCAGAGTGAGGTAGCGGTTTGGATAATGAACTACCATACAAATTATTTTGGTCATAATACTTAAGATGAGTCTGATCATCGCCTACTATTTTGATTTTAACCTATGTTTATTTACAAATGTGAGACCACCGCGAATTCCTCGCTCAAATAAATTATACATCTCTGGATTTGTAAGAGATGAATGGTCTCACCAGTCATTTTAAAAGCAGACTTAAATGACATGGCTGGTAGACTGACAAAGTGGACGGGATCTAACTTATCTTCTTCTAATGCCACTCGTCGAAACTCTTGGAAAACGTCAGCCAGCAAAAACACATCTAACTTAAGATAGGCAATCATATATTCACCAAATGTATGGCAGTCATATTTTATCCATGCCTCTTGAGCATGTTCATAGTCCTTACTGGACAATCTTGATCCGTCAAATATTTTTAAATTTATCTATGGGTGGAAGAGAAGTCTCACCGAGTTTACTAATCGCATCAAGATATGCATATTGAAAGACTCCTTTCCGTGGGTCGGTTTGTATTTTTGATGACTTCATTAGTTAAATTTGGATATTGTTCTTAAGATTTTGTGTTAGTGGGAAGAGACTTTAGATTTTGTACGAGAAGAGTCCCTCTTCCCCACACCGCCAGCCCCCCCCACACTCAACCTCATTGCATACAACTGCCCCCCCCCCCCCGCCAGTCCTGCCAGTGATGCAGCCATAAATTGGTAGGAATCTAAAAATTTTATATTTAAATAGACCGTCTTATTTTCTTTGGTTTTATCGACGGGTACTTTTTCTGTCATGGCCATAAACTTTTATCTCGTTTGAGCTATTACATCAAACTTCCACTCTTTCATTTGACCTAAACCTCCTTTTATTATCATATGGCTATCATAGCCCTTAAAATTATGGAAAATGACAGGTAGTGTAGGCCGCTTCATCCTCAGCGAAAAATTACATTTTGAACAGAGTGCGTTTCTAAATTTACCAGTAATGTGATCATGGTCGCACACTTTCTTAATCTTATCATCAAATGTTTTACTACATTTGGAGCAAACGTTGCAACTATCAAACTTAGCTTGATCATCTGCTGTCATATGCAATGATCTGCGATAGAGTTCACCATCATGTTTTTGTTGAAATTTTACAGCCTGTTCGAGGAATTGTAGGAAATGGTAAATACAATCCTCACCTTGCCAGACATGCATTTTATTTTGCCTACCCCTAAAGTGATCATGCCATACTTCATAGCAGGAAATGGCTGCTGGTCGATGGATGTTATCATCGATATAACATTCGATGTCAGCATAGATGACACGAAGAGGACTTAGTTCATCGCCATTCTCTCTATATGAAAACTCCTTATCTTTGGGCATGCGTTCCATTTGCAGTTTACCTCGCTTACACCACTCATAATGAGTTTCAAATTTAGTTTTCCTCCTAAAGTGGCGAATACATCTGTCGCAGTAATATAACTCTCTACTAGAGTTTTCTAAGTGGTGGTATAAGCGAGAGATTTTGGGAATACCGCAGTAGTGCCATTCCTCACTATCATCCTGTTTTACTAATAACAGGTTTACTGTACGTTCATAACAACTGGAACGCGAGTTGTAGCGCACACCCTTCAATCCTTTTTCCCAAACATGGAGAACTATTTTGATGTTGTTCAATTTTTCAAATTTTTCTATATCTTTAATTTTCATATCGTCACTATTACAGTCATCGAAGTTTAATTCATTCTCCCACTGCCTATAGCTATATGTGCGATTTCGATTCGCATTGATGTCATTATAGTGGAGAATGGAGAGGACAGCATATTTAAAACATTGCGATTCGCAATCGACATTGATGACTGCTGTTTTGTTTTTTAAATTTTTTAGAAGTCTAAAGGAGCCTCGACCACTATGATTTCCTAATAAACTGATTTTAAATAAGGCGGACTCAATGCCGTCAAAAATGAGACCGCTATCGCGCTCGTTAAATTTATCAATATTTAATTTTAATCCTTGGATGTGAAAATTTATCCAAGACTCATAGTCTACAACCTCGGTTGCAGGAGAGGAGGGTATGTGAAACTCTAACCTCTCTATTATTTGTCCAGTATGGTGGTCGATTTTTACATATTTTATTTTAAGATAGATGAGCGCCTTCATCCTAAAATTGTCTAAATTGTTGAAGAGCGCTTCTATCAATGATGAATTTTGATGAAACCATTCCTCAAAGTTAGCAATGGTTTCTGAGGAGTCCATCTGGTAGTTCCTCACTAAATTATTTATGGACACTTCAGTGAGTCGGATAGAGGAGGTACCGTTGGTGTAGGTATCGTTCGTGTGTATATGTTGAAGTCTGTGCGAAGATAGTTCAAAACGTGTCTCGAAAGACTGAGCGCACAAGTCGCAAGAAAAGGAGACGACGTTAACAGAATCATCCCCACCTTCGGAGATTGATGCCGGCTTAGGTCGACAAACACCTCGCTTGATGTGTCGGTGAGATCCCATTTCCTCGTGAAGATGTGCCCACAGTCAGCACATTCCCACTCGTTGCCATGTCGCGACAGTTCTGAGCTGGAACTCACATCACCTGAAAGAGAAATCATTCTATCATCTCTGTTCAAGCCTCAGTGTAGTGTTACAACCTACCTTGACTCAATAACTCTAAACTTTCCTCGAGAAGGGAGGGCGTTGGTGATGAAGTTGATGCCTGAAATTGAGGAAGATGCTATTAGTCACACGTTTGAGGGAGATGAGAGAGGAAATCTTTAACTTACCATTTTAATGAAATATGATCAGACAGAATAATAGTCAAAGAGAGAGATCGTGCGTTCGTCACTTGTATGATTCACAGATTAAATGAAATGACATGAATGTCACTTTGCTTATATACTTTCATTCTCTTCATTCATTGGATGTTCATTCTGATTGGCTGCTTGTGTATACTTAAGAATTAGAAAAATGTTAAAGTTATCATTATTCAAAGTCAGCATTTCAAAGACAACATGACAAGTCCTCCAACAACACCAAATACCGCATTGGAGTTCTCCTCTCCATGCACATCAGCAAAGGTGCTCGTTACACCAAATGCACCAAGAAAGGCGAAGGTGAAGAAGACATACAATCTCGACAATATACGAAAGTTATCATTATCGGAGGACGATGAAGAGGAGTTGCCCGACCTAACAGGCATACGGTGGAAATATTTACAATATGATGCCGAAGGGGTGATGGAGATGATCAGCAAGTCGCACTTGCATCAAATATGGGAGTGGTACACCCCTAACTCCCAACCGCGAACCGTGGCGGAGTGGGCGTACATTGACAAAGTGAGGGACGCTGCAGAAGAACGTTTAAAGCAGCTCAACTGTTTTTGTGATCTATGTGAAGTCAGACTCTGGGACGATATTGACGATGAAGACCTTTTGAAATACATGCCATAATAAATGTTTATTTCGTATTATCTTTGCTTTCATACTGACTTACTTGAATGGGGCTTTAGTGAATAATTTAACCATGTATACTTTTTCATTTGGAAATAGTAGCACGCTTAGTTTAACTTGCAAATCTTATAACATTTCATATGGGTGATAATGGTAGATGAAATAGTGTTAAATAAAATTAAGATAGCTTACATGATTCTGTGATAGCAATCGACTGCGATCCATGTGTAAAGAGCTTGTTAGACTACGGAAGAGAGAAGTGTGTTATGTTGCGTGTGGCGCGTGAGTGTCCTCCCATTTCATTCCATTCATTAATTCGTCTCATTGATAGAGACAGGTAGAACTCATGGTTCTCATAACGTATGCAATGGAAAGTTTTAGGCAACCTTCGACAGTTGGCTAAATGTCGCCCTGGCGCGAATGCATACTACGTTGAGACAGAGGCAATCACTTGCAAACATGACGCAGAGAGGTTTAACAAGATTGACCATTGCCGAATGTCCCTTGCGGTATACATAGCTACGGGTTTCACCGCCGCCCTTTACAGGAACGCCCGTCGAAAGGAAGTATTACACCGAACTTCATTTGCAACGTTCAAGTTGACTGATAGCAGATTCAACTTAATGATAGTATTCGCCAGTCCGAAGACTGCCCAGGGCAAACCGCGAGGAGGTTCTATCATGTCTTGCCCCATGGTGGCCCTTAAGAGAGCCGATGGTTCGTTCTCGGGATTAGGTTGACTATTGGCTGGAATAGTCAAGTGGTATGACGGTTAGGTTGTCATAGACCCTATACCGCCGAGGTCGTACTGGTGCATCTGGCACCTTTCGGATGCGGGTGGTATTTGGAGTCCACACCTCATCCGTCCAAACGATCCTCTTGATCTTCCCCTTCTTCTCAGTCTCTTCATCCCACTCGTCGAGGATGACGAACTCGGGAATGGCGTTGTCTTCATCGGTGAAGACGGGAATGTTGTCGGCAGATGTCGCTTCCATCGTGACTTCAAATTGAATGAGAAGCGCTACAATCTTCTGGCTTATATAGGGTTTTCAACAATGAATTGCTCAACAGCGAATCAGAATGCTTCAGGGATAGCAATCGACTGCATAATGTTCAAGTTGACTGATAGCAGATTCAACTTAATGATAGTATTCGCCAGTCCGAAGACTGCCCAGGGCAAACCGCGAGGAGGTTCTATCATGTCTTGCCCCATGGTGGCCCTTAAGAGAGCCGATGGTTCATTCTCGGGAGTAACGTCATCTTACACCCTACCAATTCTGCTGAGAGAGTCTTTGACTCTCTCTTTGGTAGCACTGTCGACTTCCACACTAACTGGTACATGGCTAAAAAGTGGAATGTAGCGCCATTCCGTTGGATTGACAGCAGTTTGCTGTCATCGGATTGCCAATCCGAGCAAGATTATTAAAAACTCTGTCTTGCTCCTCTAGCCTGACAAACTCCTCAAATAAATTTCGCGGCCTTAACTGCGGTCCGCGAGGAGAGCTGACTTGACTGTTCGGCGTCTGCATGATTGAAATGAAATGAAATGAGAGGCAGTGGTTTATATACCCTCTAACGCGACGCAACGTTCAAGTTGACTGATAGCAGATTCAACTTAATGATAGTATTCGCCAGTCCGAAGACTGCCCAGGGCAAACCGCGTGGAGGTTCTATCATGTCTTGCCCCTAGGTGGCCCTTAAGAGAGCCGATGGTTCGTTCTCGGGAGTGTCGTGATGGGGTGGTGAAGGCGGGCAAAGATCTGCAATGAAAATGATATGTATTAGAATAGGATATACTATCTTATTTACTTTTTCACTTACCAAGTTAGTCATCCTTTGGCAGTCTCGCGCGTTTCCGAATCGAAAATTTGTGGAGATGGCCGCGCATTCGTAGGCTGGCGTGGAGGCATTTTTTCGTGGGATGACCATTGTAGCATAGGATGGACTCGTCGAGGCTTTGATTTACCAGTACTTCGCCGGCCAAATGATTATCCCGAATAGGGATGTGAAATTCAAACAAACGATCCTCATTCACACGTTCCCACTCATCCCTCATGCGCTCCAACTTCTCATACGCCTGCCTCTCATCACCCCGCCGAGCCACAGTCCTCTCCAACTCAACATTCCTCGCTCTCAACACACTCATCTCCTTCATCATCTCCTCAAACTTCGCTTCTGCATCTCTCATTCTTCTCTCCGCAGCACTCGCCCTCTTCTCACACTCATCATTCTTCTCTTCCAACTCTCGCGTCTTTTTCTTCAAATCAGTCACACTACGCCTCATTCTAATATTTTCATCCGCTACCTCCTTCGACTTCAGTTCCTTCTTTTTCAACTCATCCAACTCCTTCACAACTTCATCCTTCACTTTCTTCAAACTCTCATACTTATTAACCAACAAATCATGCGCCATCTGCTGCGAAACATGCCTCTTCTCTTCATCCTTCAACCACCTCGCCGACTGCACACGAATCCCACCACTCTTCACTTTTGGGGAAGATGAGCTCTTCGGGGGGTCGGTGATGACAATGTTTGACACCTCCGACGACGAAGAGCTCAACTTCCTCACACAATTCCTCACACGCTCCCTATCTAAATCCACATCATCCTCATCATCACTCTCAAGCACTCTCTTTCGCTCAATCTCAGCCTCCAACGACGCAACCGCTCTCGCCAACTCATCATTCTCAACAACATTCTCAACAACATTCTCAGCCTTACCCTCTCGCTCGATCACCAACAGTCGCTCCCTCTCTTCCACAATCAACTGCGTAAATCTCAAATCAGTCACTAAACCACCACTACAGTCAGCATGCACTCTGTAGAAACGCGCCTCATCACCCTTCAGCACTCTACACTTCACGCACGCAACCCTATTCAAGATAATCATGTGGCCGGTGCCCGCCTTCTTGACATGAGCCTTGGCGTCCGCACTGCGATTAACTCGCCCACATGAGCACATTTTGATGTGATATTTACGATTTTTGTCGTTAGCCATGCCTGATTTTATTGTGAACTGTAAGATAATGAAATTTGTATAAGTTTGGAATCATGTAGTACAGTCATATTCCTAAAGAGTGTAGTGAGTGGCACTCGATCCCGTCGACAGCCCGAAGGCCTTGTACTGATCACTAGGGAAGTGAGAGATCTTCCCCGATACCCGCTCTTTACAGCTGAAGACATCATTGTCACTGCCCCGAAGTGGTAACAGGAACGCCGAGTCAAAGGTAGTGATCAGTAGCTGGGATCTAACCCCTCAAAGCTGCCTTAGACTTAGTTAAATTTCAAATCTGATAGCAGATTTGAACTCAGGATACTTGAAAACCTTAGTCTATATGTTAAAACTTTGAAAAAAGTGAAAATTAAGAATTTTTAAAAAATTCCGCATTTTTACTACTCATACTACTTTTAAAAAATTTTATCAGTAGTAAAGACACTATCAAACTCTATCATACAAACTTTGAAGTAAGAAGATAGCTTGCATACTTCAAAAGATAGAGTCCTTTGAAACACCCGATATCGGGAGCTCAGAGCGACGACCGTCGCTTACCTCGTCTTTCGATGAAGTGATCAGACTTACGTTGTCGGGGGTTTATATATGCTCGGAAGAAAACTTAAAATGGCTCTATCTCCGAAAGTATTCATCGTAGCGACATGCGGTTTGTTGCAAACGATTCGTCTCATCATTCTCTATCATATGACAGCTGAACTGTTCTCATATGACCACGGGAAGTTGGTCCGTCAGCACATGTCCATGTAACATGCCACAAGTGAAAAAATTCCTAAGTGTGAGAGCTCCAGTGTGGTGAAAATTTTGAAAAATTTAAAACTTCCGAATTTCGACCTGGGACCTTTACCAAAACATTTTTCATCAAATTTCACTGACTCCCCCCCCTCGTTCAGAGAAATTTGATGAAAAATGTTTTGGTGAAGGTCCCAGGTCGAAATTCCACACTTTGGAAAATTTTCAAAATTTTACCCATACAAAGCCACTCTGACACTTAGGATTTTTTCAGGTGAGCGAGCTCCGACCTAAAATCTTGTAACCGCTCTAACTTTTGAATGAAGACAGATATGAACAAGCCGTTTCTTTCACTGAATTTGTCTCACTCTTAGCTTTCAAACGAGCTATTGCACGACAAAATCCGTCCACTAGAAGCCAAGATCGAAGCTAGCTGTCCAGAGGGGGGGGGAGGTCAGTGAAATTTGATGAAAAATGTTTTGGTGACGGTCCCAGGTCGAAATTCCACACTTTGGAAAATTTTCAAAATTTTACCCATACACAGCCACTCTGACACTTAGGATTTTTTCAGGTGAGCGAGCTCCGACCTAAAATCTTGTAACCGCTCTAACTTTTGAACGGCTGGTCCGATTGACTCGCAACAAAAAATGTTGTCGAGCAGCTTTTTCTCCTCTTTCGAATGCAACTCGAACGAACAAAATCCGTTCACTAGAACCAAAGTTAGAAGATTGCTGTCGGGGGGGGGGAGGTCAGTGAAATTTGATGAGAAATGTTTTGGTGACGGTCCCAGGTCGAAATTCCACACTTTGGAAAATTTTCAAAATTTTACCCATACAAAGTCACTCTGACACTTAGGATTTTTTTCAGGTGAGCGAGCTCCGACCTAAAATCTTGTAACCGCTCTAACTTTTGAACGAAGACAGATAGGAACAAGCCGATTCTTTCACTGAATTTGTCTCACTCTTAGCTTTCAAACGAGCTATCGCACGACAAAATCCGTCCACTGGAAGCCAAAATCGAAGCAAGCTGTTCAGAGGGGGGGGGGGACGTCAGCCGAAAATTTTTTCTCTCCGATTGACTTGAAACTCACCATAGCGATGCAGAATTTCACGCTGAATCCGAATCTGACCTCCGTTTTCTCATCCGATGCTTCGTTTTGACGCTACACACCAAAACGTCTCAAATTCTAACTCTGTCGTTTTTCGAAAAATGTTGAAAATTTTTTCTCACCGATTGCCTTGAAACTCACCATACCGATGCAGAATTTCACGCTGAATCCGAATCCGACCTCCGTTTTCTCATCCGACCACTCCTTCCACTCGAAACAACCATTTTACAACCCAACATTCAGCAGATTGCACGAAAAACATCACACACTATAGCCTCAAGACTAATCCTGGCGGTCGCCCAAGTCCACCACGACCGACACTCTATCGTTCCAGAGGGGGGGGGACGTCAGCGAACAGTTTGTGAACCCACCTGGTCGGCACACCACGACAGACTACAACCTCTGTCGTTCCAGAGGGGGGGGGGCTCAGACCCGAAGCACCACGGCGGCCGACCACGACACTCTGCCGTTCCAGAGGGGGGGGACGTCAGCGATGGCGGCCATCTTGCGCTATCTGGTGTTTGTCACTTCCTTACTACTAACCTCGGCTGCAGTGGTCAGGCCGCTGCGTAAATTTACGCACTGCGTAAATTGGCGTAAATGGCGCAAAAATTTGAGCCCTGCGTAAATTTTTCATGTTCTTCTGCGTAATTTTTTTAAGTACTACTGTCGATGTTTCATGTTCCGCTGAAGATTTCTTAATAATTAAGACCAGTTTCACACATGTTTAATGAAAATCTATGTTTATTTGTATTATACGAATATAATACGATATATTCCGAGTATACTCCACTTAATCTGTAGCTTCTTTCAGGTCGTAAACGTGAGTGATACTGGGACGAGTACGTTGAAATAATCCAGAATTAATCTTTACTTCTAAGAAAGAATTTTGTGAAAGATCGGATTTTCTCTCTTATCTCCAGTCGTGCCAACTACCGCTCAGTGATATCAACATATGTTCGAGCTACGTGCTTTAACAGTGACACACTAACTACATTTCATGTACAATGGTTTTTCTTTCTATGATGGCTCTATGCTGGTTCGTCAAGACTGATGGTTGCAGTTATAGCATAGACAATCTGATCAATTATGATCTTTTTCTAGGTTTCTATGCTGTACGATAGAAAAATCTCGTTATGATTTCGGTATCATAACTTTGATTCGGAATATAAACACAGCGCCAATCTTATGAAAGTGGAGCAGCACAGATTCTTGCACCTTATAAATACACGATGGTTGCAGTGTTTGGAGGTGATCGAGCGACTATTACAACAACTGGAAGCATTGAAGTATTTTTGTTGTAACTGTGGCGAAGTCAAACACGTCGTCTTGGAATGATCGAATCAGAAGAATTCAGAAGGGTCTTTCAGATCCTTTTACTGAATGCATATTAGAATTCTTTGCCACCGCTTTAAAACATCTGAGGGAATTTGAAAAGATTCCAACGTGATGGTTGCCTCATACATGACTTATGGCAAACTATGTCAAATCTTCTCATCAAATGGCTCTTAAAATATATATTTGTATGCTTTTCGTATGTTATTTCAAATGTGGTATGCTTTACATACTAAAGACATACTAGCACAATGTTAAAAGAAATCATCAATCATCTCCAAAGTATCTTGATTTCAGGACTTTTGTCAATAAAGATCACATTAATGTTACTACTGTTCTGCAAGTAGTGAGATAATGACATTCAAGAGTCATTCTTTCAATACTGAATTCGATTTTAATACACGTAAGTCTAATGCATTTCATGAATAATCAATAAGATTTCAACCATCAACAATTGTGCATCATGTAATTTTGAATTAAGGCATATTATCAATCCGAAATAAAAACACATTATAATTCATTAAACGCAAAAATAGTTATGTTTGAGATATATAAGTCAACATGATTGCACGAAAGATATCGTTTGAATGAATTGACGTTTATCAAGTTGGCTCATAAAGTAGAGTTAAATAAACGTCCTGTTAATGTTGCTAGACAAGTAGCAACAACGACAATCTCGCAGTCATATAATTCACAATAAATCTAATCTAGTTAAATATCACTCTATCAAACAAAAAATATTCGAGACTGGTGTTACTGAAAAAAGTTATTTGACAGTAGTATGTAATACATGCATTTTTTTGCTATGTAACTTAAAGCTGCACATACCAAATGGATACCAGATGCATACAAATAAGGATGAATTTGCATCGGGTCTCGTATATAAAACATACCAACAATTCGTATTTCAGTGTAAAACATCCAATCACAGATAGAATAGTTCGTATCGCTACATACCAATCACATACGAAGGTAAATGAGATTTGGTATGAAAAATATACCAGATCTCTGTAAACATACGAGAATCTCGTATCAGATGTTAGTTTCAAATTGTATGTAATTTTGGTATATGTTTGTATGTAATTTTCGTATCCAGCGATTTACAGTGTATATGTTTGGTGGTATTGCGTTGATACAGCCTAATAAGCAGTGAACATTGCAACTCAATTCAACGCATGCTAACATGGATGACTGAGACCATAGTTATCGCTTATAATCATTCAGGCCATGTCAAAGTTACGTGTTTTTATCAACGTGTGAATGAGGCAATGTGGCAATAACTTTGATAGTGTTTCAAAGTGAAATGTTGCATGTTGTTTTTTAAATGCATCAATTAATTCCACCATAGAGTGTCGACTCAAAATCGTATGTTATGCTAATTCGGCAATTTACTTGCAGATATTACTTGAAATCACAAAACCAAATGTTTCTAATTTATTTTGCAGTGTTAAAACAATAACAGTCGCACAAGAAACTCGGATATAATGCAGAATATGTAAAAAAATGCAAAAGCAAATCTCATAAAAAGAGTAATTTTTTCATTATAATTGATCGTACATCGATAGTAGCCTATATCACTCAATGTTTGATGTGAAGATCGTATAAAAAATAGAAAATGAGAGGCTTTTAAAGCATTTGTAATGATCATTCGAGGAATTAGTGTTTAGCATTAATTGTTTAGCCTAATCGAAGTTGGTAGATAGCAAAAACTGGAGTAGGCCTACACATACCGGTACGGGCCACTCCACAAGATCGCACAATTCATCGCAATACAATGACCATTCATCACAGCTAACATTGAAACGAAGCACGCATCTTAATCTGCTCGCAATCAATGTTGGAAATATCGTCTTTCTCTGGAAAATGATTTGATCGTTTGCTTCCCGATATTGTTTCACAGACTTTATACTGTGAAATTTTTTCACTGTGAAATATTTTTAGTCATTACTTACCGTTTCGCACAGGATCATAAAAACCGAATGCAATATATCTCAAATTACAAAAACGGACCTTCAATAGGCCTACATGTTTACGTCATTTGAGCAAAATGAAAAGCATCATTATAGGAGTCACAATTGCAGTCAATTAATAATCCATTTTACTGATCAATGGCCATAATTAATATTTTTGACCAGCTTATGCTTCATGAAAATCCTTTCTGCGCAATAGAAATCCATTATTATTACTTAGAGATAACCTGTGCCATCGACCTCCGGCGTAACTTGTGCCACGAAAGTAGACTAATTTCACTAAAATTGGTCTTACAACCTAAAAAAAACCAATTTTGTTCATTCTTTTTCGTACAATGCCACATAGTAGGATATCTGTGTGTTAACTAAATTGAAATGGTACATCAATGCCCACCACATGAAAGTTTTTCGCATTTTGAAAAAGTGCAAAAAAGTGACTTTTTTTCAAAAAAAAAACACAGACAATGTGAATTTTGTAGGAAGTCTCAGAACAAATGTACCTTTTTGCTAAATTGATTCAATTTCACAGGAAAAATAATTACAAGAACGATAATATCATTGCAGATCTTGCAGATGGATGTGACGGTCCAACAGCGACCGTAGCACAAGTTACCCCAGTTGACGGTAGTATGAAACAAGTCGGATAATAAATGGAATGAATATACGCTAACAAGCATCTTGATTAAGCGGAAATTAAGCTGATTATCTAGCAAACTTTATAAACCACATTACAATGCAAGTTTTCAAGGAAAAATTGAGATCTCACTGTGCTTCTTAGCTGCGATGTCATGCTTTTAATTCAATTTTCAGTGGCATGATTTTATGATTCACAATAAGGCGTCCTATTTCTTGAATCTGAATAGCAATGTATACCCACTAACAATTGGAAGTTAATTCTGATAAGCTTCCTTGATTATGATGTTTTGCTCTTTCGGTGGCAGTTTGTGATATGATCACGCTTAAGGTAATAATAAAGCTGAGCTTTTAGCAATGTTAAGCCATCTAATTGCTAATTTGACAAACTATATTGCCTCATGACAATATAAATTGACAATGATTGACAATGACAAATTGATATGACATGGAGGATTTGTGGGATGCTATTCTTTATTATGTATTGCTATCATGATCAGCCAGATTCATGTTAATTTCTCCAAAAGTGTAGACATTTTTATATCTCGCAGGTGGCACTGGGTCTCGACTCATGTTCATTTAATGAAGTCGAAACTGTATACACATTGGAGATTTAATAAATGCTGAGTTGCCACTGTACCTAGCATGCCTAACATACCTCTATGACTTCCACATAGGAAGCTTCTTCCTACAAGGAGCACCGATAATTAAAATTTTACTGAAATGAAAATTTGAAGTAAATATAATTAAAGTAAATTTAATTTATATCAACTCAATCTTATTATCATCTGATATACAAATATGAGCTTTATTTAATGTGATTTGTTGCCTATTTAGTTCATCATTTACCATCTGCACTAGAATGAACTCGTTGAGAGTCAACTCACAACAATTTATAAATTAGATGTAAGCTTTTGTCCTTTGCAAAAGTACAATTTATGCATGCTTTTTCAGGCGCCGGTGCTCCAGGCGAAAATTTGTTTTCCTAGTGAAGGGATGCAATTGAAGGATGTTGAAAGGATAAACAATTCCTTATTTCAAATATTGCGCGTTTGTAGGATTTTCAGAAATGTCTTGCCGTGCGAAACTACAATGTCGCTATCTTTTCAAGTTTCTGCACATGCATGGGATTGTAGAATTAATGCATGGTGTGGTAAAAGATTTCTAAATTTAGGACAGATGAAGAATTGTAGAAAGAGGCGGCTAAACTTTCAATTATCATTTACTGCTGTTGATTTAGGCAATTAGTTCTTGAGGCAATAATGTTGCTGCTTCCCAATACTTTTATATTTAGAATGTCATGCTCATCCGAAAATACTAAAGTTGCAGATGCAAAGAAAAGTAAAACCAAAATGATAAATATATTAATGTCAATCTTAGTAATTGACAAAGATGGGAGCTTTACACAGCTGATGTGACTATGTAAAATGATAAATGGTGATTTCATGATCTTTCCTATTTTCTCAAAACTGGAGATAAGCAGTCAAATAACACATGGCAGAAGGAGAATAACTTTAAACTCGCGCCTCTACTTCTGCTGATCGTAGATCATCGGACATAACCTCTGATCATATTTTCCTTGGTCTTCTGCCTATGAAAACAGACTGAAATGATCTCTTTTCATCCAGTCATCCTCGTCCCTCCTCATAATGCGGCTAGACCAGTCTTCTTCGCACAGAGCATCGGAAGTGCCTTCTGGGTTCATCTTCGTCCATCGTTCAGTCACAAAGCACATTTTCTTTTAACCAATGCTTTTTCTGTTCTGTCCATCTTTTTAATGTGATAGCCTTCCGCGAGCCAAGTCTCACTCCCATACATCATCGCACTGCGACAGGGTTATCGCTGAAGAAATGCTGAAACTTCTGTTTCCATTCCATTTCCACGGCATAATCAACCAAACTTTCCATTTGTATTTCCAACCATGTTACACTTACTTGTCGACAC
This sequence comes from Prostheceraeus crozeri, assembly GCA_907163375.1. Lineage (NCBI taxonomy): Eukaryota > Metazoa > Platyhelminthes > Polycladida > Euryleptidae > Prostheceraeus > Prostheceraeus crozeri. The sequence continues at coordinate 17,788 of CAJQUW010015310.1, forward strand.
TTCGTGCTCCATTTTGTGAAAAAGACAAAACATCTTTCACCGCTTTCAAAAATGAAGCATCTTGCGCAATATCGTGTGCGTTTTTGGCAAGATGACTTATCGTAATTTATCTTGATGAAAATGAGGTGGCTTCTTGTGGAAGAATAGCAAGACATCTTAAAGTAAGTTATCTTGTGAAAAAGAAGGGCGAAACTTGTTTGGACGACACGAATTACTGATCGAAGCATCATCTTCGTGTTAAGCTGTGTGACAGAGATTAATCCCTCCAAGATGTGCGATAGTTTGTAACACAAGGTGCACAAATGAAGTTCCATATATCACATCCTTCTATGTACATATATATATATATATATATATATATATATATATATATATATATATATATATATATATATATATATAGATATATACATGTACATGCACATACTCGTATATCACATGTACAGTAGATTAACCCAAAATAACTGAAGTCATATGTTGATTAGCTGCAAAAGTGTGAAATCTGGGCAAATCATAGAGCACCATTCCGCCACCAATGGGAAAGAAATGTTGAAAATGTCTTTTGTGGTCTTCAGTGTCGATTGTACGCTGTTAATATCGGGTTTCCCCTCCTATTCAGAAAATACACTAGATACAGTTTTTCCTGTCTATGCAAACCACATTTGTAGCTTATTATTAAAAGAATTGCTACAGCATGCTCTTGTTCGGTTAAGCCATGATGCATTTTATCGGCAATTGATGCCATTGAAATATAAAGCATGATGTAAAGATGCAATCAATGGCGTCTTCTCCGTACCTGCGAGGCCTTCGGCGCATCCTGAAAAATTATTTACCAACATTTATAAAAATGAAAAGTGTCATCATTCATTTCAATTCGATAGCTTCTCGTGATAGCTGTGCACAGCTTCCCGTCTCAAAATCAAACGCTCAACCTCAAGAGTGAACAGTTTTGCAGCACGTGCTTGAATCGCAGCTGTTTTCTTCGAACAATTAGACACACAAGCTAGTCGTTTGTTCAGACAGCGAAAGAAGAGTTGTGTGCGTGTGAGGCAGTACGCGCACGCGCCCGCGCCAATAATGGCTTTCCCGATAGACATGATGCTCTGCCTTCTCCAATTTTTGCAATGAAATTCTACACAATTCTTGATCGAGGCGCGGTTCCTAAATATAGTAAGGGAAGCGCAACCCAATTGTTCCTAGCTTCGTTTAATGTGAGAGAGGCCAGTACGTCAACAGTAGCAGATGGCTGACGTTCAGACAAGACTGCAATCAGATGATGAGCGTTCTCCAATGAATGCAGAGTAATGCATCTGACTCGAACACCCAGATTCGGTAGAATTCCATAATTTGTTTTTACGCTATTGATATGACGCTATGTTTAGTGCTGCAGATGAGATCATAACCACGCCTTTCGTCTCAAGGGAATATACTGAAAAGATGACAGTCGTGAAGCAAGGTAGGCCAACACCTGATATAAAATTGAAAGTACTCATAGAGAAAGAAATAAGAAATACACAAGACATTTTAATGCATCAAAATTTCAAACATGTGAGTGGCTGATCGGCCGCGAGAAACACAAGAAACTGTTGGCCTTGCCTCCTTTTTTCTCGAGAAAATGTGGTCTTGACAGAAAGGGGATATAGTGATCTCAGCTCCTTGAGTAAGGCGGTTTAAGCGACATGAGCAATCACTTCTCATGTGCACTTTCACTTGACCTTAAAAAATGTTCGGAAAATTGTTATTAAAAACTCAGCTTTTATGAAAATTAATGTTATAACATAAAAGTGCTTTGTATAGAAATAGTATTCCAATGCCGAGTGAAGGCCTATGGTCATGGAGCACACGACGCCACTGGATGCAATATATTGAATCATAAAAAGACATCAATAAAGACAAAGCTGAATTAAAATTTCAGTTCACTTAAGTCACTGCTCTCGGGAAAACACGTTATGATGCTCATTGCATTTCCTCAATAAAGTAATAAACATGAACTTTAAAAATTCAGTCATAAACATGATTGGCTGTAGGCCTAATTGCATCAGAAACCTTATATTTCCACTGTATTTGATTTCAGGTGGCTTTGTCCGGAAAGGTTTTCACAAATCGAAAAGTTTTTCGGCCACCACGACGACAGTTTTGCCCGTCGCTGCCATTACGTTGACGATTTGTCAAGAATTGTTTAAGATTCATGGTTATCAAAATATTCCCTTAATGATGAGATATCGACTTTATTGATAGATTCAAAAGAATAAAGCCTGACACATTAATTCTGAATGTTCAATGTTAAAACGCTTTACGAGTATTTGCATAAGAAGTAAGTAACCTGTAATACGAATAATGCATTATAGTAGAAAAATTCATAGTAAATAGATGGGAAATTTTGCTTTTAGGAATTTCTACAAACTAACCGTCAAATTTGTGGTTCTCCATGCATTTACTATTTGAGTACTCTATGAATGATCCTTAGTGAAATGTACATTGATCAATTACGCATTACATGAAATTACGTATTACACGTATAACGTCAAGAATTAGATGATCTCATCGATAAACATGTATGAACCTGACACGGGCGATTCTGTACAATTTCAACATAATATCTACGCAGAAGACTCCACAATGTAATAGCCTATATCGTATAATCTACCGATTTTCTTGCAGTTCAAGCATCTTCTTGGAATCGTTTTTCATTCAATCCTGTTAATTTTCTTTTGTCAATTGCTGATTACTTGAAATTCTGCCATAAACTGCTGTGATTATTTTCACATATCAATAAAAACAAAATAATGGGGATACTTGAGAAAATAATATCATGAACCTATTTTTGTGACCCCGACAAGAGCGTATTTAGAGTTCACTAGAGCATCAAAATAGCACACAGATATTTAGTCACATTGTGCGAGCGAAATCAGCAGAAATGAATGCTTTCTTTCAAATAGGGATTATCACAACTCTCAGCTTAAATTTAGGCATTGATATGAATGCGCATGCGCAAAGCATGGCGTCAAATAGTTGCACTCAGGATGGTCAGTAGACAGGAATTAAATCATTTAATGATCTACAACTATAGGCAATATTAATCAATCTCTTCTATTCAATACTACATTATTGTGCCTCTCGTCGCTTTTGTTAAAAACAATAAAACATTCTGATTAGTTGATGGCAGCTGACAGGAGGTTGTTTGAATTTATTTTGAAGGTCGGTTTATATCGTCTCCCCAAGAAAATTTTTGCTGCTAGAATTATTTACACTTTATTGCTAAAAAACGTATTTACCTTATAGTCTTCGCGAGCCGGCGCGCATTCTCAAGGATCGACAGGAGACTTGAAACTCATGCCGATCCTTGAGAATGCGAGCCGGCTCGTGAAAGCGATCTTGGCAACAAAGCGTTTCTTGGGGAGACGATATAAATCGACCTTCAGAATGTAATTTCTTTTTGCTTCATAAAATTCCTCATAAACTCTTCTTGGAAAAAATACAAGAAATCATGCCCTCTTTCAATAGCAGTTGATAGCCGTTACATCATGGCTTGATTTAGGATACTTCATATTGTACCTTCAATCCCGGATTCAAAAAGAGTATACCTGTCAACAGCACCGATGAAAGTTGAGTCTCACATCAAACAGTGCAGGCAATGTCCTTGACCATGTATAAACATCAAGTATGTTTAGCGCCATCAAACACCATGTACTATGCTTGAAGTACTTACTATAAGGGAACGGCCACCGAATTCATCATCATCATCATCATCATCAGCCTGTTCTGTTCCACTGTTGGACAAAGGCCTCAGTGTGCTTCTTCCATTCTTTTCGATCTTGAGCCTGTCTCTTTCATGTTGACTGTTCATAAAACCTGTCGATGTCGTCTCTCCATCTCGGTACTGGCCTGCCTCTGCCTCTTTTTCCATAATGTGGGGTCCAGTCTGTCAATCTGATAGTCCATCTATTGTCTTGAATTCTTGCGACATGTCCCGCCCATCTCCATTTGGTTTCTTTTGCTTTTTCCACCGCGTCCGTCCTTGATTCTTGTCTGCGTTCTAATCCATTCATTGGTCTTCTTGTCCCACTTGCTGATTCCGATCATACTACGTTGTATCTTTCTTTGTGCTACTTTAAGCTTGTTCTCTATGAATGAAGTCAGTGTCCATATTTCTGATCCTTAGGTGATAGCTGTCAAACGCAACTATTGTAAACTTTTCTTTTCAAACACATTAGCATGTTACTCTTGAATGCATCCCTATGTTTCGCAAACACTGCCCATCCCGCGTTGATTCTTCTTCGTATTTCGTTTTCTTGAGTTTTGTCTAGAAGGCTGAATGCATGGCCTAGGTATACGTATTTGTCCACTGCTTCGATTGCTTGGTTGCACACGTTTATCTGTCTTGGATTTGTCAAAGGTCCACATATAACTTTGGTTTTTCTTGTGTTCAGCTTCAGTCTACAATTGAGGCTCCTGTCCGTTAATTCTGTAGACATTTCTTGTAATTCGTCCGCATTGCTCCCTATAAGAACTACAGATTGTTTCATACAAAATGGATCACCCTTAAACATCGCCTTAACTTCAACTTTGTCTAACTCCGCCACAATTGAACGAATTTCTCTGAAATTTGGAAGATATGTCAGTTGTGCTTACTAATATCATTGTTGGAAATTTCAAGCATGAATATTGAGTTGTTTTCCTGTTATAGATAAAAAAAGTAGTAGATAATTTGATCTTCATTTATCAATGTTACACAAAATCATACCTCACTCTTATAAAATTACATTTGTTTCCTTTGTTATGTAATATGTTGTTCTACAAGCCAAAAGCTATCAAGCAAAACAAAAATAAAGAAAATCGGTCAATCAGAGCCAGTATAGCACCATTATTCATCAACAATAATGTAACTGCTACATGTGATTAACTGGACTTCATGTTCCATAGTTTCCTGACTTCGTTGCGGTGGTGTTGGCAGCACTCCTGATTGCTTTCAGCTAGAAATCTATCTCTTACCGGTTGAAAACAATACAAAGCACAAATGAACAATAACGAGATCCAACAACAACATCCAAACGTAGAGACCACCTAATTTTGAGATTTGTTAAAGTTGATCCAAGTCTCTCGTTAACTGAGATGGCTGCACTAGACTCGTCTATTTCTAAGTCCACTATTCGTAGAAGACTTATTGAGTCGAATTTCAAGAGCTGTAAGAGGCCCTCTCAGATCGAATTATCAGATCAGCATACAAAAAGACGTCTCAGATGGGTAATGAGTCATTGTCACTGGCGAAATCAATGGGATCGGGTTTTCTGGTCTGATGAGGCATCAGTCCGCCTGAAGGATAGTGGTGGTCGATTGAGATTATGGATAAAATCTGATCAGGAAATTCCGAGACATTTACATCGTCCCCGGGTACAAGGTGGCATTTGGACCAATGGCCGCTCTGAACTTCACATACAGCAAGGAACCATGAATTCTGAACGCTATGTGAATGTTTTACGAATGAACATTGGCCAAATGACCGATCAACTTGGTGATCCATCGACTTGGTTATCTATGGATGATAATGCTACGTGTCACAGGAGTAGTAGAGTCAACTTATGCAAGTCTCAATTAGGGCTTAGGACATTATCTTGGCCAGCTCGTTCTCCTGATCTGAATCCCATAGAAAATGTATGGAGTATTCTAAAACGCAACGTTCGTCGTTCACTGCTACCTACAGATGGCGTATCACAACTTACGTCACTGTTAAAAAGAGAGTGGAGAAAGTTAGATCAGTCAAAAATCAAGTCATTGACAATAAGGGTAGGGCCACAAAATATTAGCTTCTTAAGAACCGTTACTGTATCATAGCTTATCAGATTATATAATGACATTTAAATATATTAGGGACATGAAATAACATGAAAAATGCTTTCTGTATCATACTTATGTTTTATTTAATCAAATTTTAGGATGATCGACTTTTTATGAAACGGACTGTATATCATCTGCAACCCGTTAGATGTGCTAGGTTTTCTTCATCAATGTTTATTCCTTTGTGTTGCCAGTTAAGCGTGTTCATGATGTGTTCTTCTAGTGCTATCGTGAAGAGCTTCGGTGACATTGTGTCTCCTTGTCTGACTCCTTCCTTCATTTATCTTCCTTGTTTTCTTGTGAAGATTTACAGTCGCGGTGTTGTCCGAGTAGATGTCTTTGTGGACTTCAAGATAACCATCGTCTATACCTTGTTCTTTCAGTGATTCTGGTATAGATTGAGTTTCAGCTGAATCAAACGCTTTCTCATAGTCCACGGATACCATGCACACAGGAATGTTAAACTCGTGGCATTTCTCCTTTAGGTGATTCATGGTGTGCATTTGATCTGCAGTTGAATAATGTTTCCGAAAATCTGCTTGCTCTCTTGATTTCTTTTCATCTAGGTTCTTTGCGATTCTTTCAGTCAGTATTGTGCCGTACGAGTGGTTATACACTTATTAAAGTATATGCGGGTAAGTAAAAACACATCGTTTCACTATCACACGGTAAGCGATTGTGATACCTTTTATTTCAGATTCAATGCTGTTATAAACAAGCGTGACCTTGAGATGGTTAATAACATAAATATTCGCAGCCATTGATAGCGCGTACATTACATCTCTCCCCCTTTAATGAAGACGTGAAGGGGTTCCTCATCTAACACAGTTTCTTGAAACTTCAAACACAGTTCTCTGAGATTTCGAATACACAGTTCATTGAGATTTCGAATACACAGTTCTTTGAGATTTCGAACACATCCGGCGGCGCACGATCTTCGTCTTCGTTCATTCCGAGGTCCTCACGATAGTCCATTGTCCAACGATTAGGTACCTACTCTATTTACATTAGTTACTAACTTGAATTACGATTAGGTTACATAAAGTATAAAAAAAGTAGACCTTACAGCTCAAGAATAAAACAAGAGAAACCTGGAAAACTATACAATTCGTTATATCACATCAGTATAATTCATGGTTGTTGAATCTTGCTGGACGAGACCTATTAGTTCGCAAAGGATACCGTCTATCCGCCTGAATGGATGGAGAAACTATCAAAGGTTCTGTAACTTGTTGCGTTGGGAGACTCTGAGGACAATCACTGTCGTACGATGTGATTGGGGTATCAGTAGTTCGTGGAGAATCAACTAAAGATTGGGAATAATCTGAAGGCTCAGGAATCGGTTTCATTACAGATGAATTTCTACTCTTTACCTTTCCCGTCTCGGAAACCACTGTCTTCTTCGATCCCTCGTCCTTAACAATAGTGTACTCCATATTTTCAAAACGTGGCTCAAGTTTACCTTTGACCTCGTTACTTAGTAGAACCTTCGATCCTACTGGCATTTCAACGTGTTTCGCATTTCGGGCTGAATCTGCGTACATCCTACCCATCTCCTTCGACAACGAGTCTCGATCTCTAACCTCTCGTTCAGCGCAACTGCCTAAAGTCTTATCAACACATGGATCGTGTTCCTGAACAGCCTGTAATTCAGGTAGTTTCGTCTTCAGAGATCTCTTAAAAAGAATGACAGATGGTGGTACTCCGGTCACGGAGTGAGGAGTGGTACGATAGATCAGGAGAAACTTATTCAATTCTTGCTTCAAATCGAGGTTCTGTGCAGCGGCAATTCTTAAGAACTTCATAAGAGTACGATTCTGGCGTTCTACCTCGCCGTTTGCCTGTGGCCACAAAGGTGTAGTATGGTGGTGATAGACATTTATGGTACTGAAATAGCCTTGCAGCTTCTCTGAGAGAAAAGGTGGACCGTTATCATAAGTGATAGTGTCTGGGTAGCCATGCATCGCCCATATCTCATCAAGGGTACTTATCACATCATCACTGGTCGTCTTAACCATCCACTTGGCCTCGAACCACCGGTTAAAATAGTCAACGACAACAAGGAGTCGGTTTCCATCTGGAAAGGGTCCTAAGAAATCCATGGAGACGTCTTTCCAAGGTCCTACTGGCAACTTGCTACGGCACAAAGGTTCAACGTTAGCCCTTTCAACAGAGACAAGAACGCATGCCTTGCATGACTTGCAAATCTTCTCAGCTTCCCTATCAATACCAGGCCACCATACCTTAGTGCGTAGGCGCTGCTTCGTCTTGACGATGCCCTGATGACCTTCGTGACCGATCTCTAAGATCCTTTGCCGATACCTAGCTGGAATTATCAAGTGGGTACCTCTGAGTAAAAGATGACCAAAGACGGTCAATTCATTCCAAATTGCCTTATAGGAAGGAGGCACAGGAGAGGAATCCCAATCATCTGTTAACACTGCTTCTCTGACTAGCTTCAACTCTTCGTCGACAGCAGAGGGTTCCTCAATCTCTCTGGGAGTTAGGGTTCTCGGGACGGCAGATTGTGCAACAAAATATATGTAGTCATCTTTATCAGTACTTCTGGACGGCTTGCTCGAAGAACGGGAAAGAAAGTCTGCAATGTTCGTATGGCCAGGAATGTAGTCAACCGTGAATTGAAAACACTGAAGTCGTAAAACCCATCGCTCAATACGTGCAGAACAAAGGTGCAGAAGGCTTGGAGTTTGGAGAATACAAGTATATTAGTGGTCTGCGGTCAGTCTTCAAATGAAAGGGACCTCCGAGAAGGTATGTCTTGAAGTATTCACAGCCCCAAACTATTCCTAAAGCCTCTTTCTCAGTAGCTGAATAGCGCCTCTCAACCTCAGTTAATCTGCGACTTGCGTAAGCGATCGGTCTGAGTTCACCTCCTACATCCTGCATGAGGACGGCCCTTAATCCTACCCCACTAGCGTCAGTTATCAGCGTCTTGGGAGATTTCGGGTCGTAAGCAGTGAGCTTCACGTCACGTCCTATAGCTTCCTTGACAGTCTTGAAAGCTCGCTCTTGGTCAATACCCCAAGAAAACTGGGTGCCCCTCAGAAGCTTTCTAAGAGGTTCAGAGATGGTGGATAAATTTGGAACAAATTTCCCACAGTAATTAACCAAGCCTAAAAATGAGCGTAGTTCAGACACGTCCTTTGGAGCTCTGTTACATGTGTGAATTAAAAGGTAACGTGTGCTGGCTCATACAATTTATTTCTGAAAGATTTCTTTAACACACTACAAAATAGTCAACGTATAATTGTTAGCTCATTTAAAGAAGTCACGAAAAATTAACATTCACATAGTTCGTTCACAACACCCCTCCCTCCTAGTCGCGGAAGCGATGGGGTTTTCCACAATGTCTTTCCGGATTCTTCCTTGTAGGTGCCGGAAGGTGACCGTCCTCCGGTGGCACTTCACGTGAACTCTTCCGTTCTCCATCTCCGTTCTCTCGACCCGGTCCGTTGTCGTTCGTAGCCTCCAAATCGATCAAATCTTCTCCATTGTTAGCCGTGTCACGAAGCCGGCGATCAGAATCAGTCTCTCTTTCTCCCATTGGTCGTGGGGAATCCTCCACAGTACGCCAGAGTCGATCGACGTTCTCCTTCGGTAACGTTTGTTCGTCTTCCTCGGTACTCTCGAACTTCTTGATAGCTTGCCAGTGTCTCGTGACAACACTGCCACTAGCCAGCTGGATCTCGTACTTGAAACGACCGATTTTGGCGGTCACTGTTCCTTTACGCCACTTGCTCCTCGCCCCTAGGATGAAATTCCTGACTAAAACCTGATCACCTACTTCGTACTGTACTGAGCGTGACTCTAGGTCTGGAAAATAAGAGCGGGCTCGATGTGGCTCTGGCAACACTAAGTCTAATTTCGTCCTCATCTCTCTCCCGAACATCAACAACGCTGGTGTGCATCCTGTGGTCTCTTGGACTGTTGTTCGATAGCGAAACAGAACTTTCAATCTTTGCTCAACACTACCGTCTAGCTTTTTCATCTTGTTCTTGAAAATCTGTACAGCTCTTTCAGCGAGACCGTTCGTCCTAGGACTGTAAGCTGGACTGGTTGTGTGCTTCACCCCGCACATTTTTGCAAAATGATCGAAATCTGAAGAAGTGAAAGCACTACCATTATCAGAGTGAATTTGGCGAGGAATACCATAAGTTGCAAAGAACTTTTTCAAGTTGCATACCGTCTCATCAGTTGTCAGGTTCCTCTGCTCTACCACTTCTATCCACTTGGAATGAGCATCGATAATAATCAAGAAGTGTGTTCCTAAGAAATTTTCCGCAAAATCCACGTGCAATCGTTCGAGCGGCTTGGAAGCTTGAAGCCAGACATGTCCTTTCTCTAAATCCGGCGCGTTGCTGTTCAACTGACATCTTTGGCAAGATTTAGCCAATCCTTCTATGTCTTTGTCGATACCATGCCAGTAAACGAAACTTCTACTCAATGCTTTCATCTTAGCTATACCAACGTGACCGTCATGAAGTAACTTCAGGATCTTACTTCTTAAAACCTGTGGGATTATAACTCGCTGGCCCCAAAGGATGCAACCTTCCTGGATTGACAACTCGAGCCTCTTGCTATGGAACGGTTTCAAGTCTTCCGAAATACCCTCATCAGGCCAAGACGTCCGTGTATAATGCATGAGAGTTCTCAATGTGGAATCCTTGCTACTGGCGTCTTTTATAGCTAATGGCAATGTACGCTCTCGGATGAACACGGGTTTGCAGTCAGGTAACTTGTGGATGTGCGCTTTTTGGCCTTTGTACTTTCCTGACTTTTCATTAAAGATCTCGGGAAACTCTTCGCACCAGACTTGACCTTTCTCAGTGGGAGTAGCCACAGTCAAATGAAAAACACTTTTCCAATCTATCCGAAGGACCTGCAACCAGTCCCTCCCCAGCAAATTATTGCGACCATGTGTAGTGATCAAAACTGGCAAGCATGCTTCTTGGTCATTCAACCGAACTGGGATCCTAGCCTGTCCTAGAAGTGGGATAGGGTTGCCATTGTAGTCACGCAATTTCATGCTACATTTGGAAATCTCGGTTGACCTATCCTTAATTGTGTCCCATGTTGATTTTGTTAACAAACTCACTGCCGCACCGGTGTCCACCTCCATCTGTGTGGCCTTTTTGTTCAGTTCAACTGACACAACTATGGCTGCGTTGTTCGTCCGCTTGCAGTTAATGCTCATAATCTGGTACTCTACGCAATCGTCATCGTCGGAGGAAATATCGACATGTTTGACCCTTCTTGATGAGTCACCTGCACGCTTCTTTGTCATACACGCAGATTCCTTGTGGCCTCGTTTTTTGCAAAAATTACAGTTCTTATTTCTGTAAAAACAATTGTCTGGAGGTGATTTGTACCTTCACAACGATAACATAATTTATCCTCCTTGCTAACCTCTGCATTGGTAGGCCTAAACCTATGTTTGGTTTTGGAAACCTAATTGACTTCATTTTCAACCGCCACTAATTTTTTAGTGTCCTCTCTGTTCTGTTCTAGTTGCAAACAAATGTCACATGCTTTTTGGAAAGTTTGAGAATCACCCTCGGATAACAAACGGTTGATCATTTTATTATCATTCAAACCACTAACGAGTTTGTCGCGCAGACGCTCTTCTAACGACGCACCGAACTTACACTTTTCGGCCATGTGCCGCAAAGTATTGATATAGTCACCTACAGTTTCATGTTCCCCACGCATGGTTTTGTCAAACTTATAACGGTGGACTATTACAGAAGATTGTGGCTCTAAATGATCCTTGAGGGCCTTGCCTATTTCAGACAAACTTTTATCGGCTATCTTTGCAGGTCTCAATAAGTCTTTGATCAAGCGGAACGTGCTTTCGCCTACCACACTTAACAGCTTTTGCTTTCGACTCCTCGATATCATTTGCCTCAACATAAAACTCAAAACGCTCCAAGTAATCACTAAGATTTTCTTTTCTATCATAAGGTCCAATATCACCTATTCTATGTGCCATATCAAGCAAATATGTTAGTAAACGTGGAATTTATATGCACATATGCAAACAATATTTGTAGCCGTAACTCAATGTTCGTCGCCAGTGTTACATGTGTGAATTAAAAGGTAACGTGTGCTGGCTCATACAATTTATTTCTGAAAGATTTCTTTAACACACTACAAAATAGTCAACGTATAATTGTTAGCTCATTTAAAGAAGTCACGAAAAATTAACATTCACATAGTTCGTTCACAACAAGCTCTACAGTTGATTATGGCATCCGCCTTGTCCTCAGTAACAGAAATACCCCCAGGAGAAATCTTGTGGCCAAGAAAGTCGAAAGATTTAGATCCGAAAAGACACTTATCTCTATTCAAAGTGAGTCCTGACGACTTAAGCTTGCTTAAAACCTTCTCCAGACGTTCCCTATGTTCCTTTTCATCCGAGCCGAACACCACTATGTCATCCATGTAGCTTACAACACCCTCACACTGAGCAAGAAGCTGGCTTATGATATGATGGTATATTTCTGGTGCGGCATTGATGCCAAACATAAGTCGTTTGTACTGGAAAATACCGAATGGGGTAATGAACGTGGTTATATTACGTGACTCTGGAGCTAATTCAATCTGATGGAATCCTAGGTTAATGTCAAGTCTGGAGAAAACTTTTCCTGTGCGAAGCTTTGTAACTGAGTCATTTACCAAGGGGAATGGGTACTTGATTCTTTCTATTGCCTTATTAGCCTGTCGCATGTCAACACAGATACGTACACGGCCGTCAGACTTCGGTACCACGACTATTGGACTTATCCACTTAGACGGTTTGTTCACGGGTTCTATGACGTCGGCCTCGACCAACTCGTTCAGTGCCTGTTTAACCTGTTCTTGCAGCTGAAATGGGATTGGACGAACTTTCTGCGCTACGGGACTAACTGTTTTATCGATGGATAGATCTAGCTGATAATCAGCCAGTTTTCCTAATCCTGAGAATAATGATTCATGCTTTAAGAGCATGTTATCTAGATCAGAGCTCCTTCCCACAGAGTTGACATTTAACGAAACAAGTCCTAGTTCGCTGGCTGTCCTTTTCCCTAAAATAGGTATGTCTTCTCCGACGAATACAAGAAACTCAGCGTCAACATATCTGTCACCTACACTGACCTTGGTCGTAAATCTACTTTTAATATTCAATCCCTCTCGATGGCTATAGGAGTAAATCTTTTCATTTTCAACCTTCCACGACTCGCAGTGGATCCCACTATCCTTCAGCCTGTTCCATGTCTCTTCATCGACTATATTCATGGAAGCTCCTGTGTCAATAAGTAAACCAAGTGATGAACCACCTACAGAACAAGTCACCATCTCTTTGTCATCAGAACTACATACCGACCTGTAACACGCTGAATCCGCCTCCGATTGGCTGACAACTGCGAAAGCATAAGCTTGATCCCTACCACTACCTGCACTCTCATCCGTACTAGGCCTATTCTCTTGATTCAAGTTCACTTTGCTTTTAGTCCTACAGCATGCAGTTGCATGTCTGGTTTTCCTGCACTTGTTGCACTTCATTTTCCACCCGGGACACTTAAAATCCTTAGCCATATGTCCAGTCTGACCGCAACGGTAACATAAGGCATTAGGCATACCTTTGGAGCTTGGCCTACCGAATTGTCTATTCTCTTCCTGCTTGAAACTACCTTTCCTGCCCGTTCCACCTGCACCCCTGTCAGGTTTGAAACGCCGAACGCTATTCACCGTTTTTGTACTAGTTTCCTGAAAGTTCCTAGCCTGGGCTCTTGTGACTTCAAATGCTCGGCACCTTTGGACAAGATCATCTAATGACTGTTTATCACCTTTCTCTAAAATTTTCTCACGTAGTCTCTGGACTCTCAACCCCTCTACGATTTGGTCAATGATCGCCTCCTTTGGGTTATCAAAGTCGCACAGACCTGCTTGTTGCTTCACTCTAGTGATAAATTGGTCAACACTATCGTTGTCTTGCTGCAATTTACGAAACAAATGGCGCTCGTAAGTCTTTTTGGTTTTAAGTGCAAAGTACGTGTTTAAACTATCACAGCACAACTAGAAACTATCGGTGCCTTTAGGCTCAGCGGCTTCAAGAGTTTCATAGATGTCTTGTACATCACTGCCTGCAAGATGCAACAACAAAGCCTTTTTCTGGTCAGCTGATGTGATATTTCTACCTACAGCTAAGTAGTTGAAACTCCGCAAATACTTCTTCCATCTCGAGTTAGCACTTTCCGATTTAACGTCGAACGAGCCTAAGCCTAGGTTTTCAAGACTCATTTCTTTAAATAAAAAAATGAACCCTATCACAAAATAACCAGAAATAACTTTATAGAAAATAATAAAGAAATTATTTCCGCAAAATCAATGAAACCCGTGGCAGCATAGAACACTTTTAACCGTTTTTTTCTCAGTCGCCAAATTATGTGCCGTACGAGTGGTTATACACTTATTAAAGTACATGCGGGTAAGTAAAAACACATCGTTTCACTATCACACGGTAAGCGATTGTGATACCTTTTATTTCAGATTCAATGCTGTTATAAACAAGCGTGACCTTGAGATGGTAAATAACATAAATATTCGCAGCCATTGATAGCGCGTACATTACAAGTACACTCATTGACAAAATTTTTGAAACATTTACTTCTTTAACTTCTTTCTTTTTGACTGGTATATATACATGTATGTATGATACCTTGATAATTTAGTCACAATCTCCACCAAGTCGCTAGCACAGAAAAACAACGCATGTAGCAGATTCAACTTAAATAGCGCGTGTGCCCCCTCTAGCTCCAATACATTCAGTAATCCGAGATGGCATGGATTCACAAAGTTTCTGAATGAAGGATGTTTCAAGGAGAAGCCACTGCTCTGTCAGTCCTTCAGAGAGAATCTTCAGGGACACTGGTGGAAGTAAATAGCGGTCTCTCACTCGCCGCCCAAGCTCTTCCCAGACTTGTTCAATGGGTGACAAGTCAGGTGAGCGTGCAGGCCAGTCAAGGGTTCGAATGTTCAATCTCCTAACAGTGGCAATGACAACCGAGGAGCGATGTGGTCTTGCGTTGTCGTCTTGGAAGACGAGATCCTCCACCCTGACCAGTGGGGCAGCAACAGGAAGCACAATTTCATTGAGATACCTCTCTCCAGTCAACTTGCCTTTGATGATGACTGTTGTCGTTCGTCCGCCATGCCAAATGCCACCCCACAGCATAACACTTCCACCACCATATCTGTCGTGTTCTTTAATACAGCATGGGGCAAAGTGTTCACCTGGAAGACGATGCACTCTGAAACGACCGTCATTGAATCCAGAGTGAATCTCGATTCACCGGTCCACAAGACTTTATGCCAGTGATGGTCATTCCATGAGCGATTGGCATCACACCAGGCAACTCGTCTTCTGCGGTGCTCAAAACTCAATGGAATTAGGACAGCTGGTCGTCGCGATTGAATTCCAGCTTCTCGCAATCTTCGATAAGCCGTTCGAACGCTACAGTCTGCATTTGAGGCACTCTTTCAGTGTACGACCAGCTTTGGGACTGACACAAATCTATTCCTCTTTGCAGCTAAAACTAGACGTATGTCTGTCCTTCCTGCAGACTTTCTTGGTCGACCAGATCCCTTCTTCTTTTTAACATCTCCTTCTGCTTTCCATCGACACCACCACCTCCTAGCAACGACTCTCGATAGTTGCAGCTCTTCGGTAACACTCGCACAACTTCTACCACAACGAATCATTCCAATAGCCATACCTCTGGTAAACTGATCGTATGCCATTTTATTTTACAAAAGCTGGATTTCAGTTCACGTTTATATTCAATTTGTAAAAGCAATTGTGACAGTTGTATCGATATCAAAATTTGAAATTTGACCACCATCCTTTCTCCATTCTCTTTTATGTTGAATGGTAATACATAGAAAGCGAGATATTGCATCATACCTGAGAAAAACATGAAACAAACTTCAATTCAAGCCAATGATAGTTTGTTTCATTAATTATGTCAATGAGTATATCTTGGTATAAATCTTGTACAGGTTTGAAAGTATGCATATTGGTCTGTAGTTGCTGATATCTTTTTAGTCACCATTCTTGAAAAGATTATCATATTGGCATTTTTCCATACTCTAGATATTTTCTTCATTCGTAGACATTTCGTGAATAATTTGGCCTGTTCTCTGTTCAGCACCTCTCCGCCGGCTGTCAGTGTTTCTGTTTTTACATTGTCATTTCCTGCAGTTTTCCGTTCTTCATCTTTTTGAGTGCTGCTTCGACCTCCCAGTCTGTTATATCTGGCAGGTCAGATCCAGACGTTTCCATACTGATTAGTTTGTTGCTGTTGCATAATTTCCCATAGAACTCTTCAATTCTCTCTAGGAGCTTTTCTTGTCTCGTTATCACGTTGCCATATTAATTAAAGTCGTCAAGCGTTCTTGTCCTAGCTGGGCATCTCGTTTTGCTTTCTTGATGCTTTTCCCATCTTTTATGGCTTTTTCAACGGCTTTGATGTTGCTTCTCCTTATGTCTTCTCGAGCTTTTTTCTTTATGGTTTTATCCAGTTCTACATACTCTATATTATTTCTGATATCTCCAAGTTTCTTCTTCATTTCTCTTCTTTTCCGCACAAGGCTTTAGGTACTTATAGTTTTCTGTACTACTGTTTCTTCTCCACTGATTGCGTCGAACCTATTACGCAACAGTATTCAAATTCCTGCTTCTTTAGTGCTATTTGCTCGACAGCAAGCCCTTTACTTCCGGTTGTCATGAATTTCTAACGTTCGAGTTTTGCGTTGATCCTTATGCTCCCCATGAGCGCTCTGTTGTCGCTACCAATGTTCAGCTTGTTTAGCACCTTCACGTTTGTGAATATATTTTGTCTGTTAGTCATGATGTAATCTATCTCGTTTCTTGTTTTCCCATCTGGACTCTGCCACGTCCAACTTCTGGTTGCCTTATTCTTGTAGTAGGCGTTCATTATTTTCATGTTGTTCGCTGTCGCCCATTCAATTAGGCTATTTCCTCTTTAATGCTCTCTCCGCTGCCAAATCTTCCCGTGGGTGTTTCGAAGTCGTCTTGCTTGATTCATATCTTAGCGTTTAAGTCCCCCGACACGATTTTATAATGACTGACTTGTGTCAACTGCTCCTCTAAGTCTTCATAGAAACTGTCCAGCTCTTCTTCAGAGCCACTTGATGTGGGCGCATAAACCTGCATCAAATTGAGAGAGAATTTCCTGTTCATCTTGATTTTTAGTATAGCTATTCTCGTGTTCATTTCCCTTACTTCCAGAATGCTACTGCTGATGCATTTATGAATCAGGAAGCATACTCCTTGTTGCCCATGTGATGCTGTTGTGTGGTATAACATATGTCCACTGTTCAATTTTATGAAGTTTTCCTTTTTGTCGTCGTGTTTCTGCCAAGCCCATGACATCCCATTTCAGTCCCGTGTCAAGTGTCAAGAAGTTCCTCTTCTTCGGTGATTCAGCTATTTTTGCGTCTTCCTTGAGAGTTCTGACGTTGAGGGTTATTATGTTTAGGTTTCTGCGGTTTCGGTGATCTTTTTCTCCCCAGAGATTCTTAGCACCTCCCATTCTTTGTCCGTTTGAACTTGTATCACAATTCAAGCTCAGGGGGGATTGTGCTGCTGGGTACTGGAGGCCGTGTGTGAATAGAACTTTGCATGCAAACTGGAGTTTTGGCTTACTCTCCCGCGCTAGCCACTGAAAGTTGGGAGAGGTAGGTGGTTTGAGATCAGAGTCTTCCTTCACCCAGCCCTTGCCTGACGAGGCATGACCTACAAGGCAGTAGGTGGAAATCGGAGTTTTTCCATCTATCTCATGTGCTGGCTAGGCAAAGAGTCATGAGCAGCCCTTCACTCCACTGGAGGACCAGAAATGCTAGTAGGGGCATATCTTTGGGTAAGGTGTTACCTCTCAGTAGAGCGACGAATGCAGTTTAACGTCATACCCAGGCCACCGAATTATTCAATGCTAGTTAAGCAATACGTGGTGATCTAAAATGAATAGAATCTGCAGAGAACAAGCAGATAATCATCCAAAAATCGGGGATCACATCAATTACATTAGGCCTACATGTGATTGTTCTGCCTCCTTTTTTTGAATACCTCCTGAATAATTGCACGACAAAGGAAATCAATTTCAGCAAATTGTTCACTTCGCACCATTTACACATTCTGAGAGTGCTTGGATCATGGAAATAAGAAATTATTATATGTTTAACCAATTAATGGATCAGATGATCAATCGAAAAATTGACCACCTAACAATCGTTATGATTATTTTGTCTCCAGCTTTAACAATTAGGGCCTATTTGAGTTCTCTGGATAATTTCGATGACGGTGCAATGCATGCACATCGTGATACCAATGACATTCTCGGTGTTACTCTCTGTACTCCATTCAATTTAAAAGTTAAATCTCCAGAGTTAATTTGTAAGCAGTTTGCCTGTTGATGTGCATTTATACACAACAACCATGTCACTCTCACCAATCCTATAACGGAACTCCTTATCTTATCATTAATCACGATGTATTCAAAGAAAGCATCAACCAAAAGAAGTTTCGAATTCAAATTGAAGCCAGTTTTAAACTTGCGTGATCTTTAGATATCGCGCAGACTATATTGGTGATAAAGCTATTATGAATGACTTTACATTGTTGATGGTTCTGTCAAAATTTATTCTATTAAGTATTTCATTTCATCTCGAAAGCTTCTTAGACTTCAGCGTCTGTAGCTTAGACCTCGTATTCATTAAAGAAAGTTTGCAAGTAATTGTAATTGAGAAATAATGAGCAATTGCCATTTTGTAGCTATTTTGTGCTTTTCTCGTTTCAACTATCTTCTGATGACGTTTTGGATTAATCAAATAAATAACCGGCGCTATTGTATAGAGAAATATGACAGCGCTCTGCAAGGCATTTTCTTTACAGCTTTCGAACTCATTTGGAACTTCTCAGCCATTGATTTTTGCGATTTTCTCTCCTCGTTCGTTGTCTTAAGAATGTTTCACATATCATTAAATATTTCAACACCTGACATATTAGCTTTTAGCTTCCATATGAGAATATTTTTAACTTCAACAAAATGATTAAAAACATAGCATTGAAATTTTCTCTCAAAATTTGCCGAAAGTTCAACACAGTTTGATAGGACACCCATTATTCCTTATTTAATTTTAGTCTTGATCAAAATCTTTATCTACTGAATAAAGTAAACTATCACAAATTGCTAGCTGTGGACAAGCGTGCTCACAAAATCATTTTTCGTAACAATGAGCGTTCATCTAATTGTCAGGATGATCGACTCCAAAGACGTCGGAAAGAAATGAGTACTCGACTGTATAAGAAAGTAGAAAGCATCGAAGATCACGCCCTAAAATCGCTGCTACAAAAGACTTCCTCATTCAAATGTGCCGTCCATTCCATAGAGCAAGCCAATTTAGGTAGTATCGACTCAAGTGTCAGCATACAGTGAAGATGTTTATATCAGAAGACTCAGCTTTTGCGGAGATTGCGTTCCTGCGATCTAAAAAAATATGTGACCAATTTCTAAAATAGTAAATTTTTGCAAATTACTTCTGTGTTTTTATGTTAGCGATCTGATGCATAAGACTTCAAATATGCAGGTAGTATGAAACTTATTAGGCATTAAAAAGGATTGAAATTTATTAACAAGTATAATAATTAAATATAAATTAGCAGAAATTGAGCCGATTTTCGAGGAAATTTCATGAACCACATTAGAATACAAGTCTTCACAGAAAAGTTGCGATGTTTTTCTCGAAAATTTTATTTTCGGTTAGGTTCTTGCTATGTTTCCTCAGGCTTGTAGAGATGTTCTTTATCGTGCATTCGACATGGTTGGCCTGGCCCCGCCATGTGGTACAGGTTGGAGGTTAGGGGCTGAAACCTTGCTTCATGCAGCCATAGGGTTCCTCCCTGATGACTCCACACATAGCAATTTTGTTTTGGTTTCTTATGTTTCTTGATTTTCACCATTTGTTAATTTTTACCAAGCTTCTAGCCAAGTCTATAACGATCTCTCATTTTAGTTCTTAGATTGTAAAATAAAAATTGATTATAAGTTTTAATTTATTCAAAGTGGGTCGTCTAACCTTTATGTGCATTTGGTTTCCTACTCTGTAGCCTACCGGGATAGGTTACTCAATCTAGTTAGCATTAATTTATATTCATTCGTTCTTGACTTTAAGTTAGCTAATTATTTACAGGATTCTCCACTAGGGTGGTTGGGTATCTTCCGTTTCCTGGATCGTTCGAATTTTGTACCGTGTCGAGTATTTTGATTTAATTAAGACAATGCAATTGAATGACAATGCAAATTGAATTAAGTCAGTACATAACAGATGCAACATAGCCAGGCAATGATATGAGTATATCTTTCTGATATTGGCTGCCGACAACAATGTTGTGAACTTGTAGCTTATAATATATACAATACTTGCACTATAATGCGATAAAATAATCGAATTCCCAATTTGCGCCAGCAAAGTTGTAGTTTATTTATTTAGATTATATTACGATCCCTTGCTTTAGATTCGCTTGATTCGAGTGATTAGCAAGGTGATTGATGTGTAAGCTGCATTTATTAAAATAGAAAAGAAATCATGTTTCACGCCCACTCAAAATGATGCACATTATGCATGAAATATGTGTGACATTATTCAGAGTAGGTTTATATTACCATGTTAAAAAATGTTCAGTATTACTTCAGGATCATCAAAAATCATTTGAAACTGTCAATATTCAGTTTGACCACCACTTTGATTTATCAACTATTCAGTATGCCTAGGCATGGAAGGAATCAAATTCTGGCATATTTGAGTAAGTTCGTCATCGATATTCCAAATTTTCAAAAAGTTTGAAATCATTCCTCGTTTTGATGACAATTTCAGAATTCTCAGACTTTGTTTTACTATGGCCCATACGTTTTCCATAGGGTTTTTATCCGGAGAAGCGGGAGGCCAGTCCATTACAGTGATATTCAATTCAGACAGAGCATTCAGAGAAACAGCACTTACTAGGCAGGGTGCATTAGGGTAGTCACGTGGTAGAAGGAAATTTTAATTCGACCATGTACCTACATCGATAATTAATTATCAAGAATATAGTTGGATGAGTGGTATCCCGGTGGCTATAGTATATCCTGCCACGTGGGTCGTGTTTCTCTGAATGCTCTGTCTGAATTGAATATCACTGTAATGGGCTGGCCTCCCGCTTCTCCGGATAAAAACCCTATGGAAAACGTATGGGCCATAGTAAAACAAAGTCTGAGAATTCTGAAATTGTCATCAAAACGAGGAATGATTTCAAACTTTTTGAAAATTTGGAATATCGATGACGAACTTACTCAAATATGCCAGAATTTGATTCCTTCCATGCCTAGGCATACTGAATAGTTGATAAATCAAAGTGGTGGTCAAACTGAATATTGACAGTTTCAAATGATTTTTGATGATCCTGAAGTAATACTGAACATTTTTTAACATGGTAATATAAACCTACTCTGAATAATAGCACATTTTTCATTAATATGTATTCGCCTCATGTGCTATGCCCCTAATGCAATTAGGCGGTCGATTATAATTGAGTAAAATACGCTTAGATATCCATATTCAACATGTATATTTTGAACTGCAATATCTTTCTCAGGCAATCTACTGCAGTAGATTACCTGGGAGTAGATTACCTGTAATGTGTTATAACACACTTTAACGATTGAAACAGTACTATGATTGAAAACTAAGTTCTGACTCACCGAAGCGAAAAGAATTAGCTCTTAAATGCTCCATGAGAGCTAGAAGATGTGCCAGATTCAAAAAATTGAAGACGGAATTGTCTTCGACTTCTAAACCACTAATACACTCTTACAGATAACTAATAAATTATTAATAATTACGAGATGAGTCTGAGCTTAGTTTCCAACCCAATACAAATAATAGAGTAACACATCATAAAATGCAATTGTTAAAAGTACATCCATAAAAATTGATAGACTTGTTTTCTCGTGTGTTTGTGTTGTTTGTAGATACAACATTGTTTGTTGTAGCTTCATATGATCCATACAGCACTTTCGACATATCTTTCTCGAATACCTCGGCATGAATGTAGGCACTATCTGCTTTTTCATTGATT
Source organism: Prostheceraeus crozeri (assembly GCA_907163375.1). Classification (NCBI taxonomy): domain Eukaryota; kingdom Metazoa; phylum Platyhelminthes; order Polycladida; family Euryleptidae; genus Prostheceraeus; species Prostheceraeus crozeri. The sequence continues at coordinate 39,818 of CAJQUW010015310.1, forward strand.
CGACCTGTTTTGAGTGCTGCAACCTCCTTGGATATGCCGCCTTGTACAAGTCGAGTCTTAGCAGTGCGTCTTATTCCAAGTACTTTTTGGTATTCTATTATCGATATCAGAATTAACTTCTTCCTCTGACATGTTTACAAATCTCGACGTCATTCCTATGTCATTGATTAGTCAAAAGTGAAGAAAGGAATGCTTGCTTAGATAATTAAGCTGTTTCAAAATTCATGAATTCAAATATGAAATATATCCATGGAGTCATGAGATATCATTCAGCGAACACATAGTATTATTACACTGACTTCTATGTATCACACAGCTCAAATCTACTCATATGATGCTATGGTATTCTCCTCGCCTTCGGCTCGGAGAATACCGTAGCATCATATTCGTAGATTCTGACCGTGGAATACATCGAAGTCAGTGTAATAATATTACGTAACCTCGTACTAGGCCTTCCATTATACTGAATTCCGAACATAGCTATCGTTTGATGTCACATTATCGTTGAAAGCTAAACTGTTTGAGAAATATTTGGATGAAAAAATCGGCACCAAACATCTGAGGTGGAGATAATGCGGTTTCATAACAAGCTTCTCACACAAAATATTTTTCTTCATTTTCACATGCAATTTTTACAAGCGCATGGATGCATGTAGGAGAGATGGAAATTTAGAAAGCGAGAAACGTCGTTCTCAACAATAGCCAAATGCTATCAAATATAATCGCTAGCTCTCCTATGGGACGAGTAATTCATTGAAGTGCTTTTTTTATTAATGATGTCTCTTGGATTTTGGAAGTTTGACTACAGCAATTTGTTTCGTGGATCCTAGTAAGATTAATAGCAGGATGTTGATTTGGTTGGTGTCCTTCGATTGTTTCGACTTTTGTTCTTATTATCTTAATTTCATTGGAAAAATAATTGCATGTAATTCTTCAACCTAAGCTGCAAATGCAATCGCAGCAGACATACTACTTTGAGTGTCAGTAAATGACGCATGATAAGAACAATGAGAAGCATTATTGTGTGGTATTATATTTGCATACTATTTCCCCCTACTTTAGTCACAGTGTGTGTTGTGAAAAATTCTCACGAAACGTCCAATTTTTGAAAGGCCAAATTCCCGTATACTCGTAGAACAAGTATTAGTGCGGAAGAAAAGAAAAGATGAAAATAGAAAAGTGTGAAAGTTTCAACTAAAAGAATTAACTTAATAAAGAAAACGATTAGTGTATTATTGTAAGCGATTGTGATGTTTGAGCTTCCACCAGAGGTTCGTATATGATGAAAGATAGTTTTTATGTATTAGTTGACTAACACAATCCGTTTTGAGAGATAATTGCGTCCAGAAATGTGACGTTCAACATAACGGTATTCATTCCATCACTCACAATGGTCGACTTAGCCACATAACTTATGTTTTTTGCAATAGTTCTGACATCGGGTGGTCTCTTAAAAGTCCGTGTTGACGTGTGTGGCGGCCAGTTCTAGTATACTGATCTGAAAGTTTTACAATAGGACAATAGAATCCTGGTTATCTTATAGAATAGAATATCAATAGAATAGGATAATTTCGCTTCGGAGAAGCTGCGTAAATAACAGCAATCTCGTTTATCTATCAGCGGAAAAGATGAGCTTTCTGACTTTAAGAGTTTGATGTTTTTTAATGCACCATATCATGAATTACTTCACACTTATCTTTTGTACAATGTCTGCAATCGAAGGGGGAAATTTTTATCCACCCAATATCATTTTGTAATAATAAGATAATGAATATTGATGCATCAGCCAGGCTTGATAAATTCTCATATCATATTAGATCATATAAATCTTAAATTAAAACATCTTGCTGTTTAAGGAAAATTATGCATTACAGTCGACAGAGTACTGATTTTAAATACTTAAAGAGGACAAAGCACGAAGGCCAAATGTCTGAGTATGTTTATTTTCTCAGAGCATGACAGAGAAATATCTCTAATCTCATCGTAAGACAATAGAGTGAATGACTTGTGGTTATACATATACGAGTCGACGCACTTGCTCTAATCGATGGAGGCTGCCCTGCAATCTTAACAGCTTGCTGAAAAGTCAATCACTTTTGTACATTTTGAGCTTCAAATTCATAACGAGTGTTCTATCCGTTTTCATTTTTCGAATATAAACTGCTCAGGTCAGGGGGCCATCAGACATTAAAAAAACACTTTCAGATTTGTCAAACTTCCTAATGTCTGCAAGCACAAGCATTTTTAGCAATTTAATCCATTTTTAACCGCATTCTCACACACATCGCCGAGCAGAAACATAATAGTAACACATGAGCATCATAGGAAATGACCTGGAGACATTCCATGTCTAAAGTTATGGCCATTAGACTTAGCATTTCTAAATTGATAAGCGAAAACATTGAAAATTTCATTTTACCCAAAAACTGCAATCTGCGTCCCACTGGATTAGTATGTAATTTTCTTTGATCGTGTCTGACAAGGGGAGGAACCGGAAAAAACTCGACTGACGCACAAGGTCGCAGAAGGTATAAGGTACACATTATTCTGTGAAAGCTTCATTGTCGGCCTCGTTCCCTCATAAATTCGTTCTGGCTGCCGGATACATGATCATACATGCACTTATGACGAAGACATCACATCAAAGAATGATGTTTGCTAATTAATTTATTTAAAGCCTCAAAGTTCAGCTCCATGGTTTGTCAAACTACGTTTAGTCTATGCACTTGAATGTGGTCTAATTATATGTGGCACACATGCTGAATCACTGATAATGAAATGCAGTGTCTTACAATGTTTAATGATAGTTTTACAAGTGCTAATAAGACCATCTACTCATTGAACCACTAACAGCCGTGTAAGCCATGTCACTATCCATTTTGCTGCATGTGTTTGTATAAGTAGTCAAATCGGTCTCTTCTACAAACTGCGCATGCAGGTTCACAAATAAATTAAGTTCGAATTTAGAGAGCAGATCAGCTGATAGGGTAGTTTTGGTTTCACTCATATTCTATACATGCACATGTATATCGTTCCATGCTTTGTGTAATGCTAATCATGGGAAGCCACAAGGCGTCGATGTTTGCTTGTTACTTTATTTTTGGATATCACAAGGCCTTTCGGGCATCACAGACGGCCATCGTCAGGCGAATGACTTTGTGTATTCTTCGGCATGAGGCAAGATGAATTGATTGAAATTTAATAAAATCAATAATATTCAACTTTGCCTGTTCGACTGTTCGAGGGTTCTAAAAGGTCTCATCAATGATAGTGTCATAGAGTAGGGATGAGTGTCGACTCAAAAAAGTACCTGTATACAGTGAAAATTTTTATATGAAAAGATTCAGTTTTTTGCGGAGATTACGTTCCCGTAGTCCAAAAAATCATTTGAGCACTTTTGAAAAAGGTCAAAATTTGCCAATTTGTATACTACCGAGATGACTCTCCTAAATAGGCAGTATGAAACAAGTTGGATATCAAAAGGAATGAATATTTGTTAATAAGCCTCATAACTAAGCGGAAATCAAGCTGCTCATCAAGGGAATTTCATGATCTGTATTATAATAGATGTCTTCATGAAAAAGTCGCGATATTATTCGTGCTTTCTTGGCTGAAATTTCAAGTTTTTAAATCAATTTCCCCCGGCATGATTTTATGATTCGATCACTAAATTCATGTTTCATTTCTTGAATCTGAATAGTGATGTGGACCTGTTTACATCTTTCAAAGTTAATTGAAATCATTATCTTTGATTATGTCATTTTGTTCTGCAAGTGGTAGGTTGCCTGTGATATGATCACGCTTGAGAAAATACTCTTGAGGTTGAGCATGAAAGCAATAGCAGGTCATCGAGTTGTTAATGTAATAAACATTATCTCTCCAAGGCTGTCATGACACGGACGATCTGCAGAATAACATCATTTCTTTCTGCATTACTATCATGATCAGTCAATTCCGTTGTAATTTCTGAAATAATGCAAAAATTTGAACATCTCACATTTGGAAACAATTCTGACTGTATCTCCCTTGAGTTCATTTAATAAAATCGAAAGTGTATACACATTGGGGATTTAATAAATGCGGAGTTACCACTCTACCTAATATATCTACTCTATGGATAGAGTATTTTGTGGATATTCTTGATGGATTGGAGAATAATAGTGTGCACTGTAAACCACTCATTATCGAACACATACGAACATAGTACGAAAGGAAGTCAATGAAAGACACACCAAATATCTGTAGAGATGCGAGAATTTCGTATCAATTGCTAGTTACAAATTGCATGTGATTTTGGTAACAATGTGTATGTAATTGTGGTATCCAGCGACTTACAGTGTATGATTGAGAATTCAGGAATTGCATTAGATATGCAAGCATGAGACAGCATTTAGTAAAATTGCTTTTTTGTCTATTTGATGTGTTTGAATTGTATGGAGTACTCTTACATGAACCAAAACACAATGATTTATCTCTCCATTGTGCAATTGAATTTGATGAAATTTGATGCCTAAATGAATTTAAAGCATTGAAATATTTCCAAAGATGAGAATCGTTTTTTGGTTTAGTTAGTCAAATTGCTTCAGTGAAATGTTTTGAAAAAAGGAAACAGAGTAAATTGATTGACACCAATATACGCAAGCATGCTGAGTTATTCTCATCATTGCATTCTGGGCATGAGAACTTCATTATTGAGAAAATGTCACGATTCAAATCTAAAAACGAATTCTATTCAAAACGAAACAGAAATTTCATTTGACCTGACAAAGGGTTATCATTATTTGCTAGCAGAAACATAATCAAGTGGCACAAATATTTCACAACAAATAATTATCACTGCAATATCATCGTGTAAATCGCGAAACAGTGATGTATGATTCCCGTTAAATATTATAAATTTTGCGGTATATTATTCATGAAAATTTGTGATATCCGTTCATGCCATGACAGATTTCGAAGCAAATGAAAGTTATTTATTTCGAACTTTAGCCACAATAAAGTTATTATGCCTGCTATTCTCTTAATTGAATAAACAATGCATGCCCAATTTCGTGTGAGAAAAATGAATGAAGTTATATCATTAAACAAAATAGTATTTTGTTTTCATATGAGAGCGGTGTTGGACTTTGGCCAGGCTGGAAGAGTTCTTCTCACTCTCCAAGTTAATCCGTGTGAGTGCACCCGTTGATCCACTTGATATGAACTGTGCCACCTCATTGCTTTGTAATAGAGCATTTTAAACGTCTTGTGAGAAAGGTTTAAAAATCCATATCGCAAAACAAATAATTGATGCTTTTCTAAAATACTTTGTTTTTAGTCAATGATTCGGCGCCGCTTTCACGAGAGCATCAGCCTATTTAAGTAATTGAAGACCTCTAAGTCTCTTGATGCGTGAAATACGGTGGAGACATGCTATTCCCAAGTTTGCTATGTCGTATGCATCATCCTACTTATATCATGTCGGCATTTACTTATACTCTTAATGCTTAGCACTAACTGCGCTATTTTTAGGTGGAACTACAACTTACACATATAATTTTCCGAGACATCTGATGAGAGAAGTGAGGTACAAAAAAGTTAAGATCTTTGAGGATCTTAATAGTTAAGGCTTGATTATTCGATTTATTCCATAATATTCCGTAAGAATCAAAAACCTGGAATTGCCTTAAGAGCATGTTCAAAACACGATTGCAAAACCATGATTAATAAAAGCAATTTTAATGCATGGCATGAAACACTTCTTTGTTCCTTTTACAATGCAGTCATTCAATTTATGCTATAAACTTTACACTATTAAAACAAACCGCGATTTTTAACCCACATTCTGAATTTGATATGCAACCGTGAGCCTCGTGATCTCGTGAAATTCGCGGCCTCTAGACTATTTGCTGATAAAAAGACCATAAGCTAGAATATATGCTAAGTGCACTGATGACCTTAAAAGTAGTCATAATATATATTGTAATTATTGCATGGACTGATGTAAATATTTTGTTCAAGTCATTAGATATCAACAAAGTTGGACATGGATCCAATATTTCGCAATTCCATGTACATTCACGAAGTTTTGATCTGCAGATGCGAACAAATTCTTTAGACCAATCTGGATCCGCAATCAATGTTTTAGCAATTCTACATCCATCCGCATTTGATCAACATTGATCTGCAGTTTAAAATAAACAGAAGTCGATCAACATTTTGCCAGCTGCATCAAAGAAGGACCTAGAAAATTCGATTCACAGTAGTTGCACGGTGCTTGCAGGCAATGAGGTGTGTTAATGGTTCGTCCATTTCTAGAAATTCCCTGATGCTTCTATTCAACTCGAACTTCAAGCCGGGCCAAGTGTTTTCTGACATCTATAACTGGGGCGACCGCACAGAGACAGTGCTAGTTAGCGAGTTGTTGGTGAAGAGCAAAGTTTGAATGGTTGAATGATGCTGTTAGAGATTTTTTAGCTTCACAGTGTTTCTGTGCGGTCGCTCCTAATTGGTAGCAATGCTTTCAAATACAAGTATATCTTGAATTACATTTTTCCTTGAGGAACTGATGCAGTTACAGAAGAAATCAGCATAGAGGTAAATTTTATCTGGCAATGATTCGGCACAGCATTTCGTCGTTGTCGCAATAGTGCCTGCAATATGATTTTCGAAGTCAAATGCAATACATGCCATGCGTATTTTCCGAAAAGTGATTTAACCTGACATGCATTTTTAAAAATGTTGTAGGCTATAAAACAGAATGAGATATCCATGGGATTGCATGCATGTTAGGTGTTGTCATAAAGTAAGTATATATGTATGTAGTGTCGACTCAAAAGAGTGTATGTATACAGTGAAACTTTCTATATAAAACAATTCAGTTTTTGGGGAGTATACGTTCCTACGATCCACAACATGAGCAGTTTTTTTAAAGCTGAATTTTTGCAACTTTATATACTGCCGACAGGAAGCCACTTAATAAGTAGTAAGAAACAGGTTGGATATCGAAAGGATTATTTGCTAACAAGCATCGTGACAATGATCAAGGGAATTTCATGAGCCGCATTATAATGGAAGTCTTAATGAAAAAGTCGAGATCTTATTGTGATTTCTTGTCTGAAATTTCAAGTTTTTAATTCAATTTTCATCGGCATGATTTATGTTTCATTTCTTGAATCTGAACAGTGATGTGGACCAATTTACTTCTTTTTAAGTTAATTGAAATCATTAGTTATTTTACTCTACCAGTGGTAGTTTGCTTGTGATATGATCACACTTAAGAAAATACTCTTGAAGTTGAGCACTAGAGAAATAGCAACATATCGAATTACTAATTTAACAGGCATTACCTCTCCAAGGCTGTCATGACACGGAAGATCTGTAAAATACTATCATTTCTTCTGTATTCCTGTCAATATCAGTCAATTCCGTGGTAATTTCTTCAAGACTTCAAAAAAAAATTTGCATATCTCACATTTGGTAGCAATACCCAACTGTGTTTACCTCGAGTTCATTTAACAAATACGAAACTGTATACACATTGGGAATTTAATAAATGCTGAGCTGCTACTCTACTTAATATACTTACTCTGGGGTCCTGTATTATGATTTATACTCGAAAAATGCTGATTTTCTAACAGCATCACAAGGTAGATTTGTGTTAGATACAACTAATTCTGAAGAATAGGTTTTTGGGAAAATTGCACATGTCACATGGCCGACCATTGAAGATGAAATCACAAAATCGCCTGTAGAATCGTTCAGATGGATGTTACTATGCATATTACTCTGCTCAGGGTCGTTTGCAGTGGATTATGAAGATCAGTCATGCAAAAAATTTAAGCAAGAATCAAAAGTTTGTGGTCACGAGATCAATTTTAATTATTTTCTTTCATATCATCTCCAGGCTTTGTAAACGGTCCTATTTCATTCATATTCAAACAGGTGATATCTCTTATGTGGATCTTACTCTGCGTGAAAAATGTAGGTTATGCGACATTTACATCAGAAGTTATCTCAAAATAACGACAGAGAAGTCCTGAGCTAGACCCGCTGTCAGAGTCCAGACTGGTGCCACCCCAGTTATCTATTGTCCTCGACTCTCTAGACGAGAGAACTTTGAAAACTTCAAAGAGAACTTTTCTGTATCTGATTCTCTCCATCTTAAAGTTGCTGTGAGGTGAGTGCTCAACGAAGATGTCTATAGTTCCGGTTAAACAGCGCAGTTAATACTAAAATTAAAAACCGTTCTTTCTTGAGTACTTTATTCTAGCATTTTCGCCTATTCAGGTTGTCATAGCATGAAGGGGAGGTCAGCTTTACAGGCACAACAGGTTTTAGAAATTCGGAAATACAGTAAATATACGATCGATGTAAAAGTTATGTTAACAATTTGTTATTAGTAGGACAATTTTTATAACTTGAAAATCGAAAAAATATGAACTTAAAAAAGTAAATAGAACCAAATATGACCTCCAAATATGACCTAAAAAACTCAACTCAAAATGTGACCAAAATATGACTCAAAAATCTTAAATTGTAATTTAGTAAGATTTAAAATTCTTAAAATATTGCAAAAAATATGTTTCCATTTTCAGGCAAAAAGTTGAAAAGTTCAATTTGCGGCAAATAAAGTGATTTACTTCAAACTTTTACCACAGTATAGGATACACATTTACAGTTTCTTGTACAATTACGGTACAATGACGGTTATGTATTTGATTACATTTTATGTTAGAAAAGGTCTATCTTTGCATCGGATCTTCTTCAACATGGAGAACGCTCTACGTACGAAGCGGCGGTTAGCTGACTAGGAAGGGCAGACGACAGACGAGCCAATCCTGGCGCCGCCGGTAACATTCACATCTGTAGGCAATGCATGCATCGGAACTGTCCTCAGACTGCATCGCGCTGTTGAGAAGACCAATATTGCATCATTCTGCAAGCATCGATCATTTTCTGTATCCTCTTCCCGGCAGCTCTAACAGTCTAAAACTACAGAAAACTGACTGAAAGATGACTAGATATGATCAGACATAGAAAATATGACGATATTATAGAGTTGCAGCCCAGGGCATTTATTCAGTGGAAAGAGGGTACGATGTTTGAGTATTTGGAGGTGAAGATGATAGAGTGACTTTCATGAATATGTTTTGCTGCTGGACTGCATCCGAGTCCGTGACCCCCTTTCGCCCCCTATGTACATGACATCAATTGAATTTATTCAATGGAACATCGAAGTTAAAAAGTTAGATTGAAAAAGTCGGAGCAGTTCCAACCCTGGCTGGATCATTTTTACACAGGAGTCACCAGTTTAAGTTATTGTCGTTGCTAATCACGCCAAAGAGCTGTAAAATAATATTTTGAGGCAATTTGTAGCTGTGTCGACGTAATCAGGTAAAATTCATGTCATTACTAGCTTAGCGTCAATTGAGCTAGGGAATACTTATAGGCAATTTGTAGCCGTGTCATTGTTCCATTGAAAAAATTCAATTGTATTAGGATGGGGTGATTTTCAAAGTTTGAGGGTGCTGTCAGGGTGAAGGACTCAGGTAAAATTGCTGGTATTGCTAGTTTAGCGTCAAGGGAGCTCCAAAGAATATTTTGAGACAACTTGCAGCCGTACCATTATTCAATTGATGTCATGTACATAGGGGGGGTGAAAGGGGTTCACGGACTCGGGTGCAGTCTGGCAGCAATGCATATTCATGAAAGTCACTCTATAATCTTCACCTCCAAATACTCAAACCTCGTACCCTCTTTTCATTGAATAAATGCTCTGGGCTGCCACTCTATTACCGTAGCCTAAAAATATGACAAACTATGATATGTCATAAAAGAGTCGCCCTAGGTATTAGAAAAGGATATTGAAAATGTTTAGATTAATTATTGTAGGTTGCACCACGAGTTGATTCAACGACTTCGAAGCGCGAGAGACAAGATTTTCTTCACACTAAAACGAAACTGTGGCGACATGTTCACCCTCACTGTGGTGTAATAGCAGTTATCTTAAGTGTCAGATAATCACGATGATTGCATAAGAGATGATCACAGTAGTAGTACGTAAAACTCCACTTCTGGATAGCGCAAGATGGCCGCCGTCGCTGACGTCCCCCCCTCTCAGGAACGGCAGAGTCTCGTGGTCGGCCGCCGTGGTGCTTTGAGTCTGACGTCCCCCCCCCCTGGAACGACAGAGTGTCGTGGTGTACCGGCCAAGTGAGTCCGCAAGGTTCGCTGACGTCCCCCCCCTGGCCGGCCGTCGTATAGCGCGCGGTGATGTGCTGTCGAGGTTGGCGTGGTGTGCCGGCCAGGTTGGGAGGGTGGACTGTTGTAGCTCACCTGAAAAAATCCTAAGTGTCAGAGTGGCTTTGTATGGGTAAAATTTTGAAAATTTTCCAAAGTGTGTCATTTCGACCTGGGTCCGTCACCAAAACATTTTTCATCAAATTTCACTGACCCCCCCTCCCGACAGCAATCTTCTAACTTTGGTTCTAGTGAACGGATTTTGTCTTACAGCTACTCGTTTGAAAGAGGAGAAAAAACTGCTCGACGCCATTTTTGCCGCGAGTCAATCGGACCAGCCGTTCAAAAGTTAGAGCTGTTACAAGATTTTAGTTCGGAGCTCACCTGAAAAAATCCTAAGTGTCAGAGTGGCTTTGTATGGGTAAAATTTTGAAAATTTTCCAAAGTGTGGAATTTCGACCTGGGACCGTCACCAAAACATTTTTCATCAAATTTCACTGACCCCCCCCTCGGGAGAGCTCGCTTCGATCTTGGCTTCTAGTGGACGGATTTTGTCGTGCAATAGCTCGTTTGAAAGCTAAGAGTGAGACAAATTCAGTGAAAGAATCGGCTTGTTCATATCTGTCTTCGTTTAGATGTGAGACGCCATTTAAGATTTTAGGTCGGAGCTCACCTGAAAAAATCCTAAGTGTCAGAGTGACTTTGTATGGTCAAAATTTTGAAAATTTTTCAAAGTGTGGCATTTCGACCTGGGACCTTTACCAAAACATTTTTCATCAAATTTTACTGAACCCCCCCCGCCAACTTTGGTTCTAGTGGACGGATTTTGTCTTACAGCTACTCGTTTGAAAGAGGAGAAAAAACTGCTCGACGACATTTTCGCCGCGAGTCAATCGGACCAGCCGTTCAAAAGTTAGAGCTGTTACAAGATTTTAGTTCGGAGCTCACCTGAAAAAATCCTAAGTGTCACAGTGACTTTGTATGGTCAAAATTTTGAAAATTTTCCAAAGTGTGGAATTTCGACCTGGGACCTTTACCAAACCATTTTTCATCAAATTTCTCCGATCGAGGGGGGGGAGATCAGTGAAATTTGATGAAAAATGTTTTGGTAAAGGTTCCAGGTCGAAATTCGGAAGTTTTAAATTTTTCAAAATTTTCACCACACTGGAGCTCTCACACTTAGGAATTTTTTCACTTGTGGCATGTTACATGGACATGTGCTGCCGGACCAACTTCCCGTGGTCATATGAGAATGGTTTAGGTGTCATATGATAGAAAATGATGAGACGAATCGTTTGCAACAAACCGCATGTCGCTACGATGAATACTTTCGGAGATAGAGCCATTTTAAGTTTTCTTCCGAGCATATATAAACCCCCGACAACGTAAGTCTGATCACTTCATCGAAAGACGAGGTAAGCGACGGTCGTCGCTCTGAGCTCCCGATATCGGGTGTTTCAAAGGACTCTATCTTTTGAAGTAGGCAAGCTATCTTCTTACTTCAAAGTTTGTGTGATAGAGTTTGATAGTGTCTTTACTACTGATAAAATTTTTTAAAAGTAGTATGAGTAGTAAAAATGCGGAATTTTTTAAAAATTCTTAAAGTTCTAAAAGTTTTAACATGTAGACTAAGGTTTTCAAGTATGCTGAGTTCAAATCTGCTATCAGATTTGAAATTTAACTATGTCTAAGGCAGCTTTGAGGGGTTAGATCCCAGCTACTGATCACTACCTTTGACTCGGCGTTGCTGTTACCACTTCGGGGCAGTGACAATGATGTCTTCAGCTGTAAAGAGCGGGTATCGGGGAAGATCTCTCACTTCCCTAGTGATCAGTACAAGGCCTTTGGGCTGTCGACGGGATCGAGTGCCACTCACTACACTCAAATCTATCATTCCTGACTAAGTGTAATGCTTTAGGAATATGACTGTACTACATGATTCCAAACTTATACAAATTTCATTATCTTAGAGCTAACGATAAAATCAGGCATGGATAATGATAAGAATAGAAAATATCATATCAAAATGTGTGTGTGCGGTCGAATAAATCGCAGTGCGGACGCCAAGGCGCATGTCAAGAAGGCGGGCACCGGCCACATGATTATCCTGAATAGGGTTGCGTGTGTGAAGTGTAGAGTGCTGAAGGGTGATGAGGATGAGGCGCGTTTCTACAGAGTGCATGCTGACTGTAGTGGTGGTTTGGTGAGTGACTTGAGATTCACGCAGTTAATTGTGGAAGAGAGGGAGCGAATGTTGGCGATGGAGCGAGAAGGCAAGGTTGAGAATGTTGTTGAGAATGATGAGTTGGCGAGAGCGGTTGCGTCGTTGGAGGCTGAGATTGAGCGAAGGAGAGTGCTTGAGAGTGATGATGAGGATGATGTGGATTTAGATAGGGAGCGTGTGAGGAAGTTGAGCTCTTCGTCGTCGGAGGTGTCAAACATTGTCATCACCGACCCTCCGAAGAGCTCATCTTCCCCAAAAGTGAAGAGTGGTGGGATTCGTGTGCAGTCGGCGAGGTGGTTGAAGGATGAAGAGAAGAGGCATGTTTCGCAGCAGATGGCGCATGATTTGTTGGTGAATAAGTATGAGAGTTTGAAGAAAGTGAAGGATGAAGTTGTGAAGGAGTTGGATGATTTGAAAAAGAAGGAACTGAAGTCGAAGGAGGTAGCGCATGAGAATATTAGAATGAGGCGTAGTGTGACTGATTTGAAGAATAAGACGCGAGAGTTGGAAGAGAAGAATGATGAGTGTGAGAAGAGGGCGAGTGCTGCGGAGAGAAGAATGAGAGATGCAGAAGCGAAGTTTGAGGAGATGATGAAGGAGATGAGTGTGTTGAGAGCGAGGAATGTTGAGTTGGAGAGGACTGTGGCTCGGCGGGGTGATGAGAGGCAGGCGTATGAGAAGTTGGAGCGCATGAGGGATGAGTGGGAACGTGTGAATGAGGATCGTTTGTTTGAATTTCACATCCCTATTCGGGATAATCATTTGGCCGGCGAAGTACTGGTAAATCAAAGCCTCGACGAATCTATAATATGTTATAACGCCCATCCGACGAAAAAATGTCTGCATGCCAGCCTAAGAATGCGCGGTCACTTACATAAATTCTCGATTCGGAAGCGCGCGAGACTGCCAAAGGATGGCTAACTTGGTAAGTGAAAAGTAAATAAGATAGTATATCCTATTCTAATACATATCATTTTCATTGCAGATCTTTGCCCGCCTTCACCACCCCATCACGACACTCCCGAGAACGAACCATCGGCTCTCTTAAGGGCCACCTAGGGGCAAGACATGATAGAACCTCCACGCGGTTTGCCCTGGGCAGTCTTCGGACTGGCGAATACTATCATTAAGTTGAATCTGCTATCAGTCAACTTGAACGTTGCGTCGCGTTAGAGGGGTATATAAACCACTGCCTCTCATTTCATTTCATTTCAATCATGCAGACGCCGAACAGTCAAGTCAGCTCTCCTCGCGGACCGCAGTTAAGGCCGCGAAATTTATTTGAGGAGTTTGTCATGCTAGAGGAGCAAGACAGAGTTTATAATAATCTTGCTCGGATTGGCAATCCGATGACAGCAACTGCTGTCAATCCAACGGAATGGCGCTACATTCCACTTTTTAGCCATGTACCAGTTAGTGTGGAAGTCGACAGTGCTACCAAAGAGAGAGTCAAAGACTCTCTCAGCAGAATTGGTAGGGTGTAAGATGACGTTACTCCCGAGAACGAACCATCGGCTCTCTTAAGGGCCACCATGGGGCAAGATTTGATAGAACCTCCTCGCGGTTTGCCCTGGGCAGTCTTCGGACTGGCGAATACTATCATTAAGTTGAATCTGCTATCAGTCAACTTGAACGTTATGCAGTCGATTGCTATCCCTGAAGCATTCTGATTCGCTGTTGAGCAATTCATTGTTGAAAACCCTATATAAGCCAGAAGATTGTAGCGCTTCTCATTCAATTTCAAGTCACGATGGAAGCAACATCTGCCAACAGCATTCCCGTCTTCATCGATGAAGACAACGCCATTCCCGAGTTCGTCATCCCCGACGAGTGGGATGAAAAGGATGATAAGAAGGGGAAGATCAAGAAGAAGATCATTTGGACGGATGAGGTGTGGACTCCGAATACCACTCGCATCCGAAAGGTGCCAGATGCACCAGCACGACCTAGGCGGTATAGGGTATATGAGAACCTAACCGTCATACCAATTGACTATTCCAGCCAATAGTCAACTTAAATTCACACCCCGAGAACGAACCATCGGCTCTCTTAAGGGCCACCATGGAGCAAGACATGATAGAACCTCCACGCGGTTTGCCCTGGGCAGTCTTCGGACTGGCGAATACTATCATTAAGTTGAATCTGCTATCAGTCAACTTGAACGTTGCAAATGAAGTTCGGTGTAATACTTCCTTTCGACGGGCGTTCCTGTAAAGGGCGGCGGTGAAACCCGTAGCTATGTATACCGCAAGGGACATTCGGCAATGGTCAATCTTGTTTAACCTCTCTGCGTCATGTTTGCAAGTGATTGCCTCTGTCTCAACGTAGTATGCATTCGCGTCAGGGCGACATTTAGCCAACTGTCGAAGGTTGCCTAAAACTTTCCATTGCATACGTTATGAGAACCATGAGTTCTACCTGTCTCTATCAATGAGACGAATTGATGAATGGAATGAAATGGGAGGACACTCACGCGCCACACGCAACATAACACACTTCTCTCTTCCGTAGTCTAACAAGCTCTTTACACATGGATCGCAGTCGATTGCTATCCCAGAATCATGTAAGCTATCTTAATTTTATTTAACACTATTTCATCTACCATTATCACCCATATGAAATGTTTTAAGATTTACAAGTTAGACTAAGCGTGCTACTATTTCCAAATGAAAAAGTATACATGGTTAAATCATCCACTTAAGCCCATACGTAGTCTAACAAGCTCTTTACACATGGATCGCAGTCGATTGCTATCCCTCTATCAGAAGTATAAGCTATCTTAATTTATTTGACACTATTTTATCTATCATCATCGCCCATATGAAATGTTTTAAGATTTACAAGTTAGACTAAGCGTGCTACTATTTCCAAATGAAAAAGTATACATGGTTAAATCATCCACTTAAGCCCATCCGTAGTCTAACAAGCTCTTTACACATGGATCGCAGTCGATTGCTATCCCTGTATCAGAAGTGTAAGCCATCTTAATTTTATTTGACACTATTTCATCTATCATCATCGTCCATATGAAATGTTATAAGAATTGCAAGTTAAACTAAGTGTGCTACTATTTCCAAATGAAAAAGTATACATGCTTAAATCATCCACTGAAGCCCCATTCAAGTAAGTCAGTATGAAAGCAAAGATAATACGAAATAAAAATTTATTATGGCATGTATTTCAAAAGGTCTTCATCGTCAATATCGTCCCAGAGTCTGGCTTCACATAGATAACAAAAACAGTTCAGTTGCTTTAATCGTTCTTCCACTGCGAGCCTCACTTTGTCAATATACTCCCACTCCGCCATAGTTCGTGGCTGGGAGTTAGGGGTGTACCACTCCCATCATTGGTGGAGGAACTTGGTGCTGGTGATCTCCATCACATCGTCAGTATCGTACTGGAGATACTTCCACCTCACGCCTGTTAAGTCGGGACACTCCTTCTCACATACACTCTCCTCTTCGTCGTCCGCTGGTAATGACACCTTCTCTACCTTCGTTGGAGCGTTTGGTGTTGAGGATGGAGAAGAGAATTTTGTGTTTGGTGTTGTCGGAGGGCTTGTCATGTTGACTGTGAATAATAACTTTGAAATGTTTTCTAATTCTTAAGTATCAACAAGCAACCAATCAGAATGAACAGCCAATGAATGATGAATACGAAAGTATATATGTGAAGTGACATTCGTGTCATTTCACTCTGTCTTTGTGACATATAAGTGAAGTGTTCTCTGACGAATTCTATATTTGAGGCGTACAAGTAAACTGCTTTCTCGTGATGTCTCTATCTTGTTGAAGTATCAACCTTAAACTCGATTTCGTTGAAATGGTAAGTTGAAAATTTCTTCACTCATCTCCCTCAAACGTGTGGCTAATAGCATCTTCCTCAATTTCAGGCATCAACTTCATCAGCAACGCCCTCCCTTCTCGAGGAAAGTTTAGAGTTGTTGAGTCAAAGTAGGTTGTAACAATATACTGAGACTTGAACAGAGATGATAGAATGATTTCTCTTTCAGGTGATGTGAGTTCCAGCTCAGGACTCTCGCGACAAGGCAACGAGTGGGAATGTGCCGACTGCGGACATATGTTTACAAGGAAGCACAGCCTCCTTCGACACATCAAACAACGTGTGTGTCAACGCAAAGTGGCGTCAATCTCCGGAGGTGAAGTTGATTCTGACAATGACATCTCCTTTCCTTGCGATTTGTGCCCTCTTTCTTTTGATAGTCACTTTCAGCGATCTTCGCACAGACTTCAACACACGCATGCAAATGATCACTACACCAACGGTACCTCTACCATCTCCCTCATTAATGTTTCACATAATAATTTAGTACGCGACTACTGCATGGAGTCCAATACTCAAATAGTAGATTTTCCTGAGTGGCTCCTTCAAAATTCTAACATTATCGAAGCGCTCTTCAACAATTTAGACAATTTTAGAATGAAGGCGCTCATCTACCTTAAACTACAATATATTAAGATAGATTTTCAAACGGGTCAAGTGACGGAGAGAATACAGTTTCATGTTCCTTCCTCTTCCGCAACCGAAGTTGTAGACTGCGAGTCTTGGCTAAATTTTCACATTCAATGTTTAAAATCAAATGTAGATAAATTCAATCAACGCGACAGCGCTCTCATTTTTGATGGTGTGGACTCAGCCATATTCAAAATTTCACTATTAGAAAGTCATGCAGCTCGAGGTACATTTAAACTACCAAAAACGTTGTATAATAAGAAAGCTGTCATCAATGTCGATTGTAAATCACAGTGTTTCAAATATGCAGTCCTATCCATCCTTCACTATAATGATATCAACGCGAATCGAAATCATACCTATAGCTATAGACAGTGGAGGATGAACTAGACTTTGAAGGTTGTGATAGTAACAACATGAAAATCAAAGATGTAGAAACGTTCGAAAAACATAATAAGATTAAAATTGTCGTTCACGTGTGGGAGAAGGGGTTGAAGGGTGCCCGCTATAATTCACGTTCAACTTGTTATGAACGTGTAGTCAACCTCTTATTAGTAACACAAGATGATAGCGAGGAATGGCACTACTGTGGTATTCCCAAGTCTCTCGCTTGTACACACACTTAGGGCACTCTAAAAGAGGTGAACATTTTGCATGCGACCGCTGCATCTGCTCCTTTTGGAGTAAAGATAAATTTGAAACTCACTATGAATGGTGCAAGCGAGGTAAATTACAAATGGAACGCATGCCCAAAGATAAAATATTTTCACATAGGGATAATGGTGACGAATTAAGTCCCCTGCGTGTCATTTACGCAGACATAGAATGCTACATTGATGATATCATCCACAACCCAGCAGCCATATCCTGCTATGAAGTATGGCATGACCACTTTAGAAATAGGCAAAACAAAATGCATACTTGGCAAGGTGAAGATTGTATTTCAGAATTTCTAGAATTTCTCGATAAAGCTGCTAAATTTCAACAATCATATGATTCCCAATTGCAGCGTAAGTCACTACATATGTCAGATGAAGACAAACAGAAATTTGAAAGTTGAACATCGTGCCCTAAATGTCATAAAACGTTTGATGACGATAAAATTAAGAAAGTGCGTGATCATGATCACATCACTGGTAAATTTAGAAACGCACTCTGCTCCAAATGTAACTTTTCACTTAGGTTGAGACGTCGTGTACTACCCGTCATTTTTCATAACTTTAAGGGCTATGACAGTCATATGCTCATAAAAGGAGGGTTGAGTCAGATGAAATCGTGGCAGTTTAATGTAATAGCACAAACGAGAGAAAAATTGATGGCAATGACAGCAAAAGTACCAGTAGATAAAACTAAAGAAAATAAGACAGTCTTCTTCGAAATAAAATTTTTAGATTCATTCCAATTCATGTCAGCGTCACTAGCTTCTCTCGTTCGTAATCTCAAGTTTCTTCCCCATAGTCAAACTTTGAAGAAACACTATCCAAACTTAACGGATGAAATAATCACTCGCAAAGGAGTCTTTCCCTATGCGTATTTTAGCTCAATGTCTAAACTAAATGAAACAACCCTTCCTTCCATTGACAAATTCCAAAACGATTTGACGGGTCAAGATTGTCCAGTAGAGGACTATGAACATGCTCAAGAGGCATGGTTAAAATTTGATTGTAAAACGTTTGGCGATTATATGATCGCTTACTTAGAATTAGATGTCATTTTGCTGGCTGATGTCTTTCAGGAATTTCGACGAGTGGCATTAGAAGAAGACAAATTAGATCCTGTCCACTTTGTCAGTCTACCAGCCATGTCCTTTAAATCAGCCTTTAAAATGACTGGTGAGACCATGCATCTCTTACAAGACCCCGAGATGTATAATATATTTGAGGGCGGAATGCGCTGTGGTCTCCCATTTGTGAATAAACATCACATAAAATCTAAAACAGTAGGTAATGATCATTTCCACCTAAAGTACTATGACCAAAATAATTTATATGGCAGTTCACTGTCTAAACCACTACCTCATTCCGAGTTTAGTTGGTTAAATCAAGATGAGCTTGAGTATTACTCCAACCCTTCAAACATACTGAAGATTCCAGATGAAGGTGATTGGGGATATTATTTTGAAGTGGATTTGATTTATCCAAATAGCATTAAAAATAAAACTGCTGATTTCCCACTCGCACCTGAATCTGGTGAAGTGACTGAAGATATGTTTTCACCATTCATGTCACAATTTCATAATAACTTAACAGAGTGTGGACAGCCAAGGTACAAACCATGCCGCAAACTTTTACTCACCCAATATGATAAGAAAAATTATCTCGTACACTTCTGCATACTAAAATTCTATTTAGAAATGGGCATGCTTCTAAAGTCAGTTCACCGCATTATCAAATTTAGACAGAAAGCCTTCCTCAAACCCTACATAGATAGTAATAGTCAAAAACGTGCACTCGCCCAAAATAATTTTGAAAAGGATTTTTATAAATATAAGAATAACAGTCTTTTCGGAAAGACCATGGAGGATGTTAGAAAACGTATGAACTACAAACTAGTCGTTGATGAACAAAAATACCACAAATTGACCTCATCACCTCTTTTCATTGATAGAGACATCATCGATGAGGATCTTGTAGGTGTTAAAATGATAAAATCAGAAGTTGAGTTGTGCAAACCCATCTATATTGGGCAAGCCGTTTTAGATTATTCCAAGCTTGAAATGTATCAACTCTTCTACAAAATATTAAAACCATGCCCTCTCGTAAAAGAGGTTCACTTGCTGGGTGGTGATACAGATAGTTTCTTTTTAGGAATTACCACTCAAAAAGATTTAAATTTTAATGAAGTAGGCAAGTCATTGGAAAAATATAAAAATCTCAAGTTCATACTGTGAAAACGCACACGTTCAAGAAACGAGCGCTTTCAGCATGGGAGGATAAGAGGTGTTGGATAGGACATAACACATCTCTTCCACATGGACATCCTGACACAAACATACCTCCACCCAAAAGAATAAAACTCACGCTACCACATTCAGGAGATGTATTGACATAATCAACTTTAACTCAGTATTTTGATGTTGCTTTTTGTAGATATACATGGTTGTTTTATGTATCGCATGAGATCGTTTCTTCCTTGTGAATATATGCCTACAGTCAGCCCATTCCCCCTTTATCTGTGAAAAGACTTTTTCATACACATATTTTTATTTCAATAAACATATCACAATGACTTCACTTTGTTTTCCGAAACACTAAAGTTACGAGGGATTTAGTATCTTTCACATGGATGCACTCTTGTAAACCATTGGTAATTTTGATAGCAATAGAGGGTATAGTTTGTTTGACGACGGGATGATAGAAAATAGATTCAAACATCTTCTCGACTATTCCATATGAAGCGTCTTTATCATGAATGAAATCACGTAAAATGTATTCTTTTTTCTCACCAACAGAAATAGGTAGAATCAAATCACTTTGAATGTAAAGGTGCTGTTCATGTTTATCAAGTGTCATTGGTGTTTCTATACCAATCGTATGCGCAGCAGCAAACACAGTTTGTAGCATTGAAAAACCAAAGAGTTTTTTCAAATTTTTACTCAATTGACATTGAATGTCATCACCCAGTTTCAGAACAACGCGTTGATTTTCAATTGAAAACGAAATGTGGTGTGTCTTTACATCATATTTACTTTTCATCACATGCTTCAACTTCTGTTGTATATAAGGATTTACTACATGAATGAAGCTTTCAACTGTATGATATAGACGCGGCATTACATTGATAGCAACTTTAGATTCTTCATAAGACTGGTAAATTTTCTTGATGCGATCGCCATAGATGTCCACCCACCATTCATCATTAACTGAATCAGCTTTAGTGTGATATTCATGAGAACCATACACCACACCGCTTCCAAAAATAGGTGTATAATGTCTTACAAAATGACGCAAGGTTGGAGAGAAATAAACTGTAAGTTTGTCATTATATTTCTGAATAACCAACTTATTTTTATCCGCCATAATTTTCTCTCCATACTTCTTACCCACAGTCTCATTCCATCGTTTTACTAACTCAATAAGTGATAAAGGTTGAACACCACGCTTTTTCAAAATGATGCGTTCTTCGCATTCTACAACATCTTCATCAAATATTTTAAATCTATAATGAAATTTGTTGATTCGATTTGAATAAACTTTTTTAACATTTGCAGTAGCAATTGACGTTAGATGTAGTCCATGGCCAAAACCAAGATGTGGATAGAATTCATTATCCAACCTCAGCGTAAGACCTTTAGTAAAAGAATGAAAGCGGAGGAACTGTCTCCCACTCCAATGATAGATAGTAAACTCATAAGCTTTCTGATTTTTATTCTTCATGATGGAAGTATTACCACTGTTGAATGCCTTAATAATTTTCTCATTCCCAAATGGTTCATAGTAATCTGATTTTATCTGAATCCATTCATAGTTCCACTTTCCATCTGATGTTAAATTGTATGGGAACTGGAATGCATTATTCATCGTTATTCCATCATGGGTGCGAGGAGTCAATATCATTTCTTCCAAATCATTCACATTCTGAATATTGCTATCATAGCAAATACTAGAAACGCCAACCTCCCATTCACCTTCTAAATGTAGTGGGCGATTTAATTCTACTCGATAGTCTGATGGTTTATTTTTGGGAAATTTATTCATAGAAGCATTACTGGGTAAGTAGATTAGAAACGAGTCCTTATTTTCACTTTCCATATTATTCACATTGGAAAAATATATTAGCATACTTTTGCATTAACTCTTCATTCGGAAATGGAGTGTGATACTTGTCACAGCATCTTTATGAAAAGGAATCAACGCACCAGCATCGTCATAAATTGCAATATCAATTTGTGGGATGTAGTTTGATTTCAGCTTTGTATAATGCACTTTCTTGAAAGTATGCTCAGATAAAATACTGCAGCTTTTTGGCTGGTATGGTATCATTGCTAGCAATGGAGCTTCAACATCACCCACACGTACATCTTCACCAATATTGGAATATATCTGAAAATAGTTAATACGACGCGATAGCGACATGTGTGCGCTAGCTTTGGTTACAGTACCACTTTTAAAGATATTTTGGTCAAAACCCAAAATGTCCATTAGAGTTTTATCCATAATTAGTTCAATACCTTTTCCACTTATAGTGAGAGACAAAACACCTTCTTTTTCAGAAAATGAAATATGTTGCTCATTAATCACTTCATTTAAATAATCTACAACCAATTTAACTGAAGTAATAATGCGAGGCATCAACACTCTTGTTTTATGTAAGATACCACCTAAAGGCTCTACACACTTTCTGTATAAAGATACGGTCCATTCTGTATCAAATTGATTTGACCTTTCACATGGTAAATGTTGCATATCAGATTTTCCATGAACAGCTGCAGAACGATGTCGTAAGAACTGATGAAAATCTTTTGAACAAACTAATACTAGATCATCATCATTTAATTTACTTATTGCAATATGATTAGATGATTTGATATAAGTCAATGTTGCCACTTGTTTACCATCAACTCGAAGGAGATAATTAAATTTCTTCACTAATGTTTCAGGAGTCATGTTTGTCTTTCTTGGCTTAATCACAATCTTCTTCACCAACGTCTTCTCATTTTTTGGAATAAGATCTACATAATAAGCTTCCTCTCGATATATTAACTGTTTATGACCACTTGGGTGGTAATTAACGTTATAATTATCATAGCTTGTTAAGGCGCTAGCGAGGTAACCTAAATCATTTCTTAAACTTGGACTTAAACCAACAATCCAATCTTTCTCAACTACATGATGTACATAAGTATAATCATCATTGTGCGGAGTAAATTGGACAATATGTTTACACGCTTTATTCAAGAAATCATATATAAACTTTTTACATGATAAGAGATCTTTCTTTGGCCACTGTGGAATGTATACTCGGCACCCCTTTTCACATTGGTAAGCTGCTGTACGTCTCATATTAATAGTCATCACCTCATGATCAAAAGTATAGACACAGTTGCTATAAACAAGTTGAGTGACACCCACTTCCCAATTTCCATTTAGCTGTTGTGCATGATCAATGGGAGTAGAAAAGAGTGCGGCTCGATTACTAGCAAATCTCTTTGTAGCCGCATTGCTAAGCAAAATATGATAAAACGACATTTTTATATTGCTGATCTGCGGCTTTGCATAACATCATGAAGACTTGGATTTTGGACTCTCTACAATATATCAGAGTTGATCGTGATGGAAACGTACACTTCAAAAATTCTCATGGTCATACATCAAGAGGTATTACATTAACATGGCGACAATTTGTCAACCTCAATGATATCATGAGGGATTTGGAATATTTTGAAACATTAAGATTCATCTCCTTGGGTGATCAAGTTTGGCTTCAACATTAGAGAAATGAAATTCAAATCTGCCATTCTCATTCCACAAACTGTTTCTCATTTCGCAAATACAATTGGGAGAAGTATAGAAGATACATACATCGCTCCATCATGACATTTATTCGTCGTGAGTTCATCGCCCTACTATGCAAATCTTAATCAGACATGACTACCACACACCATGAGTTGGAAATTAGATTCCCTACAACGTATTGAAACGGATCATGATCAAAACGTCTATTTCAAAGATTCAACTGGAAATGTGAGAAGAGAGTTTGCTTTATCTTATCGTCAGTTTCAATCTCTACATCATATCATGAAGGATTTGAAATACTTCTATATGAAAAGACATTCACGTATTCGAAATCGCATCTGGTTGCGCGTCAACAATCGGCGAATTCAACTCTATCATTCCCAACTTCATACTAACTTCACATTTCATCAAGGTAGTTGGGAAAAGTATAAAAGGAAGGTACATCGCTCAATTTACTCATTTTTTCATCATGAAGCGCCATCGCTACACCATCGTCAACATTCTCCGCCGCTTCAGACTCTACACGAAAATCGATCTCACAACATTACGCCAACACCTTCCAAACAGCAAGTATTACCCGGCCCTCCTCAAATGTTAGTGGTGAAGATGAACAATTCACGGAATCTTCAACTCTTCCCAAATGGGACTGTACAGATTCTCGGCGCCCTTTCTCATTCATCGGCGCAGTCAATGCGCTTAGAGCTACAAAGACTACTACGTCGGATATGGAAGAAGGAGAGGTGTGTGATGTCGAATCTGACTGTGGACAATATGGTTATCTCTACTCAATTGAGTGACAGTCTATCATTTTTGAAGATTCGTACCAGCAGTTACAATTTGTGTTATGAACCCGAACTTTTTCCTGCAGCTCTCATTAGTTGTTGGTTACCTGTGCATGTGGCAATCTTTCATAATAGTAAAGTGATCATTACTGGACTAAAATCTCATGTACAAGCAAATGTGATCCTAGACTATCTCATTGAGTATGTACGCACCCAGCGGATTGTAAAATAAAAAACAATTTTTCCAACATGATGTTTTTATTTCAAATCATGATAGAACTTACAAATCATTTTTTCATTAGAGGATGGATTACATGAAAAGTTTTGAATAACAGATACAAATCGAGATACATGTAAACGTTTTAAGATGAAGTACAGTACAAAAGCACCACACGTTGATGAAAGTGGATGTTGTAGTATGCGTTCATTTCGCTGATATTGGCGCGTATGTTTTCTCAACCACTGCTGTGTTGGTATATTTGGAGGTTGAGCAAGAGAGTCAAATAGTTCACCACGTCGGTCTTCTCCAAAAAAGATCGCTTTCCAGTGCTCACCGCCTAAATTCTGCGAATGAGTGTTTACCACAATAAAGATGGGATAGTGATTTACTGCAGGTGGTAAGGTATCGAGCGAATAGACATTATCGAAAGCTTTCAACGTCGCTTCGTCTGCATTACGCTGCACTTTAGTCTTAATATCGTCAGCAGTCAACCAACTCATTAACGATTATACTGAAGAGTCACGTCACGATACTTTGTAATTTCAATATTTGAATCGAAGACTGCATAAATTAATACATTGATCGTCTCAGGTAGTGTTCTTTTGAACGTCAAATCCAAACGAATATTATGAGGCACGTTCGCTTGACGATAGGGTGCACTAATATCGCTATCAGCAGTCAAATCAAATGCATAAATAGTATATCCACTCTTAAACTCTTTCATAGTAAGTCCGTTGGTGTCATCCGTATTGTAAAAGCCAAAGACATCCATAAAATCAACATAACTGCGCATAAATTGATCCGCAGCAAAATCTGGTTTGTAGGGTGGACCAGGATGACTCACACCATTTACACGTAAAGCAATTTCACTTAACTGATTTTGTTTAAAATTGAAAGGATTCTTCTTTATATTACCATTAAATGCATCATTTTCAACCATTGCCACCATGAGGAGCTTCGGTGCTTCCGATGGAAAGAGACCATCTTTCATGAAACTCTTGATCTTTCGGAATTGTAAAGGTGAGAAGCTTTGTATGCTGAACGGGGTAAATGGCATTTTGGCGGTTAAGACCTTCAGCATGTCCTCTAATGACACTTGGATTCGGTACTACTCGACTAATGTAAAGTGCAATATCTTCCACATGAATTCTAAAATTGTCAACTTTAGCAAATGCATTCAGCGCAAATTCAGGCTTATTCAATGTCAGCTTGAGTCGCATGCTGGTATTACAGAGTAAATACTTTGACTGTCTAAAGAAGTCTAAATTCAGCGGACCATATAGCTGACATACTTTACTATCTTTAATCATAGCAGATCGCTTTACAAAGCCACTGTTTGTTTCAACATCAAATTTTCCTGCTTCATCTCTGTACCATCCCATGGCTTCCATATGACTTTTTTGTGCTGCTGGATGAAACTGTGATACATGATTGAAATATGATTTATAGGGATAATCGCTTTGACCACCTTCCACCTGCTGCTCTCCAATCGTTAGAGAAACATCACGAAGTAATGTAGTCAATGGTAAATTGTTCAGTCCAACTTTATGTGCATCGTCAATAGCAGTTCCATCTGCTTGCTGAATTCTAAACCTCAAATCAAGCATCGCATAACTCAAATCTATGTAGTCATCACTACCACCAGGAATAACAAATTCAATGGGGCCAGCATTCTCAGCTGTTCGAGGATGATAATCTACAATACTTGAACTAAGAATATCTGTCTGTATGGCTTGTTGATCAAACAAACAAAACCCGGAAGTTTTACACTCCATGATTAGAAGTTATGGCAGCGTCGTCGTTTAGCGCCTGATGAATGATTAGAGCCTCT
The DNA here is from genome assembly GCA_907163375.1 of Prostheceraeus crozeri. Classification (NCBI taxonomy): domain Eukaryota; kingdom Metazoa; phylum Platyhelminthes; order Polycladida; family Euryleptidae; genus Prostheceraeus; species Prostheceraeus crozeri. Next base: position 66,024 of record CAJQUW010015310.1, read on the forward strand.
GCGACGTTTGCGTGAATGCCTTTTGACTGAAGATCGCACCTTACCAGCTCCGCGATGTTTCCTCCTTCCTTTATTCATTCGTTTAGGTGATTTCTTTCCTTGAGTAACACCAGCAAAGGTCTGCTTCAATGTTTTTAAACCGCGTTCCTTCCCACGATTCAACAAACTGCTCTTAAAACTTCTACCTCTGGAAAGATCACTAGCAACATCACCAGCAAAGCCAACGGCATTACTTAAAACATTTCGTTTTAAAGATCTACCGACATTGGATATGAGAGGTGCTACAACAGATTTCAGTGCACCAGGTATGCTACCTCCACGTTGGCGGCGAGCGCCGATGTAAATTTGTCCTCCACCACTTACATAGGAGGGTCGTGAATAAAATGAGGCAGTTGGATTCATAGCTCAAACCCTAAACATTGTTAGTTACAACTTTGCATGAATCACTGTCGATCACTTAGATGAAAGGTGTCGGCACGACGCATCCAAGAGTTCATACTTGAAGGATAACCAGTCCATTTAACAAGACACCATTCTTCACCTTGCCGTTTTTTACATCGAATGATTTTCTCTACCAAATATGTTTCACTTTCAGTGACTACCTCAATCTCATCGCGGTAAAAGCTACCCTCAATTTCGTCATTATCGTAATCTTTCAACTTGTAGGTGGTGGGAGAGTCTTTTTGATTAATCCTTGATACTGTAAATACCTCCTCTGTCCAATTCGGAAGGTACCCTTTAGCAAAAACACTCTTCACTTTTGAGATACGAACTTTATCGCCAATTTTCACATCACTTTTCACATGAGTGCGTTTACGTTGGAATGATTCGCGCACTTTATCTACATTGTCAGCATTTACATCTACTGGTCTGAGTCCAATAGAACGATGGATAGAGTGATTGTAGGCATGGAGTGTATCTTGTAGAACCTTTGTCCAATTTTGTGTCAAGTTGGCAGTAAAATGACGCCACAAGCGATTTTTTAATGTGCGATTAAAACGTTCAAAGAGTGCAGCTTTATAAGCACTCTTTACACTAAACAACTCAATGTCAAGCCTCTCAAATAATCTTCTCACATGCTGATTTTCAAACTCTTTTCCTTGATCACTCTGAATTCTTTTTGGAATGCGTCCTTCTCGAAAAATTGTTTGGAATGCTTTTGCTACTCCTTTCCCTTCTTTAGTTTTTAAAGGTTGAGCCCACGCATAACGCGAGAAAATATCAATGACGGTTAAAATAAAATTATTGCCCGAGTTATGTTTTGAAATGGAGGCAACATCACACAAATCTGCTTGCCACTGTTCATCGATGTCATGAACAATATAATGGCGGGTGCGGTACTTCTTTTTCGCTTGTTTGTGGAGTGTATAGGTAGCCTGACCCTTTAACCATCGTTTCACTTGTGATTGTGGAAGCCCACTCGCTTTTGATAATTTCTTGATAGATGCAAATCCTGCCGGATGTTTTACATCATAATAGATTGACTTCAAACGTTCAGTCGATGACGACTGACTCTTTTTTCTCCTTCTCATCTTTTTGTTTTCTTGCCTTTCTACATTTACAACAACTGCAGCATTTAGCTTTAGCGGTTTTGCGATCGTGTTCACATTGCTTAGGGGTTTCATTGTGAGAGCTGGCGCAGCAAGTGCACGTGACAACGACATTCACCTCTGGTGGCTCATTACATGGCAAGCAACACATCTGCTTCATATTAATAGTCTGAGAACATGTATTTCCTAGGAGGAGCTGTTTTACGTTTTCCTTTTACTAGTTTTAGTGGTGATGTAGATCTACGTCGAGTTCTTCCTCTTGTTTGCTTAGTGAGTGTGGGAGGGGATGTAGCAGGTGACGTCTTAAACCAATTTGTTGGCATTTTCATCGTCTGAAGCATTGGAGCAGTAGCCACTGTTGAATCAAGTTCTTTCAATGTCTCATTATTTAAAGCAAATTTTGGCACATTATGCTTTTTCAATAGTTTAAGAAAGTATGACCAACCAGGTGGAACATAGCCCTGACGGCGCTTTCTACGTGTCGCATACTGAATCAAGTGTTCATAACGTGAAGCATCAATCACTTTATTTTCATCTGTAATGATTTCTCCTCTATCATTTACATTGAGATGGGGTTCAATACTTTTGAAAAGAGATATGGCATGTGCGCGAGATGCTAAAGGTGTAGCAGTCGATACGGAGTCACGCATCTTATTCTTCAAGTTTTTCAATTGCTCAACATTTTCCGATTGTAATAATACAGCACGATGTGGATCTTTGATGTGAACATTTTGCTGATAATCTATTTCTTTCCTATACATTTGATTTGCAAGAGGTTGCTTTACTTGCTGCATGGCAGTCAATTGTACATACTCATCCTGAGGAATAACAATCATGCGAGAATAAGAACTCATAGTTTGTAGATAATCATGGGAGGTTTCAAAATATCACTTCGAAATCTAAATTCTTCCGGACACTCTTGCGTAAAGTCAATGAATAAGTAACCGTATGGTTTTTCAGTAGCTGCTTGAAAAATTTCAATTAAGGCTTTTGATCCTCTGGGTGCAACTTGTCGCGCTAAAATTTCAAATTGACTTTTATCTCGCGGATTCTTGAAAATAGCATAATAGTGTGTATTCAGGTTTCGTGTACGAGCTTCTTTTCCATCAGGAAACAAATTTTGTGTGATATAGATGATAAAACACCTTTTATGATGTGCTGCGCGAGTGAACATATCTGTAACATCTTTTGAATTCTTACTTTCTTTTAATAAATCATCCAATACAAGAACATCATTAGACTGAAGTTTATCCACTGCAATAATTCCTTCATGTCGAATAAAGTTGCGACTTTGCAATTCCTGAAACAGCGACGGTTGATAAATACCATAACACCAAATCACTCGATTGATAGGTTCCTTAAACAACTCCCTTCTTTTATCCAATAAATTCAGCGTGAAAACAGTTTTACCTGCATGAGATGGACCTGATACAGTCAGAACTTTATCACATTGAAGTCTGAAATCCATTATAATAATTTGAGATTCAACATTTGCATAATTAACGTCTAGAGCCAAAGATATTACCCAATAGGTTGCCCACGGCAGGAGCTATCATTGGAAGTATTGCTGAAAGGAAACCGCCCTTTTGTGTTAGAGTTTTCCTCTTTCTTTGAAGGGTGACTTTAGGATTGGAGATGAAACGCAATTTTGTAGCATATCGCTTAAGTAACTTTCGTTGTTTTGGCGCTAATTTCTTCGTCCTTAACTTTCTCACATGAGAAATAATTTCACGGATGAATTTATCGTTGGCATGTCGTATAGCATTGTATCGCTGATTTGCTTTCATTCGTCGGAGAGCTTGAATGGCTGAAGAAAACTTTGAAGACTTTTGACTTTTACGTTTCGTCATTTTACGTTTCGCCATTTTCCGTATTAGTCTTTGCTAAAACCTGTCTTTACCACATTTGCATAGGTACTAACTATTGCGACATAAGTGACACTCGAAATGAGCAATATCACAGTGGCTACATTTGAAAAGTTGAATGCAATTACGTATGAAACAGCGTTGACAAAAAGCATGCTTACATCTCTTGAAGATGCGCTTTTCATTTCCATCCTTTCGCTTACATACATCACAACACATAGTTTCGCCGTTACTGATGTCTATAGCAAGTCTTCTTGAAGATATGAATTTGCTAGTCTTTTCTAAATAATAGACGCATGTACAGAAGGAATATACTTCGAGAGTGAGCAGACATAGCTCGAAAACCAGTTGTGCTACAATCAAGTACCACTGCATTTTCAATTTTTCTTTATGGAAAGTTGAATGTGAATATCTGAAATCGCTTCAATCACTAGACTGCTACCATGATGGTTAAACGCGTTAAGACGTTCAGCAATTTTTATCATATGTCTTTTAAAAAATTCTTCGGGGTGATCTACCACTTCCATTGAATAAGAAGCAAAATGGAAAGAGCGACTTTCCACCTCTTCCTTTCCAAAATGACTAAACTTAATTTTCGCAACTAATCGCGCCATGACAATGCTATCAGAGAATGTATTCATTAACTCTAGAAATAGAGTGCTAGCATCATCGACCACTGCTTCGATGTCGGTCTCATCTTTATGAAAATTTATCACATAATCTTGAACAGCTCCTTTTAAACTTTGCCTATGAAAATGTAATGTTCCGCAGTCGTTTGAGAAAGACATGATCGCCCTTTATCTAACCCATCCATTGCATGAAAGCAACAAGTCTTCTCATAGTAACATTTATTGAGTAACGGTAACAAGCATGCATTATAAATCAATGGTTTGAAAGAGATAAAATAGATACAGCTGGTAACTATCATACAGCGAGCAATGATAACCATACAGGACTTTGGCAGTGTTGAGGTAAGGAGGAAAGAAGCATTGGTTATGAACGTAGCTACTACAACGAACAGGCAAAATAGGAACAGACAAATCCTTAAAACGTTTCGTGACTTCATGATAATGTTGATTCACTCTACTATCCCAAGGTGGGAGCAAAATGTCATCAATGATTAGATTGGGAAATACTTTCCTCTCCTTACCAGGATTATTACAAAAGATGCGTATAACATTGAAAGCAGCTAACGATCGTTTAAAGTCAATAAGAAGAGCACTCTCACAAGAAAAGCCATAGTCTTGCAAATATTTCAGATTAAGTCCATGAATGTGTTTTCTCGCCCATTGATCAACATTGGGATTGCAGTTGGCATGTTGATGATAGACACTGACAATCTGATATGTCCAATTGTTCATAGCAATAGCACTGAGCTCCTGTACAGGTTCACCCTCACAATCCATAAAAATGATGATAGAAGCCTAAAACGGAAATTTACACATCTAAGGAAACGTTCTATAACATATTACAAAATGAAGAATTACATCGATGCTTTTCACGACAAAATACACAAATGATATGATGGCAACGAAGAAGTAAAATGTATCTAATAAGACCACGTCTACGACACTCAAAGCACATAAGCGAATTGTCATAGGGTAGAGTTAGGAAAGGACTAGTAATTCTCCTTCTTTGATTTGCGTTTTGAAGCAGCATTCTTCTCCGACTTGCGCTTCGTATCACTGCTGTTAAGGATTTGATCAATTATGTCGTCCACGTTGGGTGGTTTTGGAATATATAGGATGGATTCCATATGCATGGAGAGAGAGGCTATTTTATTATCCTTGTGTCGACCATAATATAGCCCATTCACTTTGAAAAGGATATCCCAAGTAGCTTCTCCGAGCTCATCACATCTGGTGGGTATTGATTGATCTCCATCCTTTTTATAATAACTACACCAATGTGATAATGGTTGGCAAATTTGATTACCATCCCAAATCTTTCTATAGGGAGTATCCTTGTCATCTCTCGCCTTCCACTCTTGAGCAAGAGGAGTAGGAATGTCCATATTTAATGTCACGTACTCCTCAATAATATCAAGTTGGTGGCGAATGTACGGACTCGGGGGGTCAGTGAAATTTGATGAAAAATGGTTTGGTGACGGTCCCAGGTCGAAATTCTACACTTTGGAAAATTTTCAAAATTTTACCCATACACAGCCACTCTGACACTTAGGATTTTTTCAGGTGAGCTACAACAGTCCACCCTCCCAACCTGGCCGGCACACCACGCCAACCTGGCCGGCACACCACGCCAACCTCGACAGCACATCACCGCGCGCTATACGACGGCCGGCCAGGGGGGGGACGTCAGCGAACCTTGCGGACTCACTTGGCCGGTACACCACGACACTCTGTCGTTCCAGGGGGGGGGACGTCAGACTCAAAGCACCACGGCGGCCGACCACGAGACTCTGCCGTTCCAGAGAGGGGGGGGACGTCAGCGACGGCGGCCATCTTGCGCTATCCAGAAGTGGAGTTTTACTTACTACTCACATTTCCTTGTTCAAAGGAATAGGAATTGACTATTGCAGACTTGGTACACTTAACTGACAGAGGGAAATCTTGTTTGGAATCGAATGAAGCAGCTGAAGGATGAACGACCTTCAGTCTGAAATAACTAAGTTTCAGAAAGTTTTGAAACCGGTTGACTGATCAGCTTCAGTCTATTAAAGGGCATTTGTAGCGATCTCGAATGATCAATTTTGTCGATGCAGCGAAAAACGCGCACAAATAAGGCTTAGTAAATTAAAAATAAATAAATAAAGCAAATAATAGCAATAAATTAAATGTATTAAATGATATTCAATTAAATTAGATCAAACAGATCATCTGATATAATGGTTGTGTTTCATTCTTTTAGCATGGTTGTTTTTGATTTGGCACAGAAATCAGAAATCAGAAGCGTATATTTTTCTAAATATGAAAATACGCATAACAAGTAACACAGTGATGAATGATGACATTTCATGAGTTTAAATGAATGACTAGCCTCTTTACAATGATAGCACGAAATGAATGATTATGAAAATATGTTATGATTCTCTGGAAGGGGAGGACGAGAATATAAATAATCATGTTTTTATCGATGTAATTTTTCAAAACTTCCGTCAGTTAATTTCTGTGACAAATAAAATATCACAAACATCAGAAATAATAACATTAATTTTTATTACATTTATTAACATTTATTTAAGGTCTGCAATCAAGATGCGCTTAGAAAATTCTTAAAACCTACGCCTAATTAATAAGAGGTCCGGAGCGAGTAAAGAATACACATGCATACCTGCACGTGAATGATTCATCATAATCAATATAAGAACAAGAAGATCAAAGTGACTTACAATTGCTCCAGACCTCAGATAATTGCTCCGGATATTCAGTCGATAAATTGAACAAGTGCACCCTACAGAAATCAGTGCGGTCATGTTGTCAAATCTAGGTCAAGGTTGCATAGCATCCTCTGATCACACCTAGCTGCGTGCACGTCCTCCATTTTCGCGCTTCGCCGTTTACGGAAGAGTGAACTAACTCGTACAGGACCTCTAACCATTGTCTATAGGAAAATTGGATAACCATGTCTATTGTTGAAATCAGTCAAATATTCTTGGATAAATCGATTTACCATTGTATCCTAAAGTACTGGTTAGGGATGGCATTTTGTCATTGATATTAATCGCTTCTATTATTCGAACTTCAATATTATTTCTACCTTGGTATTGTAGCAATGAAACAGATCAGTGTTTCGAAATAGAAACATTTCATTTGTGAATGTGTCATTCAATGTCGTATAGTTTGCAAATCTGCTTGTGGACACATCAGAAGGTAACTTTCAATATTTAATATTTACTTAAATTGGACGCATGCGCATCAAAGAATATGTAACAACATCTCTCAATTATGTGAACGTATCAATGAATTGTAGCTGAAATGATATCCATAATACACTTGTTCCGATGTATATGCTTATGGCCGAATTACCTTTTATATGCTCATTTATTCTTAGGTGAAATCTTCTCTTAGTTTCGCTTAGATACTGAGCATCAGGATCAACTCGACAAGTAAAAAGATGCATAAGAAAAGATCTCAACAAGATCTTTAATATTAAAGTAACTACTCACTTTTTATATTGTAAAACACAATATGCTTATTTAAATCTAACTTTTATATAACTTTTTAGCTTTCTTCTATATTTCATTAATGCCTCACCTAAGTAAGGTATCATCAGATAACGATTGATTTCGTCTTGATTTACTTCAATACCTTCATGTATTACGTTTTTCGTTATTTTATTGCCAACAAACGCATTAACTATGCTGTAAATGAACTGTACAGGGTATGCATTACTTTTCAATATCGAAATGATTTTTCCAACTTCTTTATGGAATAACCTCTAATCAGAACAAACAGCGTAAGCTCTCTGTAACATTCCTAAAACTAAAGCTTTTCCGCTTGCAGGGACAACATCCAGCTAAGTTTAGGAAAAAAGACCAGTAAAAGATCATCGCGAAGTTGATTTGTCTGTTGTGTCTATTTTAACATCTAAGAACGCAATCGAATTTTTACTTTTTTATAAAATAAATTCCTATTTGGATGTTGTTTATTAAGGAATTCTTGAAATTGATCTGTCTTCGTACATTTTCACCATTGCTTGATCGAAATCAAAAATCAAATCTCTCCCTTTTTATGTCACGAGGTTTTATTGAAAATAAAATAAAATGACCCGACGCGTTTCGTCTTAAAGACTGTCTCAAGGGTATACACTGACACGGCTACATGATGCGGGTTATATACTCAGGTCTAGGATTTGATATCTCCTCACATTAGCTCATGACGTCTATTCATTAAATTAGGCATTTTCGACGCAATCCAGCGAGATTCAGTCGTCTTAGTAGATATCGCCGATTTCTGTTTATCCATTTTGAAAATAATCAAATACAGCATAAATGGTACAGTAAGCCCAACCATTCTGGCATTTGCCTTAGGAAAGATAGTTGGCTCCCACACCATATTAAAGACAATTTTGTTAGTAACAGTCGTAGATATGTTTCAGAACGCTGTTCAAATCCGAATGAAGAAGCTGCTGCTCTAGATGTTATGAATAAAAGACTCTCGGAAAATGGCTTTCAGCCATATCAAAATAACAGAAAAATAAACCATTGGATAAGCCTCCTAATTGGATAAACTTATCTTTAGACTTTGTCAGCGATAGCTGTAATAGAAAAATGAATAAACTAAAACGTAAATATGGTCTGCTCATGAGAATTACAGCCAGACCAGGCAAGAGACTACAGAACACAATAAAATCTAAAATAGATAATAAAGACTTTTGTCAATGTGACATTTGTAAACAGATCGGTCCTAAATATAACTGTAGCGAACGAGGTTCAATAAAACCTCGTGACATAAAAAGGGAGAAATTTGATTTTTGATTTCGATCAGGCAATGGTGAACTTAAAAAACCTCCCATTCAGTCACCTAATGAAGTGTTTTCGTACAATTATCAAAAGCGGTTAGTGCATCAACATACCTCCTGCAAAAGATCGGAGAAAATGATTCAATACGCCACTTTTGTTCTAATTCAGACAGGAATAAATTCGCAAACGTTGGCCCTAATGGTGAGCCCATGCTAATACTATCTCTACTTGTCTGTAGATTTTATTATTGAATGAGAAGCACCCATTCACCGCAAATTTTAATAACTGTTTAATGATGTCATTGCTTAAAAAGGGCTTTTGGATCTAGCAAGACATCTTTAAACATCTAGCATGCTGTTATTATTGTAAGCCAAATTTGGTGCTAATTCAATTGTTTCGCTTATCGGCACATTAGCGAATAAAGATTCAGCACCATAACTACAGTGTAGCTGCTATCTGTAAGCAGATTGTTATCTTGGTTTATTACATCGACAAACTGATTAGTTGATTTCATCATGTATTTTTTTACTATTTTGTTTAATAATTATTGAGTTAATGTATTTAGCTAGATTGTATGCTGGTGTTCCAGTTGTGCTAACTATATAGGCGAGTGCCTTTGTTTTCCTAATATACTTTTATGGTTGCAGGAATTTTACCAATTGTGCTACCCATACAGGTAAAATTCGTTAAATTGCATAATCAGAGATTTTATCTTCACGTTTTTATTCAAAAATTGGTGCGTGATCTTTCATCCCTATATATTGGATGAAGGCTTGTTTTGTTAGGGAGATCTACTTGAACAAATTTTGATGAATCACTTAATAATATTTCTAACTTTGCTTTACAGTCATCGGCGTCCAATATGACTACATCATTGCCTTTATCATATTTGCATACTTTGCAATATTTTTATTGTTTGATAGATTTCGTAGGAGCTCATGGAGGCTTTTATTAACTTCTTTATTGCAATCTTCCGTAGCATTTCGTTCAATCTCTTTAGTCACAGCTATAAATTTCTGTTTTATTCGTTAATTAATATCATTCTTATTTTCTATAATCAAAGACTTCAATTTCACATTTTAATTTATTACCATCCATTTTCTTCGGTAAGATAAGATGATTTAGACCATGTCGGAGTGCCTTATAATTTTCATATGTTGATAACCCATACGATCTTAAATTGAGTATTGCTTCTGGGGAAGAGTGTCTATTATCCTAGAGTTGTGAACCAGTACCTATACTGATTTACACTGATACGTCGATACAACCATGATGTAAACAATCTTTGTGTCACATATGTTAATAAGTTCAAATCTTTCATTTCCGAATATTGATAGCAAACATTTTATCGCACAGATGAATCCCATGAAAAAATCAAATATCTTATGATTGATTCCGCTATGTTAGCCATTACTTGCAGAATGACATGTAATTCAGGAAATGAAAGCCCTGGAATTCGAATATTAATAGCAGATATCTTATCGCACAGATGAATCCCTAGATGAAAAAATCAAATATCTTATAATGTTATTGATTCCACTATGTTAGCCATTACTTGCATAATGACATGTAAGTCAGGAAACGAAAACCTTGGAATTCGCTAAAATTGAAACTCTTTGTTAATTACCATCACAATACACATGGTCGCAAAAAAGATTTTGCATGATATATACAACCATCATCGCATCAAAATTGAGAACGAAATCATGAAAGAGAAGGCCTTTCAGCTACTTAACAATCTAGCTGTGTCCCGTCGCTATCTACATGTACATAGAGAAGCTAGTTAATTTAGTGTGTGTAGATTTGAAGAAATTCTTTTCTTATGAAGTTTGAACTTGTCCAATAGAAACCATCTCTTCAATTTATGAATTGAATCTCATAAAGAAATAATTTAGAATGTAGGCTAGGCCTAGCATTTACAACCTGCTTAACCAGTGATCGTTTTTCTTTATCCTGTCAGATTTGCCCACTAATTCTTTGCAAACAATAGCGGTCTCCCGACGCCAATTTATTGTAATTCTGGACGAACAGAATTTTGCTACTTCATGTTTTTTTAATCCTCTGAACCGCTAAACTAATAATAGCAAACTCACTTCGAAAATCGCCACTTATTACAACATAACTTGCAATCCTTAAATAGCCAAATATTTTGCAGCAATAATATGAAGTTCGTTTGCTTATCTCCAGTCAAAACACGCCAATTGGATAGTTCAGGTTTTGAGTTCAGGTTGAATACACAGTCTGAAATAAACCAAGCTTGTTGGAAACAAGCTCACAGGGACGATGTATAATTCATTGGTGTTCATAATAGTAGTGCAGCTGTTGTTTGGATGCATATTTAAAGGCACGGTCCTACACAGAAGGCTAAATATTTTAGCAGCGAAGAAAAGAAAAATTTTCGCAAGTTAAGCGCATTTCGTGAAATTCGCGAATTTTCCACTTTACATTGCATAGTTGGATACATAGAGCAAGTATGTCAGGTAGAGAGGCAACTCAGCATTTATGAAATCCCCAATGTGTACACAGTTTCGATTTCATTATATGAACATGAGTCGAGACCAGGTCGAGACCCAGTACCACCTGTGAGATATGCAGATTTTACACGTTTGGAGAAATTTAAACGAATTTGATTGATAATGATAGCAATACAGAATAAGGAATAGTATTCCACAAATCCTTCATGTCATGACAACTGGGAGAGGCAATATATAAGTTTGTTAAATTAGCAATTCGATGGGTCACCATTAAAGCTCAGCTTTATGATAATGAGATTGTTTTCTTAAGCGTGATCATATCACGAACTGCCACTGAAAGAGCAAAACTACATAATCAAAGAAAATGATCACAATGAACTTTGAAAGATGCAAATGGATCCATATTAATTATTCAGACTCAAGAAATACCGCCTTGTGAGTCATTAAATCATGCCGCTGAAAATGGAATCAAAAACATGACATCTCAGCCAAGAAGCTCTCAATAAGATCTCGACTTTTCCTTGAAGACTTGTAGGGACTATGACCTATGGATTTATGACATTTCATTGATCATCAGCCAAATTTGGGATCAATTAAGATGCTTATTAGCAAATATTCATTCCTTTTGATAACCAACTTGTTTCATGCTGCTTATAAAGGAGCTTCATGTCGGTAGTATAAAAATTTGCCAAAATTTGATATTTTGAAAACTGCTCAAATAGTTTTTTGGACCGCAATAGCGTAATCTCCACGAAAAGCTGAATCTTTTGATATAAAAATTTTCACTGTATACAGATACTTTTTTGAGTCAACACGCTACCTACTCTATACTTATTCTATGGTTGGATAGTTGTCTACTTGGATGTCATGTCAACCTCATTTTCGCACGCATTAGATTAACACTTATTTAAATTCTCTCTATATTCAAAGCAGCATGTCTGATTTTTAATATCTACAATCTGTAAATCGCCGCCGTCATAATATGTTAAGTTTAAGAAGTCAGCCGATTGGCAAGACATAACACTGATCGTTCAAGACCGCCATCTGCTGAACGTGTTCCTCATGAGAAATATTATTATCATCATTACATCAACACAGGTCAGGAACAGACGATGAGACATTGTCGCAATCTTGATCTTATTAGCTTAACTTTTGATCAAGAACTTTACATTTGATCTGTGAGAGAGGAGAATATGCGCTTCTGCGCTCAATTATTAAGTTCAAAGGTTTGTGTCCGGACAATTACTTTCCACGGTTGCCAGCAAGAAAATGAATGAGTTTACGCTTTGGAGATTATTTCTTGCAATGTAAATGCTGTGAGTTTGTGAGAAATTATGTTACAAACTCACGGACGTGCTCAACTCCTCGATTGATTAATTCCAAGAAAGCATGTCACCGTTTCGCTTGAAGTAGCATCAAGATTTAATCACTGAGATTGAGCATAGACATGTTGTAATCACATTAAACAGATATGACTGTTCAGTTTTCGATCTTACCTTGACATAAGATTATTTTCTACTTTTCGAAGTCACATTTGTCATGGAAGTCGAGAAACGTGATTAGATGCTACTCTTCCGTCTATTTTAGTTTCTTTGAAATTATTAAATTGGTTTGAAATTGCCTCAGTCGATAGTAAAGGGAAAGTTTATTTACACACGATAAATTTCATCTGAACATTGGAAAACATAATGGATCAATTAGTTTCCCTGGATATTCGAAATGTGATAGAATATATTCTTAGTCAATTTTTCTAACATCTCCAATATTTTAGAGGTCAGTAACATAATAACGATTGCCAGTTTGATGTGCATGTTAAACGAATCGCGAGCATAATTCTCTGGGCGCGACGGACATATGTAGCATAGAGCATGCATAGAGAAAAGAATTAACAATGCGTAAAGTGGGGTAATATGTATACAAGGGAAGTGCTGATGCTGCTAAAGTCAATAAGCAGGTGCACAAAGAAGGCAACACAAGCGACAGAAAAGAAAAATAACTCGGATTAATTGATAAGTGAACAAGCATACAAAAGCTTTTTCTGTATACATAGAGAAAGTTTAGTCAGCCGCAAAAGACAGTCTCACCAATTCTCACGTCAGCCTTGTTTCTCCAGTGTCTCAGCACGACTCTGAAAGCACTCCTTGACGCTGGATGTTGACAGGAGAGATGATGTTGGTTGATGCAAGAAGGTGGAAGCTGCTTGGATCTTGATCTCTGCCTTCCTTTCTTCCTCACACGATTTCGGAATGTGTTCTTCGGTACGTATATCTAATGTCCACTCTGTCCTCCCGACATACATAGCTTGTTCTGCAAGCGCATTAATAAGAGTAGTTAATAAGTGGCTTCTCAGTTGGAGGAATTGATTATTTCGGAGCGTTGTCGGTGACCTTCCTTGTGTGGTGTCATGGCGTAACTTTGAAATGGAGATGAGCCTTCCCGATGATGTATTGTGCTTTCCTCGCTTCGAATGTTACAGCTTCACCAATATATGGGATGAAGACTCTGATGTTCTTCTTCTCAACGGTCGGGCAGTCATTGATTCGTCGAAAACCACAGTACTTGTCCACGAACCAGTGTGGGTAGCCATTCTTGGTTAAGGTTAACCTCAAGAAAACTGCTTCTTCGTCAAAGTAGTCTTTTGCGCACAGGCGACGACCGCGATCGAAGAGACACCTCACCAGATTGAATTTATTGTGCCTTGGGCAGAAAGCACGTTTACACGTTACACGTTACACATTATAGTTAGTGTAGCCTTCTGTGAACGTCGGTTTACGGTTAATTGATGCTAGGATTCTGTCAACCAGCAGATGCAGCTTCACGTTCAAGAAATGACTGCCCTCCTCAGCGCTGAAGGACAATGCTGGGTGCATGTTGATCAAAATAGCTACGATGCTCTCCCGATCTTTGCGTTTGACAATTATGTGGATATCGTCCACATAACGGCAGTATGAGTCATTCGCGCAGCCAGGATTTCATTTCCGGGGTGACAGTAAATGTGGCCTAATTAATATAAGCCTATACTCAATAATTTCGTAAATCAGAAGCAGCCCTAATATTCATTTATATCTGATTTGATTATGATCTGATTTTGTCTTTTATTGATCACTCATGATACACGATTAATATAAAATCATACAGGATATACAAGTTTTTATATAATATCTTCAGATGTAGCCTTTGGATCTTTTTGTAAACATTATGCCTTCAAGTATCTTCATGTACAACTACTATACGTATTTGGCATACCTTAGTAAAAAGTTACAAAATTGCAAAAGTTAAATAAAATGTACATTATATGACATCGGAAAAGAGACTTTTTTTGTTGTAGTCTTTCTTTATTTGAGCCGCAAACGAGTGTCATGATACAAGCCATATCGAGACGTCGTTGACAGTACAACTAGTATCGGCGTTTGACGATTTTTTTAGACCGCAGGAGCCTAATTTCCGCAAAAACTGAATCTTTTGAAATAAAAATTTTCACTGCAGGCTGACATTTTTTGAGTCGACAGTCTAACTACTTAGTACATACTGGCTCTATGGTTGGCAAAATACTTGACTGCCTTTAGGATAGTTAAGCGGCGCTAAATGCACTACTTAGTGTATTAAACTACGAGTGTGGCTAAACACTACTATTATGGCTACACATATCGTGGAGAAAATTTGCAGCAACTCCTTATCAAATGAAAAAATGCATTTAAAATATTGTGGGTTATTAATTTGTGTTTTTTTAACTTTGGATCCGCTTTTTGTGGCATAAAACTGACAATATTACTTATTAAGCTATTTATAAGTAGCACTTGAATGCTACTGCTATCACTCACATGATAATTATACAGATACTTTTATGGATAAATGAAAATGTTGATATTAACTTCATTAGCTTGTTACCTGTCGGTGAGCAAATTGGATTCATTTTGCCAAACTTTGCATGAAATTGACAAAATATCTTGATTTTCGAAAGGTAGGACAAATTTGATCAATACGTCGAAAAAAGTCACAAAAATAAGAATTCCGGCAGTTATACACGCAGTTTGTGAACAATATTGTGATGAGGCTCCAAGAGACCCGGTAAAATAGGGTCAGCACGTCTAGAAAGGACAAATATGAAATGTTTAGCTTGATTGACAAGCTGAAATAATTTTTCATTCGTTTTTCAATAACTCAATAATTGATTAAATTAATTTCCTATAAAGACGCTGGGCCAAAACCAGGAAATTAAAGTAGGAAACTAAAGTAGAGGAATTAAGGTTTGCGTTAGTAATGTTCATAAAAAGCATAAACTGCAATCATATCTGTTTGGATCTCACTTCATGCGCTTTCAAAGCAGAAGAAACCTGGGCATAGTGGGCTACCACTCTTCATTTTATGAGGCTGTCACCTGCCGTTGCAATTCATCAACATGAGCAATTCAAATTTTCTCTCATTTTCGTCACGTGAGATAAATAAGTTATTTTTCGGTCTTTTGATCTAATTTGCTTTTTTTACTTCAATGGAAATTCAAAGTCTAAAAAACACCATGCTAAATAAGCAGCAATGATGATTTATTCAGTTTATGATCACCCCAAAATGAGTTGAGAGATCGTTGATTGTGCTGCCTCATTTTACTACGGCAAAACTTGGCAGTTTTTTAAGTCTTATGCCTCAAATCGCTGCAAAATCGATCACATTGACTCGCACAGATGTTGATGATCACTTTTCACTTACTATGAACAAGTTTTGATGTCAGTGACGATGTACGCAGACACAATGGATGCAATAACTGCAGCTATCTTCGGGGAAGAAATATTATGGAATATCATGCGAGATATACTGCTTTCGTCTTAGATTTTTAATTTTCGTTTTCGTCAACGGCACCAACACTACATGTGAGAAATATTTGTCTCAATATGAGACATGTCGAATGTACTTTCTTGGGAAGTACGCAGTAAGCGCAAACAGCTTAGGAAATGTGGTGTGAGTTCATTGATGTTGGAGAATTAGGAGTTTTCCTACTGTAAATATAATTCAAAGAAGTTTTGGTGATAGGATTCCTGTCATGCTTGGTACAGTCTAATTAATCTGTGGGATATAGCGAGTCTTGTCTGTTATCAGTTTTTCTTGCTCCTCAGTGCTCTCAGAGTGCAATTAAGTCTTGTCAGTTTCAGAGTAGGACTTTGTGCATTCGGGAGTGACTGAAGAAATCAAGTGAACTTTTGAAGCTTATACGCAAATACAACGTTGTATCAAGCTAATGGCAGGTGTGTTCGGCTCAGTTCTATTCGGTTCGGTTCGGGGTATCAGAACAACAATAATTAGAATATCTAACACTCATCCAGATGAAGTGAATGGGCGAGAATTAAATTCATGGGACAGCCGTAATGTAATCCAAAAACATAACTAATTTGCTAACTTAGCAATTTATTATACAGGAATTGATTACAGAGTACACCACAAGCACTCAATCACAATGGCGCAAGTTTAATCAAAAGTGCAGTGAATCGTCACAGTTTTCTGGCATATTGCTTCAGTGTGTGAATTGCAGGAAAAATATCAGACCTCGTGACTAAGTGTTTTCAATATCTCAGTTAGGCCTATAGCTGCCCCTCTGAAGAATAAATGTACCATCGATATTGTGACGCATGATAAACGGTCTATATTTTGACCTCGGATCCACTACATGTGTTTGTAGCATAAAATTGACAACATTACTTTTAAAGCTATTGTGAGTATTGCCTAAAGCATATGGCTGATATTCATATGATAGTTACATAAATGCATTCGCGGATGGATGAGCATATAGTATATAACTTCATTAACACAAAGCACTCAATTTTCAAGAAAGTACTTTAAATAAATGTCAACGTTTTGATATTCCCATCGACCAAATTTTTTGATATTATTTGGGTTGCCTTTCGGAATTAAGTATAAACCAAGTTACAGTCGTATGCAATACAATTTTGGAGCAATATAAAAAGTGGCTGGGGGACACCCACCGTGTAAAACATAGCTTAGCTTTCAGATTGCCCAGTTTGACTTCGATATTATGTTGGACACGGAATCCAAATCTTCGAAAATTATATTTCCTTAAAAACGAAATGAATAGCAAACCATTCAAATACTTATGTCTTTATCGCTCCTGTCCTCGTGGCAATACAGTTCACAAGGAGAAGACTGCTTCGGTTTGTTTCGGGGCGAGCAAGGACGTAGGTTCATTTCACTTGATTCAGTACGTCCTTGGAACAAGTGAACCAAATCAAAGTCATCTAAGGTTTTGTGCAAATTGATGCACCTTCGGAATATTTTGAAGTCCGATATAGTTTTATAGATGAATTTCAATTAAAGATGACATTCAAGATAACGATGCACATATTCTTCTTTCACTCGTTTATTTGAAACATTCTGTCATTCAACCAACTTCACTTGCTTTAGCTGTAACGGTCATTCTGCTTCATTTCGGGACCTGTTTTCACATGAAGTGAAAGTTGTCATCATCTCACATTGATCATTTTGCACTTTCTACGCTATAGGCTATCGGAGTAGACATCCTCCTGTAGGCGATTCCGACCTCCTTGAAGCATCCTGTCCGCGTTAGCTCTTTTTGAAAAACTGCTAGCTCAAGAAAACTTTCACAGCATAAGACTTCATTCTCAACAAACCATTTGGTTGCTAATATACTTTATTACTTGATATTGGCGACTACACTTAGATCCCTATTTGACTCCTGTGAGCCTACCGCAAGAAGTGACATTAATCTGTACCCTGCTACAGCCATGACAAAAGGCTGAGCAAATCCTTAGTAAAATTGTGGGTACCGTAGGTCTAGTTCTAATTTTCAGTTTGTCCGATCTATGTTACCACAGCTTTGCCCGCTGTCATAAATGTAAATCAAATTTAATTTCATTTTTCATACTACGGAAGTCCTGTCACCTGTTCTAATTTTCGAAATCGAATTATTTTGTTGCTACAATTTGAAAGATGAAAATGTTCATCTATTTTGATTTTTCATATTCAAAGAAGATGACCGTTTTGACAATATCAATCCTCGTGTGTAAGCCACACCCATGCCTTTGAAGTTGTGCTTCAACCTTCAGGTATATGTAGTGTGCATCAGACACACTGGGACATACTGTGAAAAGACGCAGAAGCACCAGCGAAGCTGGATGACGTGGGAGTGACACCGGCTATCTTTTCGTCAGCACTTTCAGGGGTCATCCACTTAATGTGCACAGAATGGGAAGTAGGTCCGGTCCAGGACGTTTAGATCCATGACCCGGCCGCCGATTATAAGATCATTTTCTTTGATGTCCTCTCAAACTTAACATTTAATTTTCTTCTGCGTTGATGTACAGCCTATAATAATCTGTTCAGTTTCATAATCATGTCCATCATTCCGAGCGTGTATTGATGGTTCTGATGTGAGCTTCCCTATCACACGCATAATCTTCTCCCTTTGAACGATTCCAGCAATGGATTTGAAGGCTAGCGCGTCCTGCACAGAAAAATTCATCAAAAGCGATTTCTTCGAGATGAGACAAAATATTCAAAGCATTTTGCCGGGATGGATTTTTGATGACATGGCAATTTCCTTTGCGGATGCGACTCAAGATTGCGGTTTCAAAGGTAATCACGCGTTTGCATATTTCGAATTATGAATACGGATGTTTACGAAGATGAATGCATACTGCTTACAGACTGCATTAACAAAAATTGAGGTTAGTTGGAGGGCATGTGCATGAGATTATAACTGCTCATTGCTCATATGCCTTAATTCTGAATATGAAAACATCCTGAGTCAATCTTGAAGCATGATTATTGAATATTCAAGCATATGCTATCTTCAGATGCATCGATAACGAAATGCTTGCTCTTCAAAAGTGCAACGTGATGCTCGCTGTCCCCTCAAATGTTGATGTTGTAACTAATTTGACAATTCTGGGTGTGATGTACAATGCCGATCTTCTCTCGGACTCGCATGTGGATTACATCAGTCGGATAGCATGTCAACGAATTCACATAATTAAGAAGTTTCTAAGCGACATCACGAAGAAACAGTTGACTGCCATCTATAATGCCGTCATACTCCCTGTAATCGAGTACTGTGCACCCTTATTTGTATGAATGAGCCAACCAAACACGGAAAAGATACGAGGGAGGTGCCACCGAATTGTTCGCATTCCCGATTGCCAATGCAGTGAGTTCACAACAGTTTGGATAAGGTGATACAACCAGGGTCTCAATGCATTTTGTAAAATGAAGGACCCTTCACATATTCTTCATAGTCTACATCCACGTACGCATCGACATTCAACGAAACCTGTAATGCCTTCTATTCGCACAAAGCGCTGACATGACTCCTTCATTCCTTACATGACAAGTTTTCGAACCGCCTGCATTGATTAATATCCATTGCTTGTTCATTTTGTGTAACTTTTAATTATGTATCATCTCAATTTTGAATTATTGAAATATACATATTCGTTTCTTATCTCATCTTATATTCACTGCTAAAACGGGTGTCGTGACGGGCCTTCAGATAGGGAGCTGTCGGTTCCAGGACGAAAAATTGAAGACTGAACTAGGACGAAGCAGGATCCGGCCTAAGCTAGCGGTCAGGGCCGAGGAATAATAATAATAATAATAATAAAATGTGTATTTGATTGAATGAAAACCGAATCATTTCACAAAGTTTTTACAGAGATATAAGATTTGAATTTTTTATATTTTTATTTGAATCTGTCTCTTTTTTCACTCTCAGTGCACGCAACTAGGTACGGGTGCAAATGCGTGCAGGAGGAGGAGGGGTACGTGTGATGAAGAATGCCTGCGTACTTCTTTGTCCTTCATATTATAACGTGTTGAAAATGAATTTTTCACTTAGATGTTGCATATATACTACAGACTTGAGAGAAGCATGGAAAAAAGCTTCACTCATTTCTCCGCAATTTGATTAAGAATATGAGAATAAGTGAATCTTCTTCTTCATTTCTACACTTATTTCCTATTGACTATATTTATGGTGCCAATTTATAGAACTTAGCAATTATTTTAGCATGTTTTCCATTAATTTCATTCTGAAATAGTCAAAGTTTGTGGATCATACAAGTCAGTCAGAGTTCAAGGCATCCCTTTTGTTGCTAGTTCAACAAATATCGGCATGGGAGAGCATGCATGCGCACACACACATGGAGGGGCCTCTGCCCATGCCTTCAATATATTGGTGAAGAATATAGATATATCTGCAGGCTTCAGTTAGAGGGAAGGGTACAATTTCAGCATAGATGGTACGTGTACAGCTCTGTATTTTTCGCACAAAAGTTTGTCCTTGTAGATGCAGTTTGTACACTAGGATTTACGGCATTTATAGCTGTAAAATTGTGCGGAGACTAAGGATGAAATGCGATTCGATGCTAAGTTCAAATTGTGTTTAGTCAATGTTTAATTGATTTATAGTCACTATTTATTAAAACAAAATTTGTCCATTAATCGCTGAAGGGTAGAAGAAAATGAAATGCTTCAGGAGGTTGCTAGCTCCAACATGCAATTTCACTTTTCCGTCATCAGAATATATTCAGATCATGTTAACTAAGCATTCTGATTTAATGCCGTAGGGGAAGACTGTAGAAAGTTATCATATTATTAAATTGTTTAAAGGATTATTTTTTTTGATATGTGCTGTTATTTTGTCAAGCTTAAAACTATTCCAGGCATCCAGTAAATCTTATTATACACATCTCAATATCTTATTATTGCTTCTTTGAAGTGATCGGATGTGTGCGCCATTTTTAAAGTCTGTATTTCTAAATTTCTCGTCTCCTTTCTATCTCTTCTCCTTCCGTCATTATTAAATGTTGAAAATTGTAATTCTGACGTGCTTACAGCGTTGCAGCACCGAATAACGCACTGATATTGCATCCTCAGCCAAAGAAGATGAAATTCCAATCGATTTCTGCATCAATCAGTGGACACTAACGCCGTATCATGGACGCCGCAATATTGGTGACATGAACATGAAGGCGAGCAATCCAAAAAAGCGTCTCCACCACTTGAATGAAAAAATCTTGAGATAGAAATAATGAAATCCAAGCAGCTTTGGAAAGACAGAATTTTGAATAGACGTAATAATGTTTGGGATATTGCGGAAGCATTTGAAGATATAAACGGAAACAGAAGAACACGACCAGGCGAAACGTCATAATATAGGATATTTGAATGAGCTTTCTCATCATTTCTGCAGTTGATTCTCATACGATGATGAAAGTCATCCCAGTAGCCATTTATAATAGAATATAATGCTTACTAATTTGAATTATTAGTTAAAGTAGTCCTAAGGAGGACTGATGGCGTTCTCCAACCCGCAAGTGTACAAAGGCAATGCTACTGTAACCATTGGATTAATCAGTTCTTAAAAGAACTCAATGTAGCTTTCTCGTGGCAAAGAATTAAAATTGATCAGCTTTGGCCCAATATCTGGTAAAAATGGAAATCTTAAGACTTGTAATACTACTCATTCTTGCTGTTAATATACTAATGCCATAGATTCCAAACACTGCCGCATACACGTTCAAAACAGACGTCTAATATACTGTACCAACTACAGATGCTGATAGTGGAAATAGAATAAGACAATGGTCACCATAGGTTAAGGAAATTAAAAATGGATATTATAAAACAACAGGAAACCGATGAATAAAAATTGGAAAAGTGGAGGTAAAATATGGAAATACAACGATGCTACTACACCGATTACAAGTGAACTATATCTGACACTACACAAAGTGGATAATGGTAAGAGTGGACAAGTGGAAAGTGGATAATGGAGGTAAACAATAGAACTACAATGACACTCTACTACACCGAAAGCAATGAAACTATACACACTATACCTAAGACTACACATGGAAAATACTATTTCTTCCCTTGAATTTGTTATCGCCAGTTTCTTCATCCGTCTATAGTACTTCATGTAATTCCACATTTCTTCATTTGAATTACAATACATCAACCACTACTTCAGCTACCGATTAATGGATATAAAACATAATACTGCAGTCCGTCAGTCATCAGCAGGTACTCGTCCAGTTGTGTTTCGACCCCTAACCTAAACACTCAAACCCAGACGAGCGGGGTCTCACACATAGTGGCTGACAAAATGCTGAATAGGTAATGATATGTCTTGAAAGATATGTCACAAAGATAAATCAGACATCATTCAATTGTTGCGTTTCCCACATGCAAACAGATCCTGTCATTAAATTCATCCCATCAATAAATACAGTA
The DNA here is from genome assembly GCA_907163375.1 of Prostheceraeus crozeri. Classification (NCBI taxonomy): domain Eukaryota; kingdom Metazoa; phylum Platyhelminthes; order Polycladida; family Euryleptidae; genus Prostheceraeus; species Prostheceraeus crozeri. The sequence continues at coordinate 88,591 of CAJQUW010015310.1, forward strand.
TGCTTTTTGCGATCCGCACATGTAAACAAATCCTGTACATCAATCTTTGCCTTTTCGATTTCCGCAAAAAAAGTAAACAGATCCTGTTCATCCTCGAATCCCATAAAGATGTAATTCTGTCGTTGACGACGCCTTGTTTTCTTTCTCAAGTGAAGTTTGGAATATTCAAACCAATGAAGATTGCCTGTATGAGACGTTGCGTTTTCTTCAGTGGAAGCAATTTTCTGGTCTGCACCATGTGAATGAATGCAGGACTTCTTAATAAGTCGCCAGAACCGATCGCAGCACCTCTTGTTCACCTTTTTCAGACTTCGATTAACTCAATGACTTCTCCAGAAATGTGGGAACACTTTTTTTGTGTTCCATTGAAACGAAGAGCAATCACACTATAAACGACTATCGTCCGATATGCTTGGCCCCTATTCTCCACAATATTTTTGACCGCTGTATCATGAAGGAAGTGAAAAATGACTTTATTTGTAATTATGGTGATGATCAGCACGCCTTTTGTCCTCATGCTCTGCGTCTACTGCCTTAATTCATTTGCGTAACACCGTTACTTCATTTATGGAGAACCCTGAAAGCGCTGCCGTGCGGTTGACGTGCTTGGACTTATACAGGGCATTTGACAGGGAACAGCACAGACAGATTGTAGTTATGTTATTTCATAAAAGTCATAAGACAGACTTCTTGAATTACCAATTTTAACATTTTTCGTCTAGATTTCAAAGCATACATGTAAATGGTGTAAGGTGACGGCTTATAAAAGTTATTTCTGGGATATCTCAAGGTTAGGTATTGGGCCCGTTCCTTTTGGTGTGCTCAAATCATCCCTTTCAATCAATTGTAGAACTGCTGGAATTATGGAGTTTGCTGATGACTTGACTTTAGTCGAATCATGTGAGCGTGGTCTTATGCCACATTTCTCTATTGTTTAAATTGGACTAAAGAGTACAACATGCAATTGAATTTGTCAGGATACTGTCAATTGATTATCAAAAAATAAAAAAATGTCTTGCGGAGTATCTCTACTATGCAATGAAATCTCTTTGTCTGAGTGGTGTGTTATTTTCCGTGTGACTTTAACTGACAGTTCATTTTTGGAAGGAACATTTCAATCGTGTCACTAGAACGGCAAACAGACGTTTACATACATTATATTGCGGGGTTTGAAGCCTTTTGTAAGTAGACAGGAATTCTTGAAAGTTTTTGTAGCATTGAAATGCCAGTACTACTTCATGCTATACCAGTTTTTGGTGAAATTTCTGCTTCTAAAATGTAGTTGTGCGAAGATTAAGAAGGTAATAAAAGTGTTCGTGTGGAATGATGCCGAACTTTCAAAAGCGTCGAAATTGTCTTACTTTGCGCCTTTTCTACAAATGTATGAGCGCGCAGCATCTTTTGAACTCATTTTCGTCCTTCCTGTTGACCACATTCTGGTCATTTCCGCATGCCATTTTGTTAGTCCGGCAGCCAGAACGAGTTCCTGCCGGGAACAAGGCCGAAAATGACACTTTCACAGAATGATGTACATCCTATGCCTACTACGAATCGGCACGTCTGCCGAGTTCTAGTGAGTTCCTCTTCTTGTCAGACAGGATCAAAGAAAAACACATGTTAATCCAATGGGACGCAGATTGCAGGTTTTGGTTAAATGAAATTTTCTATGTTTTCGCTTGGCAACTGGAAAGTATTAAGTCTAGAGTCATAATTTTTGACATGCAATGTCTTCAGGTCATTTCCTATGATGTGCATGTGCATGTGCTTATATCATGCATCTGATCGGCAAAGTATAAGAGAATGTGGTTGAATGTGGATAAAGTTGCTCAAAATGCTTGTGTTTGCCGACTTTAAGAAGCTCGCCAAATCGAAATATGTCAAGCTTTATAGGTAGGGGTGGATGAACATGAAAGGAAATGACCTGAAGACATTGCATGTCAAAAATTATGACTCTAGACTTAATACTTTCCATTTGCCAAGCGAAAACATAGAAAATTTCATTTAACCAAAAACTGCAATCTGCGTCCCATTGGATTAGTATGTAATTTTCTTTGATCCTGTCTGACAAGAAGAGGAATTCACTAGAACTCGGCAGACGTGCCGATTCGTAGTAGGCATAGGGTGTACATCATTCTGTGAAAGTGTCATTTTCGGCCTTGTTCCCGGCAGAAGCTCGTTATGGATGCCAGACCATGTCTAACGGCTAGACGATCCCATTCATTTTCATCTTATGCTTGTCGTCTTTTTAACTCAAGATTGTAACTTCTGTGTTTGCCATAATTTCTTTTACAGTAATGTCAACTGATTGTAGCATCACTTCTGTTACTTGTGATATTCAATATTTAGAAATAAACTCCTATCACTATTATTATATGCTGTGTTAATGTAGGATTACGTCGTTCATACCTATATTAACCTTAGTACTTCTATATTGCAGTGTCAATTTTGATTTTCATTTCAAGATTATATCTGATTTACCTTTGTTCTCTAAATTTCACAAACAGGCAAATGTCATGAAAGGTTTCGGTTTTTGTCAATTTTTTAATCGAAATTCAATTATTCAATACTTCATAATACATTACAAACACATGAAGGTCAAGATGACACATCAAACGTCAAGGTTATTTGCTAGTTACTTACATGCTCTCTTATATTATGGTTGCTATCAATCTTATCTCATCAATCATGTAACTAAGACATTGTTGCAAAGTGAAACAAGAAAATCAGAAAATCAAGGCAATTAAATTTTTATGAAACCGTTGTCAGGTAAAAAAAACGATATTTTTCAAAATTTGTGAGGATGTTGATCTAAGTTGTTGTCTGAGTCATGAGATACTCAATGGCTCTCGATTCACATTCGACTCCATCTTAGCCAAATATGTTTCGCATATTGAAAATATTACGATGATCTAATGGAGGATAATTTTCAATGAAATCAATTGTCAACATTCCATTTGATACTTTGAAAGTTAGCAAGAACAAAAGTACATGGTATACAATATACTCTGCGACCGCTTTTATCAAACTGCATTAGAAATCATGTACTTATTCAAAATCGAGCAATGAGTCCATGGAAATGACAAAGTCTCCATAAAAACACTAAAATATGCTATCTATAGTTCTAAGAATTATTTCACAATGCTAGTTTCAAAGTCACATGATAGTATGCATTCTTTTGAGTTAAATCGTGCATACATGTGCAATTCGTTCGTTTACTCCCTCCAATATAAATCAGATCTGTAGATTAATTTACAGAACTTTGCATCGCCGTGTATCGACATAAGCCTCACTTGTTTTTAAACCACTGACAGAAAAATGTGATCTTTTAAAAGGAAATGATTCAGAGAACACCTTTTGTATTGATGATAACAATGTGGAGGATTAGAGTTTATTCAAGGTTGCTGAACATTGAGTTTCAATATGATTGACTTTTATTAAAAAGCGCATTAGAAATTTCATTGGAATCAGCGTACTTATAGCGTATATCAGTAGTAAGTAAAACTCCACCACTGGACCGCGCAAGATGGCCGCCGTCGCTGACGTCCCCCCTCCTGTCAGCCGAGTCGGTCGTGGTGAGCCGCCGTGTTGCTTCGAGTCTGACGTCCCCCCTCCTCCTGTCAGCCGAGTCGGTCGTGGTGAGCCGCCGTGTTGCTTCGAGTCTGACGTCCCCCCCTCTGGCCGGCCGACGTAGCGAGCGGTGGTTTGTGATGCGGTCTCCAGGTTGGCGTGGTGTGCCGGCCAGGTTGGCGTGGTGTGCCGGCCAGGTTGGGAGGGTGGAATGTCGTAGCTCACCTGAAAAAATCCTAAGTGTCAGAGTGGCTTTGTATGGTCAAAATTTTGAAAATTTTCCAAAGTGTGGCATTTCGACCTGGGACCCTGACCAAAGTTTGTTTCATCAAATTTCTCCGAACGAGGGGGGGGAGGGGGGTCAGTGAAGTTTGATGAAAAATGTTTTGGTAAAGGTCCCAGGTCGAAATTCGGAAGTTTTAAATTTTTCAAAATTTTCACCACACTGGAGCTCCCACATTTAGGAATTTTTTCACTTGTGGCATGTTACATGGACATGTGCTGACCCACCAACTTCCCGTGGTCATATGAGAACGGTTCAGGTGTCATATGATAGAGAATGATGAGACGAATCGTTTGCAACAATCCGCATGTCGCTACGATGAATACTTTCGGGATATAAGCCATTTTTAAGTTTTTTCCGAGCATATAAACCCCCCCCGACAAACGTAAGTCTGATCACTTCATCGAAAGACGAGGTAAGCGACGGTCGTCGCTCTGAGCTCCCGATATCGGGTGTTTCAAAGGACTCTTATCTTTTGAAGTAGGCAAGCTTTCTTCTTACTTCAAAGTTTGTGTGATAGAGTTTGATAGTGTCTTTACTACTGATAAAATTTTTCAAAAGTAGTATGAGTAGTAAAATGCGGAATTTTTAAAAAATTCTTAATTTTCAGTTTTTTCAAAGTTTTAACATGTAGACTAAGGTTTTCAAGTATGCTGAGTTCAAATTTGAAATTTAACTAAGTCTAAGGCAGCTTTGAGGGGTTAGATCCCAGCTACTGATCACTATCTTTGACTCGGCGTTGCTGTTACCACTTCGGGGCAGTGACAATGATGTCTTCAGCTGTAAATAGCGGGTATCGGGGAAGATCTCTCACTTCCCTAGCGATCAGTACAAGGCCTTCGGGCTGTCGACGGGATCGAGTGCCACTCACTACACTCAAATCTATCATTCCTCACTAAGTGTAATGCTTTATGAATATGACTGTACTACATGATTCCAAACTTATACAAATTTCATTATCTTACAGTTAACGAGAAACCTCAGTAATGGCAAACGATAAGAACCGAAAATTCCACATCAAAATGTGCACATGTGGGCGAATCAATCGCAGTGCGGACGCCAAGGCGCATATCAAGAAGGCGGGCACTGACCACATGATTATCTTGAATAGGGTTGCGTGTGTAAAGTGTAGAGTGTTGAAGGGAGTTGAGGATGAGGCACAGTTTTACAGAGTGCATGCAGATTGCAGTGGAGGTTTGGTGAATGACCTGAGATTTACGCAGTTGATTGTTGAAGAGCGGGAGCAAATGTTGGCGATAGAGCGAGACGGCAAGGTGGAGAATGTTGTTGAGAATGATGAGTTGGCGAAAGCAGTTGCTTCGTTGGAGGCTGAGATTGAGCGAAAGAGAGTGCTTGAGAGTGATGATGAGGATGATGTGGATTTAGATAGGGAGCGTGTGAGGAAGCGTGTGAGGAAGTTGAGCTCTTCTTCCTCGGAGGTGTCCAACATAGTTGTTCAGGACCCCCCGCAGAGCTCATCTTCCCCAAAAGTGAAGAGTGGTGGGATTCGTGTGCAGTCGGCGAGGTGGTTGAAGGATGAAGAGAAGAAGCATGTGTCGCAGCAGATGGCGGATGATTTGTTGATAAATAAGTATGAGAGTTTGAAGAAGGTGAAGGATGAAGTCGTGAATGAGTTAGATGAGTTGAAAAAGAAGGAACTGAAGTCGAAGGAGATAGCGGATGAGAATATTCGAATGAGGCGTAGTGTGACTGATTTGAAGAATAAGACGCGAGAGTTGGAAGAGAAGAATGATGACTGTGAGAAGAGGGCGAGTGCTGCAGAGAGAAGAATGAGAGATGCAGAAGCGAAGTTTGAGGAGATGATGAAGGAGATGAGTGTGTTGAGAGCGAGGAATGTTGAGTTGGAGAGGACTGTGGCTCGGCGGGGTGATGAGAGACAGGCGTTTGAGAAGTTGGAGCGAGTGAGGGATGAGTGGAATCGTTTGAATGTGGATAGGTTGTTTGAGTTTCACATCCCTATTCGGGATAATCATTTGGACGGTCAAGTCCTCGTCAACCAAAGTCTCGACGAGTCCATCATATGTTACAATGGCCATCCGACTAAGAAATGCTTGCATGCCACACTGAGAATGCGCGGGCATTTACATAAATTTTCTGTTAGGAAGCCCGCGAGACTGCCTAAGGATGGCTAACTTGGTAAGTGAAAAGCAAATAAGATAGTATATCCTATTCTAATACATATCATTTTCATTGCAGATCTTTTCCCCGCCTTCACCACCCCATCACGTCACTCCCGAGAACGAACCATCGGCTCTCTTAAGGGCTACCATGCGGCAAGACATGATAGAACCTCCACGCGGTTTGCCCTGGGCAGTCTTCAGACTGGCGAATACTATCATTAAGTTGAATCTGCTATCAGTCAACTTGAACGTTGTGTCGCGTTAGAGGGGTATATAAACCACTACCTCTCATTTCATTGCATGATTGAAATGAAATGAAATGAGAGGTACAGTTATATCAGCCCTCTAACGCGGACACGCAGTTCTGTTTCTGTTCCGATTTATTTGATGAGAGTCTTTGACTCTCGCCTTGGTAGCAGTGTCGACTTCCACGCTAATTGGTATGTGACTGAAAAGTGGAATGTAGCGCCATTCCGTTGGACTGACAACATTCCACTTTTCAGTCACATACCAATTAGCGTGGAAGTCGACACTGCTACCAAGGCGAGAGTCAAAGACTCTCTCAGCAGAATCGGTAGGCTGTAAGATGACGACCCCCGAGAACGAACCACCGGCCCTGATAAGGGCCACCATGGGGCAAGATTTGATAGAACCTCCTCGCGGTTTGCCCTGGGCAGTCTTCAGACTGGCGAATACTATCATTAAGTTGAATCTGCTATCAGTCAACTTGAACGTTATGCAGTCGATTGCCATCCCTGAAGCATTCTGATTCGCTGTTGAACAATTCATTGTTGAAAACCCTATATAAGCCAGAAGATTGTAGCGCTTCTCATTCAATTTTAAGTCACGATGGACTCCTGCCAACAGCATTCCCGACTTCATCATCCTCGACGAGTGGGATGAAGACAACGCCATTCCCAACTTCATCATCCTCGACGAGTGGAATGAAGAGGATGAGAAGAAGGGGAAGATCAAGAAGATCGTTTGGACGGATGAGGTGTGGACTCCGAATACCACCCGCATCCGAAAGGTGCCAGATGCACCAGCACGACCTAGGCGGTATAGGGTATATGAGAACCTAACCGTCATACCTATTGACTATTCAAGCCAATAGTCAACTTGTTACTCCCGAAAACGAACCACCGGCTCTCTTAAGGGCCACCATGGGGCAAGACATGATAGAACCTCGGACTGGCGAATACTATCATTAAGTTGAATCTGCTATCAGTCAACTTGAACGTGGCAAATGAAGTTCGGTGTAATACTTCCTTTCGACGGGCGTTCCTGTAAAGGGCGGCGGTGAAACCCGTAGCTATGTATACCGCAAGGGACATTCGGCAATGGTCAATCTTGTTAAACCTCTCATCGTCATGTTTGCAAGTGATTGCCTCTGTCTCAACGTAGTATGCATTCGCGCCAGGGCGACATTTAGCCAACTGTCGAAGGTTGCCTAAAACTTTCCATTGCATACGTTATGAGAACCATGAGTTCTACCGGTCTCTATCAATGAGACGAATTGATGAATGGAATGAAATGGGAGGACACTCACGCGCCACACGCAACATAACACACTTCTCTCTTCCGTAGTCTAACAAGCTCTTTACACATGGATCGCAGTCGATTGCTATCCCTGTATCAGAAGTGTAAGCTATCTAAATTTTATTTAACACTATTTCATCTACCATCATCGCCCATATGAAATTTTATAAGATTTACAAGTTAGACTAAGCGTGCTACTATTTCCAAATGAAAAAGTATACATGGTTACATCATCCACTTAAGCCCATCCGTAGTCTAACAAGCTCTTTACACATGGATCGCAGTCGATTACTATCCCAGAATCATGTAAGCTATCTTAATTTTATTTAACTAACAAGCTCTTTACACATGGATCGCAGTCGATTACTATCCCAGAATCATGTAAGCTATCTTAATTTTATTTAACACTATTTCATCTACCATCATCACCCATATGAAATGTTATAAGATTTACAAGTTAAACTAAGCGTGCTACTATTTCCAAATGAAAAAGTATACATGGTTAAATCATCCACTTAAGCCCCATTCAAGTAAGTCAGTATGAAAGCAAAGATAATACGAAATAAAAATTTATTATGGCATGTATTTCAAAAGGTATTCATCGTCAATATCGTCCCAGAGTCTGACTTCACATAGATCGCAAAAACAGTTCACTTGCTTCAATCGTTCTTCTACCGCGAGCCTCACTTTGTCGATGTACTCCCACTCCGCCATAGTTCGTGGCTGGGAGTTAGGGGTGTACCATTCCCATAATTGGTGGAGGAATTTGGTGCTGGTGATCTCCATCACATCATCAGTATCGTACTGCAGATACTTCCACCTCACGCCTGTTAAGTCGGGACACTCCGTCTCACATACACTCTCCTCTTCGTCGTCCGCTGGTAATGACAACTTTCTGATATTGTCGAGTTGGTATGTTTTCTCCACCTTCCCCTTCGTTGGAGCGTTTGGTGCAACGAGCGCCTTTGGTGATGAGCATGAAGAAGAGAATTGTGTGTTCGGTGTTGTCGGAGAGCTTGTCATGTTGACTGTGAATAATAACTTTGAAATGTTTTCTAATTCTTAAGTATAAACAAGCAACCAATCAGAATGAACAGCCAATGAATGATGAATATGAAAGTATATATGTAAAGTGACATCCGTGTCATTTCACTCTGTCTTTGAGACGTGCAAGTAAACTGTTCTCTAGTGATGTCTCTATCTTGTTGAAGAATCAACCTTAAACATAATTTCCTTGAAATGGTTAGTTGAAGATTTCCTCTCTCATCTCCCTCAAACGTGTGGCTAATAGCATCTTCCTCAATTTCAGGCATCTACTTCATCACCAAAGCCCTCCCTTCTCGAGGAAAGTTTAGAGTTGTTGAGTGAAGGTAGGTTGTAACAATACACTGAGACTTAAACAGAGATGATAGAATGATTTCTCTTTCAGGTGATGTTAGTTCCAGCTCAGGACTCTCGCGACAAGGCAACGAGTGGGAATGTGCTGACTGCGGACATATTTTTACAAGGAAGCACAGTCTCCTTCGACACATCAAACAACGTGTGTGTCAACGCAAAGCGGCATCAATCTCCGGAGGTGAAGTTGATTCTGACGATGACATCTCCTTTCCTTGCGATTTGTGCCCTCTTTCTTTTGATAGTCATTTTCAGCGATCTTCGCACAGACTTCAACACACGCATGCAAATGATCACTACACCAACGGTACCTCTACAATCTCCCTCATTAATGTTTCACATAATAATTTAGTACGCGACTACTGCATGGAGTCCAATACTCAAATAGTAGATTTTCCTGAGTGGCTCCTTCAAAATTCTAACATTATCGAAGCGCTCTTCAACAATTTAAACAATTTTAGAATGAAGGCGCTCATCTACCTCAAACTAAAAAAATATATTAAGATAGATTTTCAAACGGGTCAAGTGACGGAGAGAATACAGTTTCATGTTCCTTCCTCTTCCGCAACCGAAGTTGTAGACTGCGAGTCTTGGCTAAATTTTCACATTCAATGTTTAAAATCAAATGTAGATAAATTCAATCAACGCGACAGCGCTCTCATTTTTGATGGTGTGGACTCAGCCATATTCAAAATTTCCCTATTAGAAAGTCATGCAGCTCGAGGCACATTTAAACTACCAAAAACGTTGTATAATAAGAAAGCTGTCACCAATGTCGATTGTAAATCACAGTGTTTCAAATATGCAGTCCTATCCATCCTTCACTATAATGATATCAACGGGCATCGAGATCGCACCTATAGCTATAGACAGTGGGAGGATGAACTAGACTTTGAAGGTTGTGATAGTAACAACATGAAAATCAAAGATGTAGAAACGTTCGAAAAACATAATAAGATTAAAATTGTCGTTCACGTGTGGGAGAAGGGGTTGAAGGGTGCCCGCTATAATTCACGTTCAACTTGTTATGAACGTGTAGTCAACCTCTTATTAGTAAAACAAGATGATAGCGAGGAATGGCACTACTGTGGTATTCCCAAAATCTCTCGCTTGTACACACACTTAGGGCACTCTAAAAGAGGTGAACATTTTGTATGCGACCGCTGCATCCGCTCCTTTTGGAGTAAAGATAAATTTGAAACTCACTATGAATGGTGCAAGCGAGGTAAATTACAAATGGAACGCATGCCCAAAGATAAAATATTTTCACATAGGGATAATGGTGACAAATTAAGTCCCTTGCGTGTCATTTACGCAGACATAGAATGCTACATTGATGATATCATCCACAAGCCAGCAGCCATATCCTGCTATGAAGTATGGCATGACCACTTTAGAAATAGGCAAAACAAAATGCATACTTGGGAAGGTGAAGATTGTATTTCAAAATTTCTAGAATTTCTCGATAAAGCTGCTAAATTTCAACAATCATATGATTCCCAATTGCAGCGTAAGTCACTACATATGTCAGATGAAGACAAACAGAAATTTGAAAGTTGCACATCGTGCCCTAAATGTCATAAAACGTTTAATGACGATAAAATTAAGAAAGTGCGTGATCATGATCGCATCACTGGTAAATTTAGAAACGCACTCTGCTCCAAATGTAACTTTTCACTTAGGTTGAGACGTCGTGTACTACCCGTCATTTTTCATAACTTTAAGGGCTATGACAGTCATATGCTCATAAAAGGAGGGTTGAGCCAGATGAAATCGTGGCAGTTTAATGTAATAGCGCAAACGAGAGAAAAATTCATGGCAATGACAGCAAAAGTACCAGTAGATAAAACTAAAGAAAATAAGACAGTCTTCTTCGAAATAAAATTTTTAGATTCATTCCAATTCATGTCAGCGTCATTAGCTTCTCTCGTTCGTAATCTCAAGTTTCTTCCCCATAGTCAAACTTTGAAGAAACACTATCCAAACTTAACGGATGAAATAATCACTCGCAAAGGAGTCTTTCCCTATGCGTATTTTAGCTCAATGTCTAAACTAAATGAAACAACCCTTCCTTCCATTGACAAATTCCAAAACGATTTGACGGGTCAGGATTGTCCAGTAGAGGAATATGAACATGCTCAAGAGGCATGGTTAAAATTTGATTGTAAAACGTTTGGCGATTATATGATCGCTTACTTAGAATTAGATGTCATTTTGCTGGCTGATGTCTTTCAGGAATTTCGACGAGTGGCATTAGAAGAAGACAAATTAGATCCTGTCCACTTTGTCAGTCTACCAGCCATGTCCTTTAAATCAGCCTTTAAAATGACTGGTGAGACCATTCATCTCTTAGAAGACCCGGAGATGTATAACATATTTGAGCGCGGAATACGCGGTGGTCTCACATTTGTAAATAAACATCATATAAAATCTAAAACAGTAGGTGATGATCATATCCACCTAAAGTACTATGACCAAAATAATTTATATGGCAGTTCACTGTCTAAACCACTACCTCATTCCGAGTTTAGTTGGTTAAATCAAGATGAGCTTGCGTATTACTCCAACCCTTCAAACATTCTGAAGATTCCAGATGAAGGTGATTCGGGATATTATTTTGAAGTGGATTTGATTTATCCAAATAGTATTAAAAATAAAACTGCTGATTTCCCACTCGCACCTGAATCTGGTGAAATGACTGAAGATATGTTTTCACCATTCATGTCACAATTTCATAATAACTTAACAGAGTGTGGACAGCCAAGGTACAAACCATGCCGCAAACTTTTGCTCACCCAATATGATAAGAAAAATTATCTCGTGCACTTCTGCATACTAAAATTCTATTTAGAAATGGGCATGCTTCTAAAGCCAGTTCACCGCATTATCAAATTTAGACAGAAAGCCTTCCTCAAACCCTACATAGATAGTAACAGTCAAAAACGTGCACTCGCCCAAAATAATTTTGAAAAGGATTTTTATAAATATAAGAATAACAGTCTTTTCGGAAAGACCATGGAGGATGTTAGAAAACGTATGAACTGCAAACTAGTCGTTGATGAACAAAAATATCACAAATTGACCTCATCACCTCTTTTCATTGATAGAGACACATCGATGAGGATCTTGTCGGTGTTAAAATGATAAAATCAGAAGTTGAGTTGTTCAAACCCATCTATATTGGGCAAGCCGTTTTAGATTATTCCAAGCTTGAAATGTATCAACTCTTCTACAAAATATTAAAACCATGCCCTCTCGTAAAAGAGGTTCGCTTGCTGGGTGGTGATACAGATAGTTTCTTTTTAGGAATTACCACTCAAAAAGATTTAAATTTTAATGAAGTAGGTAAGTCATTAGAAAAATATTTCGACACATCTAACTACAATCCCACTCATCCACTCTATTCCATACAGAATAAAGCCAAACTTGGTTGTTTTAAGGATGAAACAGCAGGAAAGGAAATAGATGAAATGATTCTCCTCCGTCCTAAAATGTATTCCATGAAATTAAAAGAATGTGCAGATAGTATTAAGCGTGCTAAAGGTATATCAAAATCCATTGTTCACAAAATGAAACATCGGTCCTATAAGAAGGCCTATAAAAATAAAACTTTTACGTTTGTCAATATGACAATCTTAAAATCTCAAGTTCATACTGTGAAAACGCGCACGTTCAAGAAACGAGCGCTTTCAGCAAGGGAGGATAAGAGGTGTTGGATAGGACATAGCACATCTCTTCCACATGGACATCCTGACACAAACATACCTCCACCCAAAAGAATAAAACTCACGCTACCACATTCAGGAGATGTATTGACATAATCAACTTTAACTCAGTATTTTGATGTTGCTTTTTGTAGATATACATGGTTGTTTTATGTATCGCATGAGATCGTTTCTTCCTTTTGAATATATGCCTACAGTTAGCCAATTCCCCCTGTATCTGTGAAAAGACTTTTTCATACACATATTTTTATTTCAATAAACATATCACAATGACTTCACTTTGTTTTCCGAAACAGTAAAGTTACGAGGGATTTAGTATCTTTCACATGGATGCACTCTTGTAAACCATTGGTAATTTTGATAGCAATAGAGGGTATAGTTTGTTTGACGACGGGATGATAGAAAATAGATTCAAACATCTTCTCGACTATTCCATATGAAGCGTCTTTATCATGAATGAAATCACGTAAAATGTATTCTTTTTTCTCACCAACAGAAATAGGTAGAACCAAATCACTTTGAATGTAAAGGTGCCGTTCATGTTTATCAAGTGTCATTGGTTTTTCTATACCAATCGTATGCGCAGCAGTAAACACAGTTTGTAGCATTGAAAAACCAAAGAGTTTTTTCAAATTTTTACTCAATTGACATTGAATGTCATCACCCAGTTTCAGAACAACGCGTTGATTTTCAATTGAAAACGAAATGTGGTGTGTCTTTACATCATATTTACTTTTCATCACATGCTTGAACTTCTGTTGTATATAAGGATTTACTACATGAATGGAGCTTTCAACTGTATGATATAGACGCGGCATTATATTGATAGCAACTTTAGATTCTTGATAAGACTGGTAAATTTTCTTGATGCGATCACCATAGATGTCCACCCAACATTCATCATTAACTGAATCAGCTTTAGTGTGATATTCATGAGAAGCATACACCAGACCGCTTCCAATAATAGGTGTTGGATGTCTTACAAAATGACGCAAGGTTGGAGAGAAATAAACTGTAAGTTTGTCATTATATTTCTGAATAACCAACTTATTTTTGTCTGCCATAATTTTCTCTCCATACTTCTTACCCACAGTCTCATTCCATCGTTTTACTAACTCAATAAGTGATAAAGGTTGAACACCACGCTTTTTCAAAATGATGCGTTCTTCGCATTCTACAACATCTTCATCAAATATTTTAAATCTATAATGAAATTTGTTGATTCGATTTGAATAAACTTTTTTAACATTAGCAGTAGCAATTGACGTTAGATGTAGTCCATGACCAAAACCGAGATGTGGATAGAATTCATTATCCTACCTCAGTGTGAAAGCGAAGGAACTGTCTCCCACTCCAATGATAGATAGTAAACTCATAAACTTTCTGATCCTTATTCTTCATGATGGAAGTATTACCACTGTTGAATGCCTTAATAATTTTCTCATTCCCGAATGGTTCATAATAATCTGATTTTATCTGAATCCATTCATAGTTCCACTTTCTATCTGACGTTAAATTGTATGGGAACTGGAATGCATTATTCATCGTTATTCCATAATGGGTGCGAGGAGTCAATATCATTTCTTCCACATCATTCACATTCTGAATATTGCTATCATAGCAAATACTAGAAACGCCAACTTCCCATTCACCTTCTAAATGTAGTGGGCGATTTAATTCTACTCGATAGTCTGATGGTTTATTTTTGGGAAATTTATTCATAGAAGCATTACTGGGCAAGTAGATTAGAAACGAGTCCTTATTTTCACTTTCCATATTATTCACATTGGAAAAATATATTAGCATACTTTTGCATTAACTCTTCATTCGGAAATGGAGTGTGATACTTGTCACAGCATCTTTATGAAAAGGAATCAACGCACCAGCATCGTCATAAATTGCAATGTCAATTTGTGGGATGTAGTTTGATTTCAGCATTGTATAATGCATTTTCTTGAAAGTATGCTCAGATAAAATACTGCAGCTTTTTGACTGGTATGGTATCATTGCTAGCAATGGAGCTTCAACATCTCCCACACGTACATCTTCACCAATATTGGAATATATCTGAAAATAGTTAATACGACGCGATAGTGACATGTCTGCGCTAGCTTTGGTTACAGTACCACTTTTAAAGATATTTTGATCAAAACCCAAAATGTCCATTAGAGTTTATCCATAATTAGTTCAATACCTGTTCCACTTATAGTGAGAGACAAAACACATTCTTTTTCAGAAAATGAAATTTGTTGCTCATTAATCACTTCATTTAAATAATCTACAACCAATTTAACTGAAGTAATAATGCGAGGCATCAACACTCTTGTTTCATGTAAGATACCACCTAAAGGCTCTACACACTTTCTGTATAAAGATGCGGTCCATTCTGTATCAAATTGATTTGACCTTTCACATGGTAAATGTTGCATATCAAATTTTCCATGAACAGCTGCAGAACGATGTCGTAAGAACTGATGAAAATCTTTTGAACAAACTAATACTAGATCATCATCATTTAATTTACTTATTGCAATATGATTAGATGATTTGATATAAGTCAATGTTGCCACTTGTTTACCATCAACTCGAAGGAGATAATTAAATTTCTTCAATAATGTTTCAGGAGTCATGTTTGTCTTTCTTGGCTTAATCACAATCTTCTTCACCAACGTCTTCTCATTTCTTGGAATAAGATCTACATAATAAGCTTCCTCTCGATATATTAACTGTTTATGACCACTTGGGTGGTAATTAACGTTATAATTATCAAAGCTTGTTAAGGCGCTAGCGAGGTAACCTAAATCATTTCTTAAACTTGGACTTAAACCAACAATCCAATCTTTCTCAACTACATGATGTACATAATTATGATCATCATTGTGCGGAGTAAATTGGACAATATGTTTACACGCTTTATTCAAGAAATCATATATAAACTTTTTACATGATAAGAGATCTTTCTTTGGCCACTGTGGAATGTATACTCGGCAGCCCTTTTCACATTGGTAAGCAGCTGTGCGTCTCATATTAATAGTCATCACCTCATGATCAAAAGTATAGACACAGTTGCTATGAACAAGTTGAGTGACACCCACTTCCCACTTTCCATTTAGCTGTTGTGTATGATCAATGGGAGTAGAAAAGAGTGCGGCTCGATTACTAGCAAATCTATTTGCGGCCGCATTGCTAAGCAAAATATGATAAAACGACATTTTGATATTGCTGATCTGCGGCTTTGCATAACATCATGAAGACTTGGATTTTGGACTCTCTACAATATATCAGAGTTGATCGTAATGGAAACGTACATTTCAAAAATTCTCATGGTCATACATCAAGAGGTATTACATTAACATGGCGACAATTTGTCAACCTCAATGATATCATGAGGGATTTGGAATATTTTGAAACATTAAGATTCATCTCCTTGGGTGATCAAGTTTGGCTTCAACATTACAGAAATGAAATTCAAATCTGCAATTCTCATTCCGCAAACTGATTCTCATTTCGCAAATACAATTGGGAGAAGTATAGAAGATACATACATCGCTCCATCATGACATTTATTCGTCGTGAGTTCATCGCCCTACTATGCAAATCTTAATCAGACATGACTACCACGCACCATGAGTTGGAAATTAGATTCCCTACAACGTATTGAAACGGATCATGATCGAAACGTCTATTTCAAAGATTCAACTGGAAATGTGAGAAGAGAGTTTGCTTTATCTTAGTTTACTTACTTTTTTTTCATAGTCAGTCCGTTGGTGTCATCCGTATTGTAAAAGCCAAAGACATCCATGAAATCAACATAGCTGCGCATAAATCGATCCGCAGCAAAATCTGGTTTGTAGGGTGGACCAGGATGACTCACACCATTTACACGTAAAGCAATTTCACTTGACTGATTTTGTTTAAAATTGAAAGGATTCTTCTTTATATTACCATTAAATGCATCATTTTCAACCATTGCCACCATGAGGAGCTTCGGTGCTTCCGATGGAAAGAGGCCATCTTTCATGAAACTCTTTTGATCCTTCGGAATTGTAAAGGTGAGAAGCTTTGTATGCTGAACGGGGTAAATGGCATTTTGGCGGTTAAGACCTTCAGCATGTCCTCTAATGACACTTGGATTTGGTACTACTCGACGAATGTAAAGTGCAATATCTTCCACATGAATTCTAAAATTGTCAACTTTAGCAAATGCATTCAGCGCAAATTCAGGCTTATTCAATGTCAGCTTGAGTCGCATGCTGGTATTACAGAGTAAAAACTTTGACTGTCTAAAGAAGTCTAAATTCAGCGGACCATATAGCTGACATACTTTATTATCTTTAATCATAGCAGATCGCTTTACAAAGCCACTGTTTGTTTCAGCATCAAATTTTCCTGCTTCATCTCTGTACCATCCCATGGCTTCCATATGACTTTTTTGTGCTGCTGGATGAAGCTGTGATACATGATTGAAATATGATTTATAGGGATAATCGCTTTGGCCACCTTCCACCTGCTGCTCTCCAATCGTTAGAGAAACATCGCGAAGTAATGTAGTCAATGGTAAATTGTTCAGTCCAACTTTATGTGTATCGTCAATAGCAGTTCCATCTGCTTGCTGAATTCTAAACCTCAAATCAACCATCGCATAACTCAAATCTATGTAGTCATCACTACCACCAGGAATAACAAATTCAATGGGGCCAGCATTCTCAGCTGTTCGAGGATGATAATCTACAATACTTGAACTAAGAATATCTGTCTGTATGGCTTGTTGATCAAACAAACAAAAACGGGAAGTTTTACACTCCATGATTAGAAGTTATGGCAGCGTCATCGTTTAGCGCCTGATGAATGATTAGAGCCTCTGCGACGCTTGCGTGAATGCCTTTTGACTGAAGATCGCACCTTACCAGCTCCGCGATGTTTCCTTCTTCCTTTATTCATTCGTTTAGGCGATTTCTTTCCTTGAGTAACACCAGCAAATGCTTTAATGTTTTTAAACCGCGTTCCTTCCCACGATTCAACAAACTGCTCTTAAAACTTCTACCTCTGGAAAGATCACTAGCAACATCACCAGCAAAGCCAACGGCATTACTTAAAACATTTCGTTTTAAAGATCTACCGACATTGGATATGAGAGGTGCTACAACAGATTTCAGTGCACCAAGTATGCTACCTCCACGTTGGCGGCGAGCGCCGATGTAAATTTGTCCTCCACCACTTACATAGGAGGGTCGTGAATAAAATGAGGCAGTTGGATTCATAGCTCAAACCCTAAACATTGTTAGTTACAACTTTGCATGAATCACTGTCGATCACTTAGATGAAAGATGTCGGCACGACGCATCCAAAAGTTCATACTTGAAGGATAACCAGTACATTTAACAAGACACCATTCTTCACCTTGTCGTTTTTTACATCGAATGATTTTCTCTACCAAATATGTTTCACTTTCAGTGACTACCTCAATCTCATCGCGGTAAAAGCTACCCTCAATTTCTTCATTATCGTAATCTTTCAACTTGTAGGTGGTCGGAGAGTCTTTTTGATTAATCCTTGATACTGTAAATACCTCCTCTGTCCAATTCGGAAGGTACCCTTTAGCAAAAACACTCTTCACTTTTGAGATACGAACTTTATCGCCAATTTTCACATCACGTTTCACATGAGTGCGTTTACGTTGGAATGATTTGCGCACTTTATCTACATTGTCAGCATTTACATCTACTGGTCTGAGTCCAATAGAACGATGGATAGAGTGATTGTAGGCATGGAGTGTATCTTGTAGAACCTTTGTCCAATTTTGTGTCAAGTTGGCAGTAAAATGTTGCCACAAGCGATTTTTTAATGTGCGATTAAAACGTTCAACGAGAGCGGCTTTATAAGCACTCTTTACACTAAACAACTCAATGTCATGCCTCTCAAATAATCTTGTCACATGCTGATTTTCAAACTCTTTTCCTTGATCACTCTGAATTCTTTTTGGAATGCGACCTTCTCGAAAAATTGTTTGGAATGCTTTTGCTACTCCTTTCCCTTCTTTAGTTTTTAAAGGTTGACCCCAAGCATAACGCGAGAAAATATCAATGACGGTTAGAATAAAATTATTGCCCGAGTTATGTTTTGAAATGGAGGCAACATCACACAAATCTGCTTGCCACTGTTCATCGATGTCATGAACAATATAATGGAGGGTGCGGTACTTCTTTTTCGCTTGTTTGTGGAGTGTATAGGTAGCCTGACCCTTTAACCATCGTTTCACTTGTGATTGTGGAAGACCACTCGCTTTTGATAATTTCTTGATAGATGCAAATCCTGCCGGATGTTTTACATCATAATAGATTGACTTCAAACGTTCAGTCGATGACGACTGACTCTTTTTCCTCCTTCTCATCTTTTTGTTTTCTTGCCTTTCTACATTTACAACAACTGCAGCATTTAGCTTTAGCGGTTTTGCGATCGTGTTCACATTGCTTAGGAGTTTCTTTGTGAGAGCTGGCGCAGCAAGTGCAAGTGACAACGACATTCACCTCTGGCGGCTCATTACATAGCAAGCAACACATCTGCTTCATATTAATAGTCTGAGAACATATATTTCTTGGGAGGAGCTGTTTTACGTTTTCCTTTTACTAGTTTTGGTGGTGGCGTAGATCTACGTCGAGTTCTTCCTCTTGTTTGCTTAGTGAGTGTGGGAGGGGATGTAGCAGGTGACGTCTTAAACCAATTTGTTGGCATTTTCATCGTCTGAAGCATTGGAGCAGTAGCCACTGTTGAATCAAGTTCTTTCAATGTCTCATTATTCAAAGCAAATTTTGGCACATTATGCTTTTTTAATAGTTTAAGAAAGTATGACCAACCAGGTGGAACATAGCCCTGACGGCGCTTTCTACGTGTCGCATACTGAATCAAGTCTTCATAACGTGAAGCATCAATCACTTTATCTTCATCTGTAATGATTTCTCCTCTATCATTTACATTGAGGTGAGGTTCAATACTGCTGAAAAGAGATATGGCATGTGCGCGAGATGCTAAAGGTGTAGCAGTCGATACAGAGTCACGCATCTTATTCTTCAAGTTTTTCAATTGCTCAACAGTTTCCGATTGTAATAATACAGCACGATGTGAATCTTTGATGTGAACATTTTGCTGATAATCTATTTCTTTCCTATACATTTGATTTGCAAGAGGTTGCTTTACTTGCTGCATGGCAGTCAATTGTACATATTCATCCTGAGGAATAACAATCATGCGAGAATAAGAACTCATAGTTTGTAGATAATCATGGGAGTTTTCAAAATATCACTTCGAAATCTAAATTCTTCCGGACACTCTTGCGCAAAGTCAATGAATAAGTAACCGTGTGGTTTTTCAGTAGCTGCTTGAAAAATTTCAATTAAGGCTTTTGATCCTCTGGGTGCAACTTGTCGCGCTAAAATTTCAAATTGACTTTTATCTCGCGGATTCTTGAAAATAGCGTAATAGTGTGTATTCAGGTTTCGTGTACGAGCTTCTTTTCCATCAGGAAACAAATTTTGTGTGATTTAGATGATAAAGCACCTTTTATGATGTGCTGCGCGAGTGAACATATCTGTAACATCTTTTGAATTCTTACTTTCTTTTAATAAATCATCCAATACAACAACATCATTAGACTGAAGTTTATCCACTGGAATAATTCCTTCATGTCGAATAAAGTTGCGACTTTGCAATTCCTGAAACAGCGACGGTTGATAAATACCATAACACCAAATCACTCGATTGATAGGTTCCTTAAACAACTCCCTTCTTTTATCGAATAAATTCAGCGTGAAAACAGTTTTACTTGCATGAGATGGACCTGATACAGTCAGAACTTTATCACATTGAAGTCTGAAATCCATTATAATACTTCGAGATTCAACATTTGCATAATTAACGTCTAGAGCCAAAGATATTACCCAATACGTTGCCCACGATAGGAGCTAGCATCGGTAGTAACGCTGGAAGGAAACCGCCCTTTTGTGTTAGAGTTTCCCTCTTTCTTTGAAGGGTGACTTTAGGATTGGAGATGAAACGCAATTTCGTAGCATATCGCTTAAGCAACTTTCGTTGTTTTGGTGCTAATTTCTTCGTCCTCAACTTCCTCACATGAGAAATAATTTCACGAATGAATTTATCGTTAGCATGTCGTATAGCATTGTATCGCTGATTTGCTTTTATTCGTCGGAGAACTTGAATGGCTGAAGAAAACTTTGAAGACGTTTGACTTTTACGTTTCGTCATTTTACGTTTCGCCATTTTCCGTGTTAGTCTTTGCTAAAAACCTGTCTTTACCACATTTGCATAGGTACTAACTATTGCGACATAAGTGACACTCGAAATGAGCAATATCACAGTGGTTACATTTGCAAAGTTGAATGCAATTACGTATGAAACAGCGTTGACAAAAAGCATGCTTACATCTCTTGAAGATGCGCTTTTCATTTCCATCCTTTCGCTTACATACATCACAACACATAGTTTCACCGTTACTGATGTCTATAGCAAGTCTTTTTGAAGATATGAATTTGATAGCCTTTTCTAAATAATAGACGCATGTACAAAAGGAATATACTTCGAGAGTGAGCAGACATAGCTCGAAAACCAGTTGTGCTACAATCAAGTACCACTGCATTTTCAATTTTTCTTTATGGAAAGTTGAATGTGAATATCTGAAATCGCTTCAATCACTAGACTGCTACCATGATGGTTAAATGCGTTAAGACGTTCAGCAATTTTTATCATATGTCTTTTAAAAAAATTCTTTGGGGTGATCTACCACTTCCATTGAATAAGAAGCAAAATGGAAAGAACGACTTTCCACCTCTTCCTTTCCAAAATGACTAAACTTAATTTTCGCAACTAATCGCGCCATGATAATGCTATCAGAGAATGTATTCATTAACTCTAGAAATAGAGTGCTAGCATCATCGACCACTGCTTCGATGTCGGTCTCATCTTTATGAAAATTTATCACATAATCTTGAACAGCTCCTTTTAAACTTTGCCTATGAAAATGTAATGTTCCGCAGTCGTTTGAGAAAGACATGATCGCCCTTTATCTAACCCATCCATTGCATGAAAACAACAACTCTTCTCATAGTAACATTTATTGAATAACGGTAACAAGCATGCATTATAAATCAATGGTTTGAAAGAGATAAAATAGATACATCTGGTAACTATCATACAGCGAGCAATGATGACCATACAGGACTGTGGCAGTGTTGAGGTAAGGAGGAAAGAAGCATTGGTTATGAACGTAGCTACTACAACGAACAGACAAAATAGGAACACACAAATCCTTAAAACGTTTCGTGACTTAATGGTAGTGTTGATTCACTCTACTATCCCAAGGTGGGAGCAAAATGTCATCAATGATTAGATTGGGAAATACTTTCCTCTCCTTACCAGGATTATTACAAAAGATGCGTATAACATTGAAAGCAGCTAACCATCGTTTAAAGTCAATAAGAAGAGCACTCTCACAAGAAAAGCCATAGTCTTGCAAATATTTCAGATTAAGTCCATGAATGTGTTTTATCGCCCATTGATCAACATTGGGATTGCAGTTGGCATGTTGATGATAGACACTGACAATCTGATATGTCCAATTGTTCATAGCAATAGCACTGAGCTCCTGTACAGGTTCACCCTCACAATCCATAAAAATGATGATAGAAGCCTAAAACGGAAATTTACACATCTAAGGAAACGTTCTATAACATATTACAAAATGAAGAATTACATCGATGCTTTTCACGACAAAATACACAAATGATATGATGGCAACGAAGAAGTAAAATGTATCTAATAAGACCACGTATACGACACTCAAAGCACATAAGCAAATTGTCATAGGGTAGAGTTAGGAAAGGACTAGTAATTCTCCTTCTTTGATTTGCGTTTTGAGGCAGCATTCTTCTCCGACTTGCGCTTCGTACCACTGCTGTTAAGGATTTGATCAATTATGTCGTCCACGTTGGGTGGTTTTGGAATATATTGGATGGATTCCATGTGCATGGAGAGAGAGGCTATTTTATTATCCTTGTGTCGACCATAATATAGCCCATTCACTTTGAAAAGGATATCCCAAGTACCTTCTCCGAGCTCATCACATCTGATGGGTGTTGAATGATCTCCCTCCTTCTTATAGTAAGTGCACCAATGTGATACCGGTAGGCAAATTTGATTACCATCTCAAATCTTTCTATAGGGAGTATCCTTGTCATCTCTCGCCTTCCACTCTTGAGCAAGAGGAGTAGGAATGTCCATATTTAATGTCACGTACTCCTCAATAATATCAAGTTGGTGGCGAATGTACGGACTCACGGGGATCAGTATGTAGTCCCCATACTGATTGTGCATTATCTTGACATCCGTGGAAGGGAGCATTCCCGTTTGGAGTACTACGCTATGATCGTCATAGCGCAAGACTTGTTTAAATTTACGCTGTAGCGGTGTAGGATTATGTACCTTGGATGTTTCTTCCACTGGCCTCAGTTGTAGATGATCTGATCGTAGCGAACCTTGTAACGTTTGACCGCCATTTTGTCCTACTAGTGCAGCAGATGGAGTAGATGCCTGAAAATGAAAAAGATTGTATTAAGTTTACGTTCAAGGGAGGAGAGGGAGGGAAGTAGCGACTTACCATTTTAGTTGGATAATAGAATAGAGAGAGAGAGAGAAAATGTGCGTCCGTCACTCGTGCGATTCAACGATGGAATGATTCTCACTGTGGAAGGCTCGCTATTTATATAGAAATGCCTGATTCTCATTGGATGATGATCCTCATTGGACAATAACATCAAGCTGATTCCAAATCTGGCCTCCGTTTACCAATCCGAGCCTTCGTTCGCCCGCTGGAGCTGTTTCTTGGGAAATTCTAACTCTGTCGTTTTTTCGCCAATCTCCCAAATCTTGAATGGCGTCTCACATCTAAACGAAGACAGATATGAACAAGCCGTTTCTTTTAGTGAATTTGTCTCACTCTTAGCTTTCAAACGAGCTATTGCACGACTTTGTACGATCACTAGAAGCAAAATTGGAAGTTTGGTGCCGGGGGGGAGGTCAGTGAAATTTGATGAAACAAACTTTGGTTCGGGTCCCAGGTCGAAATTCCACACTTTGGAAAATTTTCAAAATTTTGACCATACAAAGCCACTCTGACACTTAGGATTTTTTCAGGTGAGCTCCGACCTAAAATCTTGTAACAGCTCTAACTTTTGAACGGCTGGTCCGATTGACTCGCAACAAAAAATGTCACGAGCAGTTTTTTCTCCTCTTTCAAACGAGTAGCTGTAAGACAAAATCCGTCCACTAGAACCAAAGTTAGAAGATCGCTGTCGGGGGGGGGGGTTCAGTGAAATTTGATGAAACAAACTTTGGTCAGGGTCCCAGGTCGAAATGCCACACTTTGGAAAATTTTCAAAATTTTGACCATACAAAGCCACTCTGACACTTAGGATTTTTTCAGGTGAGCTACGACATTCCACCCTCCCAACCTGGCCGGCACACCACGCCAACCTGGAGAGCGCATCACAAACCACCGCTCGCTACGTCGGCCGGCCAGAGGGGGGGACGTCAGACTCGAAGCAACACGGCGGCTCACCACGACCGACTCGGCTGACAGGAGGGGGGGTACGTTAGCGACGGCGGACATCTTGCGCGGTCCAGTGGTGGAGTTTTACTTACTACTTATATCGCTATATTTCAAGAAGACACATGACTTCTATTGGAAAATTCAAGGGATTCAACTGATATTTCAATTTTTTCTCTACAAGATGAACCTCACTTGAAACTATTGCAATTTTTGGCGAATTAAAACTCAATTGTTGTAGATTCACCAACACACACCGTTGTAGACTTACAACGCAATGGTTGCAAAACACACTGTAATTTGAGATTAATCACCTGGAATCTCCATAAAGTTGACAAATTGATTGGATTCACTTTCACAAAACTCATTTGTTTTCTGGTAATGAAACGAATTCAAATAAAAGTATTTACTGTCACACCTTTGATGTTCATTGCGTTCAGTGGTCTACCTTACAATCTCATTTTCTTCGAAATGGCATGTGTTTGTATTTCATTTGACATTTGATGCAGGAAAAATTCAATAAACGCTGCAAATTTTCGATACACAGAAGTAGTATAGATAAAGTGCATTTTTATCCCCCGGCACCAATCGCAATAGTTTCAAGAATCTGTTATCTTGAGATGAAATCACTTTATGGCATTTCAAAATTCATGGAAAATTTTACTTACGGGAGCACATTGTGATACACAAAGATTTGAACTGGCAAACGCATTTAAGACAATGTAGCATCCAGATGAAGCTCCTTAAGACTTTGGTGTGGCCCGTCGCATTGCGCGGTTGATTGGCCTGGACATTGAAGGCAGATCAACAGTATCACTAAACTCCGGTCATTTGAAATGATCTGTTAGAGGGATCGCCCATCTTGCTAACGAGTCTATTCTTCAGGAGTTTCGGACTCTGCAGGAGTTGATAATGACCATTTCAATGGGGAAGCTGTAGCACTTAAGACATCTGATCAGTGCAAGGAGCATCAGCACCCACATCCTCGGGAACGAGACTGGAAAGCAAGAGACAGACCATGGCACGGCCACAGCAAAGAATGGACTAACAGACCGCTGTCGGAATGTACAGCTTTGCGAGACAAAGGAGACGGTGGAGATCAATGAGATTAGGCAAGGCAAGGAACACATTGAAATGTGCGATTGAAGACACATGTCCTTTAGAAGTATAATAATATACATGAAGTCTTAATAAACACGATTACTCCGATAAAATTTCAGATGCGGCCTTGACAGCCAATCAAATTGAAGAAAAAGAATGCAACTTTTTGTTGCTCTGTTTATTTAACGACCAAGTTACTATCTTCAATACCAGCAGCAATGACATTTTTCATCACTCTGTGTTTTTCGTGTTGACTCTTAATTATGGTATAGGTTCTTCATCAGATATGGACGCCATGATTGAATGCATAGTCCACAGAATTAGAATTGTTTAACAGCATCACTTTGCTAGAAGTGTAAACTGATTCAAAATGATGGCACATGCAGGAACCTGCTAAGTCGGCGAAAATAAATTTTTAATACCTTGCAGAGATGGGAAAAATAATTGTGCGCCGCTTGCGGATTGTTGTGAATTCCTTCGAAATGCACCGATCGCCACGCTTCCTTCAGATTCGAAGAATTCAGATCATTGCGCAAAAGTTTTCTTGATTATGTGTGACACTCCGATCATTATTAAAAAAAGTTAGACGGCGCACGATAGAACGTTCACTACTATTCTGTAGACCTTCAATTCGTCAGTGTCTCTTTGCTGTGTGATCTGGGGGCAATTCTTCGGTTTATGATCAGTAACAAGTGACAAGTGATTTATGACAAGTTGATTTTGACAAGTGACCATGATTTCAATCCTTCGGCTTGATCAACACCCACTTGTCAAGACATGACTAGTTAATCTTGCTGAAGACCAGTGGATAATGCGGAGCTGTGATTGGTCGAAAAGTGGTGCAAAGCATAGTGAAACAAATTATGGGAAACTGCACAGGAGATTCTTCCGTCATAGATTTTCATTTCGATTTTATGCTAATATAGCATCTACATTTTACGAATCATTGCAATAATCATTATGATGACAAAGAATAAATGTGATATTAAGTTTTTTAGTTTGAAAAGTCTTAACTGAAGAGCATCGGTGTTTCTAAAACCAACAATGAATTTGTCTGAATTCGCTGTCCACGATCATAGAAATCTGCAACATCCGATCTTCATGATTATGATAAGCAGTTTAATCGTAGACTATCTTGTAGACAAGTATAGGATATCACACTGATTTCAGTAGATAAACGCTGAGAATCTACGAGTGTCATAAGCCGGAGGCTCGGAGAATAGATAGCTTATGATACGAGTAGATTTTCAAGCAGCGTTTATGTTCGGAAATCAGTGCGATATCCTAATTTATATGACCGATATCTTAAAAGGAATAGAAATTCATAAAACTCAAGCGTTTATCTTCGGAAATCAGTGTAATCAGTTCGAGAATCAGTTTGAGAAATAAGAGACAATGTGACATGACTCATCATAGTATGATACTTATTGTTGATAAATTATAAAAAATTTGTTCAATTTACTAATTTATCATAGTTTTCAATATTTTACTATGGATCTATGTGCCCAGTAGAATAAACGATTATATTCTATCGTTAAATATCTACAATTCTACTGATATCGGTCACATAAGTCAGACTATAGTCCCAGCAAATAAGAACATTGCCAAGAGATGACTGCTACAGAAAGTTCGAAGCTGCGGGGAATAGAAAAAATGGAAGCCTCCTGTTTGACAAATTTGACGAGACCAAACGTCATACTAAAGAAACACGAGTGAATGCATTGAATAGCATTGAATAGTAGGCATACAGAATTGGCGGGACTTGACAGTGGGAATAGATGACCAATATTTGCCGGACACAACGTTTATGAATAACCATAAGATGACATTGGTAAGAACACCTAGAAAAATCGCAAGGAATAAGACCTCGCCTTGCAACCTCGATGTCAGTCCACTTTACTCGCCCATTCTAACAATCCAAATACCGTTACTAACTTACTTATTCAAAGAACTCTGACTGGAGAGTGATGGCGTATTGGCTTGCATTCAAACAACATCATCCAAAATGTACGATTCTTACAATGGGAACAATAATGTTATTGATCATTTCAAAATAATTGGTCCCATTTAGAGGATTATAAGAGTAAACGAGCTTGTAAAAGAACAAAATTTGAGATTCCACCGCAAAACGTAACACCGCGATCATTTAGCAGCTTTTGCTGTAGTGAATTGCGTCTTCTAATAAATTCAGTTATGCTCATCCACGTTACCTTTCAAAATGAAGTTGACCACATCTGTCAACAGAATGAGTCCCTGGCCGTTTTTGTGCACATGCTGTGTATACTTCTCGAACCAATCAGCGAACTATTTTTCGTACTTATTTAAGTCTCGGTCTTCCTGGCCTATATCAATCCAGCACTGATCCAGACTCATGAAATTTCTTTGCTCAAAGGTCACTGTATTACCAAGGAGCTGTTAGGTGCATGTTCATGTAGAGTGTTACACACACAACAAGTACCAATGAGAAAATATCAATTACGCAGATAAATATTTTTCTAATTTAGCAATTGTGTGAAGAAAAAGATGACTGAAACATACAAAAAGTTCTAAATATAGCAGCTTGCAATGTTTCTTAAACGTTGCATGCTTTCTACCACTTGCGAGCGAATCTATTACAGTATCTTTTAAGCGAATATTTATTTACCTAACATGAAATAATGAAGATTCATTTACAGAAATTTTGAGCAAAAGCACTTTTGCATGTGTGCTCCATTAACATGTATATCCCCTAAATGTGTTCAATCAATACATGTCTTCAATTGAAGTATGCTGCTCACATTTCATAGGAGAATGAAGTGCTCTCATAAATTATGCATTATAGCAGAAGCAATAAATGTTGAGTATCATACGTTGAGCAAGACTGTCCGCGTCTGTTTCGCAGTGAAATTCTCGAAGGCCGAAAATTCTTACATAAACTAGTTTATATTCCAAACTCCACTTTCTAAAAACTATGTAAGAAAGACAAATTTTTGACTTTGCATTTCACATTATTGTAAATATCATTGATAAGTCATTCACTTTTTAATTGAATGTCTTCTACTTCCACTGATACTGATAATGCAAGCATGATAGGTAAAAAATTCTTCCGTCATAAATACGTGATTATGACAAGTAAAAGTTATTACTGATCAAGTCGAAGAATTCAATCACTTGTCATACCACTAGTTACTGGTCAAAATTTACTGATCAAAATAAACTTGTCAACTGATCATGTCGAAGGATTGAAATCACAGTTACTTAACACTTGTCACTTGTCATAGCGCATGATCAGTGACCGAAGAATTGCCCCCTGGTTGATAACAGTCACTGAAACTTCGCACAATTTGGCGTGTTTAATGATGAACTGACTGCTCATTGTTCGATTGCTATGGTATTATGTCAGCAGATTGTGCCATTTCAATAACGCTACATGTTCCAATGTTTCCGCTCTAGTCAAGCAGAGGAAGAGACGACCTGTTTAATTCTGTGGCATAATCTTTAGACGTATTTTAGTGACTGATTAAGGATTCCATTGGAATTAAAGGGAGCATTAAATTATTTATGCATTTTATGAAGCCTATTTCTTCCTTGTGCAAAATCTGGTGATGAAAAAATTTCAATATTCGAATTCTTCTGGCTGCCCATGATTCTCCATGGATTGGAGGCAATTAAATTAACCTATTGAGCCCCGATGATGTGCGGTCGGGCACTTGCGTAGGTGTTCGAATAGCAGCCGACAACGCCGACAACACTGCCCCAACAACCCATGCACTGCACGGCATCTTTGTGTTATGTTCCATTGTTCACTCAGCATCAGGGGAGTTGTAGTTATGAACGAACGTCATAGGTAGTTGATGGAGCAGTGTAGCAGATTTGGCTTTGGTGCTCAAAAGGTGAGAGGCAAAAAATAACAATAATTTGACATTCCATTTACGTAGCAGTGGCATAAACGAAATTGAATCATTCACGCCTCTATCATGCGCTCTATTAAATGAAATTGTATTCATGTGTTTATTTCATGGATTTTCATGTAGTGTTTGGAAATCTTTGGTTTTTGCTCAGTAATTTCCGTGTATTAGGTATCCTTATTCATATTTCTAAAAGACGCTTTGCTTCAATTAGAAATCTCAAGGTGTTCCACTAAACAGATTGCCCTAGATGCTTGCTTGATATGATGAAACTTGATTTCCTTCTTTACGAAAGCATTGTGATATGTAAGCTATGAAAATGAATTTTGTGGTAGATCACCGAGACTCTATCTTGTTCAAGTGTATAAATAACAAATCGCAATGAAGTTAACCTTTTGAGCCCCAAGCCAAATCTGCTACACTGCTCCAACTATCCATGACGCACAGTGCATTCGCTGAAAACTGCAACTCCCCTGATGCTGAGTGGATAGTTGGACCGTAATACAGCGATGACGCACATCGCACATCATCGTGCTCAAGAGGTTAAAGAGGCTTTTTGCTACACAAAAGTTAGCTAATTTCTTCTGTCGATGGAAAGAGTATTCCAATCGATGACGCCAATGCTATGCGAGTTTCAGCCGATTTGTAATAATACACGTATTAGCAATGTAATTTTCACAATCAATCATTGACAGACACATGTGAAGTTTTATTAAAGAAGTTCTAATTCATCGATTATCAAAGCTTGCCTGTTTGCAAAGTTAACAGTCCAACAGTGTAATTACTTTAACTTTAATGAAATCAACGAATTGATAGTTGCATTGAGCTACAATGGGACAATGCTTTTGTGTCAAAAAATTACTGAAGACTCCTCAAATCTTGGTCGAAATTTAATCTTTGCTTTAAGCATAAAAACAAAGATCATACAAAGTCAGACAGGACTTTCGGTGTCCTGCGTCTTCTATCAGACGATGGTAATTGCCAGTACAGAGGGCCAGGACGACGAAGGCCAATTTAAAAATGATATTTTTCTCATTTCGGGAGGATTAATAGTCAAAATCGGGTTCCAATCGATGAAATTAATTTGCAAAGATTTTTCCTTAAACTTGATAAGTTTTAAATACAATACTACTTATGAACACTCTGTAAAAAATATTTCGAGAGTTTTCATGTATTCCCCCTAACGTGTCAAAACGCTAGTAATGGTCAAAAGACCGTTCCAGGACAGGCCAAAAATAAAAAAAATTGGTATCTTTAAAAACGACATAAATTCATGAATTTAGTCCCTTTTTCAGGTTTTTAAGACCTGAATTCATGAATTTAGTCCATTCAAAAAGTACCATTTTTTCAAAAAATGGTATTTTTAAAAACAACATAAATTCATGAATTTGAACCCTTTTTCAGGTTATGAAGACCTAAATTCATAAATTTAAGCGTTTTTAAAAATACCCAGTTTTTCAAATTTTTCAAAATCTCAAATTTGAGAATTGCAATTTTCACCCTTAAAATCATGACCGTTCCAGGACACCGAAAATCATAAAAGTTGAAAATCTCAAATTTGAGAATTACAATTTTTACCTTGAAAATCATGACCGTTCTAGGACACCGAAAAAATCAGAAAAGTTAAGAATCTCAAAATTTGAGAATTACAATCGGGCGAAGCCCTAGAACCTTCGGTTCGATTTTCATTGCTTAAATCATGACCGTTCAAGGTCATCTAAAACCGGACACCGAAAATCATAAAAGCTGAGAATTTCAAATTCATGAGTTTAGACGTTTTTCAGGTTTTTAAAATATATCATGTGACTAATAATATTTCTTTAAAAATGGAAGAAACAAAAATGGAAGGAACTTCAGAAATGGAAGGAACAAAAATGGAAGAAACCTCAAGAATATATCCTTCGTTATCTCAATTAAAAATAAGTGAAATGGTTCTCAATTATTATTAAGATTAGAGCACTATGATAAATTAAGAAGACGCAATTATTACTTAGTCATTCTTCGTTATTGTATGCTCAACATTATTTAAAGTACTAATTGTGTGAACTAGAAGATCATTGTAATTCATAAACTTAAAATTATTCAATGAACCCGTACACTGGCTGATAATTGAAGAGAGACAGAGATTGAAGAGAGAGAAACATCTAGCAGCTTTCCCCTAAAATTATCGTGCTGTCTCTTGTCATTTCAATTTACTCATCGGTAAACTTTTGGCATTTCAACTTACGCGTGCGTAAAGTTTTGACATTTCAATTTACCCCTACGTAAATTATTTTCAGAATCTGTTTTCAAAATCTATTTTCAAAATCCATTTGCAAAGTCTATTTTCAAATTCAGTTTTAGAAATCGATTTGCAAAATTCATTTAGCGTTTGTCAAACACATACGGGTAGTAAAGTACTTCCCATTGTGAAGACATGAATAGATTAAGCACATAAGAGTGCATTGACAATAAAAGCAAATGACAATAAAATTCTTCTTGTGAACACAGAACGCATAAACGCCGATATGCGGGTTAGTTGTTATGGCAATTTTAAACAATCATTTTAACGATGAAACATATTTTACAAATGAAGTTCATGAAGAAAAATGGAAATATATAAAACAATATAGATTAGAATCGGCTAAAGCCAGAGGAGCTTCGCAATTTCATTTCAAAATCGAATAAGTAGTAAGGAAAGACATCATTAGAGAACAGTTTTAAATCAATACCCCCTCCCTTCTGACTTCTAGGGGGTCCCTTAAGAAATTTTTTTATTATAAAATGAGCAAGATAAATGAGTTTTTGAAATTATATGGAACACAGACAACAACGAATTTCGATTTAAAAAAAATCGCAAATGAATTAGGAATAAAGAATTTTCATGTTCTAATGAGAAACGAATTACAATTCCTAAAAAATAGGCCAACAGGAACCTTCAGTTCCCGGAACAAAGTTCCATCAATAACTGTAAATTTCATAACGAATCTTCACACTTCAGACCAAAACGGCGTACATTGGTCAGCAGGTATCTTTAGTAAAAACGGAGATAATTATTATTTTGACTCATACGGTTTGCCCCCTACAAATGAAGTAAAAGAATTACTTGGAACGGGAACATACAATACATTTCAAATTCAAAAACCGGGAACAACTTATTGTGGACAATTATGTCTTTATGTTTTATTTAAATTACAAAAAGGAGTACCATTTTTAGATATAATGTTAGAGTTAAACAATGATAATTAAAGCTCGGTTTTCTGTAATTCGTTTTCATAGAATCTACCTTTGATATCCTCATTATCTAAATCTATAATTTCATAAGTAAACGGATAAGTTTGATTTATTTTAGAAACTTCAAATATCTCTTTAGTCCAATAGCCAACAAAGCCTTTCTCGAATTTATTTTTATACTTGAATATTCGCACTCTATCTCCAATCTTAAATTTCGGCTTACGTTTCTGTAAATTCGGATTACTCTCATTCAAATTATTATTCTCGAATATTTTTTTTCTTATCAAATCAGGGTCGTCAGAAGCATTCTTTGGAGTTTCTTCAATACCAGAATGAACTTTATTATTGTACTCTTCTACAACTCCTGGTAATATCTTCAACCATTTCTGATTTCCTTGCTGAGTAAATTTCTTGAAAATTTTATTTTTTAACGTTCGATTGAATCTTTCTATCACTATAGCTTTTCCTGCGTTTTCAGTTGAATAAACAGTTTCAAATAGTGGCTGAACGTTTCGGTTATAAAATTCCGACCCTTTATCAACAAACAGTTTCCTTGGCTTTCTATTACTTTCTTTAAAGATTTCTTCAAACGCATATTTAACTGATAGACCACTTTTGTTTTTTAAAGGCTTTACCCAAGCGTATCGTGTATATAAATCTATAACTGTCAATGCGTATTTATAATCTTTTTCATTCGGCATATGAATAAGATCAGCACTCCAAATATCATCTTTATTAAATACTTTTACTTTCAATAAATATTTAGGCTTTCTATATTCTTTATGAATTTCAGATGCATAAACGTCTGAATTATGATTTTCATTTAAACCCTGACCGAATAATATTTTAGCTTGTAAAGCTTTCTTAACAAACATTCTTTCAATTTTTTCTCTAAATGTAGGATTTTGAATACTATCTAATTCTTGTATCATCTTCTTATCAGCTGCATGACGAGAACTTAGATCATGATTTCGATAAGCTAAATCATGCCTGTAAGCTGCGGCATCTACTCTATTTATCGGTTCTTCACCTGGTTTCGGATTATTATTCTCATCTAGTCTTATATCTAATCGAGTTCCTGGACCGGTATATGAATGACCAGGAAGATGTTTTTCTTTCGAATATTTACTCCAAATAAATCCAGGAAAGTTTTCTAATGTTTTTTGTATATCACCACCGTAGGTAGTAGCCAAACTTTGTTTGTCGTCGTTACCTTCATAAATTTTACAATTTGAGTTTTTATTTTTGTTTAATAGATAATTCAATAAATCTAAATTAGAAATTTTTAATTTAGTTAAATTTTCGGAATTTTTAGAATTCATTTTAAAAGATAAAAAAAATTAAGAAGATAAAAATAAATGTTTTACCGAAAAGAACCAAAGGTTCTGAGGTTATTACCTTATCATACTAGGACTTAGATATATTCCAGAACCATCTTTAGTTTCTTTAATTTCAATTAAATCATCAACATTGTGGAGAATATTTTTAAGAACTCGTTTTCCTTCATCAACTAATTTTAATTTACTAATAAAATTATCTACTATTCCTTCTCCCCTAGCAACTTTCTCTAACTCTCTATTATGACGTTTTTGTTCTTCTAATGCTGCCTTCTCTGATTTATTTTTATTTACTGCTTGGACAATACCAGCTGTCCCACCTGCAACACTTCCTGCAGCTGCTATGCCTCCTATTATTAGTGGAATTAATGGGAGAATCCCGCCATTCTTTTCTTCTTGTAATTGAATATTCTCTATCATTGGTTTACTTATGTAATACTTTTTTTTATTAATAGTAATAGTTTTAGGGGTATTTTTGTCAACAATATTACGTAATTTTAATTCAACAGTTTTATTATTAATATTACTTTTCACTTGCGACATTTTTAATAAAAAATTTTAAGTTAAGAATTTAAAGTTATCAAAAAATTTAAATCTATTCTAGTTATTAAAAATTTTTAGTTAAGAATTTTTAAGTTAACAAAAAAATTTAAATCTATTCTAGTTATGAAAAATTTTTAGTTAAGAATTTTTAAGTTAACAAAAATTTTAATCTATTCTAGTTATGAAAAAAAATTTTAATTAACCTATCGGAGCGAAGCTCCTCTGGCTTCAGCCGATCCTAACCATCTTTCCATTAAGAATTTCAATAGAATATTTTGCATCTTCTAGCAATAAACCATAAGCCATCAATGAAGTTGTGGAATCTTTCTTTTCAATATTAATTGTTACATCACAACCATTTTTAATAATATCTTCAGATTGTGCACTTAAATCGAAACAGAAAATTGGATATAAATGTCTCCAATCTCCAGGAGTTAATTGTGGTTCAACTCCAAATTCTATACAAAGATTTCTATAAGCATCATATCCTTCCATAAATTGATTATTGGTATCATCGAATCTTAATGGATCAATTGGATATCGAGTTTGATTTAATGAAACTTGTAAACTTCGAATTGTATTAATATGGAAGATATTATTGTTCTTATCAAAACTTGGAGAATTATTTCTTTGAAATGTTAGTAATAAATATCTTGGAGTATTCGCAGTTCTAGTAAAATGCCAGTTAAATCTTTGTTCGGAAAAAGTTACTGAACTAGCAGTACGCTTTAGAAAATTAACTGGAATTGGTTTGTTAGTATTTAATCTTTTTGCAATAGCTGTTTCAACCTCTAAACTAGGAGTAATATGCTTAATCCACCATTCAAATCTATCAATTTTTAAATATGCTTTTTTTCCAGTCTTACCAAAAAAGATTAATTCATTATTTGCTGTACGATGAATTATTAATTTAAATTTTAATTGATATGATATTTTATCATAATCTAAATAACCGAATAATGGAGACAATGACCAATTTACTGTCTGTTTACTTTTTTTGTTAAATTCACGTCTTTCTTTATATGCTTCATTATTTGTTTTATTTAAATGTTTTGCAATATTTTCTACATCTTTCGCAATTCCTGCGGCATCTGTTCCAGCGTGAGTTAAATCATCTATAATTATACCATCATTAGTATCAGGAAACCAACCTTCGACTTTATACTTTTTATTATTTTCACCAATTATTACAAATCTAAGCATTGTATCAATTACACCTGGAGAATCACTTATTGTTTCTATATTTTGAGTTGCAACATCTAAACGCATTTGTGTAAATAAACTTGGGAAAAAATTATTCTCTAGTGTAATATTATCGGTATCTGGTAATGGTGTTGTAAAATTAGCATCACTATATAAAGAATATTCACAGTGTAAAAATGAATCAGGTAAATATAAATAACTCTGCTGATTATCAACTTCAAAGATTAAATCTCCTCCAGTATTTACTCTACTGGAAGATCCGGGATTCATAGCAATTCTTATATAGTCATTCTTTTTTTGATTGTAACTGGTGAACGGGGGATTATCTAATCTAAATTTATTTTCGATAAGCGAAGACATTTTTATAAGAAATAATTTGACTTTTTGTTTTTCTCACAGATAGAAAAAAATTTTTATTAAATATAATTTTAAAATTTTACTAAATATAATTTTAGAATTTTATTAAATATAATTTTAGAATTTTGCTAGACCAGCTCCGCTACAGCTTTGCTGGTTAGACCGAAGGTTGCTGCTCACGCCATTACCTCTTATTTCTTCAATTGTTTTTTCATTATTTTTATTTTCATTATGTTGACTATCACCATCAACAGCTATGTTAGCAATTTTGTTTTTTGTTTCATCTGAAAGTTTTTTTAATTTTTTTAGTTCTTCAGAATCATTCTTGAGTTTACGAATAGCTTCTAGTTGTTTTAATTCGTTTTGTGATTTAACAGCATTTGATATTGCACTAGCTGTACTACCTATAGCAGCAGCTCCTTTTGCAGCAGATGTAATCAAATCTTTATTATTTTTAATTAAGTTAACGATACTACCAATACCAGAAAAGATGCCATCCCCTTCTTTTTGAACGGTTTCTCTATTATCATAATGATAAACAGGATTCATACGTGGTTCATGAGCAATTCTTTGATTTGAAGCAAATTGTTTAAGATTGTGTTTATAAATTATAGGCATTTTTTAGTAATAAATTTGACTTTTGGGAAAAAAATAAATACGGGCGAAGCGCGAAGCCCTGGAAGACATCTCCGTTGACCCATGAACCGATGTCCATTATAAAAAAATGTTTATTTTTTGTTCTTAACTTTTACAGATTGCGTTTTTGGTTTAACTTTATCAGGAAACAAACCTGCATCAATCATTCTTTTTATTCTATGATTTTCTTTCATAATATTTCTTTCTTTTATTAACTCTTCTAATTGTTTAATTCTTTTAAAATTATTAACTCTAATTTTATCCATTTTTAAAATTATATACTTTTATATTTTTAAATTTTTTTTAAAAATTATATTTTTAAATTTTTTAAAAAATTATATTTATACTTTTGTATTTTTAAAATTATATTTATATTTTTTATGATTCTTATTTTTTGTAGGTAAAAAATATTTAAGTTAATATTTACAATACTCGTTTAAGATTTACGTTTGTGAATGGACAACAACTTCGAGATAACTTTATTAATTGCCTGTTGCACTTTATCTATTGCGTCAAGTAGCGTGTGATGTACTTTAATTTCTTTTCTATTAACTTGCATTTTCTGCTGATTAATCTTCAATGCCGTTTTAAGAGCATTTAACTTAATTTTAAGAACATCTAATTGTCTTTTAACAGCATCTAACTGTTCTTTATTTTCTTTAGAGTTTTCTTGTAAATTTTTCTTTAATTCATTTTCTAAATTGATTTTAAGAGTTTTCATTTTATCAACTTTTTCATTAAGTGAGTTTACTTCATTTATTATTCTATTCATCTTTTTCATTTGTTGAGTAATTTTAGAACTCAATTCATCAACACTTTTTTGGAATGTAGTTTGTAACTGCTTTAATTTTTTTTAATTCTTTCAGGTAGTTTTTCTATTTCATCTTCTAATTGTTCTTTTAACATTTTTATCTGATGTTTATTTTTAATGACTGCAGATTTTAAATTTAAAGAAAGTAATATTAAAATTTTTGATTGTTCTGAAATCTTTTTAAAAAGTTTTGCTATATCTGCTTCTAGCTCTCTGTCCTTTTTATCAAGTTTTAATAATTTTTCGTTTAATGATTTATCATTAAGTTTAAGCAACTTTAATTCATTCATCAGTGGAACCAAAACATCGTTTATATATTTTTCTTTTAATTCATTGATTTGCGTATCAACATATTGTTTATTTGTTAACTCTGTATTTTGTTGTGGAAGAATAGAAAGATGCAATGGACCAGATAAAACGTCTCCAGTTTTCATGATATAATTTTCTATCTCTATTTCTAATTCACGATTATTCGGGATATATGCACCTCCACCAACATTTGGTAACATCATTTTTAAACAATAAAAATAAAATTTTTTCTAATAAAAATAAAAATAATAAAATTTTTTCTAATAAAAATAAAAAAATAAAATTTTTTCTAATAAAAATAAAAAAATGGAAAATCCAAATTTAAAAAAATTATATTCGCCCGCATCATCCTGTTCTTCTTATTCGACGAGATCAACGGGATTTGAAAATAAATGTTTTGATAATAATAATAATCCATGTATAGATGTTAATATTTTATTTCAATTACAAGCCGAAATATTTAGAGAACAGACTAAAGGTTTACCTTCTATAGAAACTAATTATTGTTTATTTCCGGGGGATCCATTTATTAAATTTATGGAGATTGTTAGTAAATATAATGATGTAGCTTATGTGGAATTAAATAAAGAAAATATGGTTATAATAGGTCATAATAATGTTTATGGATTTATTAGAGCAGTGTTACCAATTAGTAATACTGATTGGATAGAAACTAAAATTATTAATTATATCAATATTAAAGAATTAGTTAAAAAATTAAAATCTTTTTCGAAAGAAAAAATTAGATTATTTGTTGACGATCAAAATCAATATAACATTCACATAGAGAGTAAAAAACATAATGAAGAATTATTATGTCAAGTTTATTATAGAGACACAATTTATAAACAAGAAACATTAGAAATGCCGCAAAGATATGATGATGATACGTATATAGGATTATATTCAAACTTAAATATTAATTTGTTAAAATCTTATATGAATGGTTTAGCTCAACAAGAGAAAATTTATATGTGGTCTACACCTTATACTATTAACAATGACCATAATCATAATAAACGAACCGAAGGTTCTAGGGCTTTGCCCGATCTTAAAGAATCTTATGATAATAATGATGATTCTGTAACATCTGAAAAAGGTGTAAATGGTAAAAAAGATTATAAAAATATTAGTAATTATAAAAATTTATCTAAATTTCATTTTCTTACAATTGAAAATAATAATGATGGTATAGTTGAAGATACTGTTAGACAACTATGTGTCGGGTCTACAAAATTTAAATTAGGATTTACATCTAATCAATTTAAAATTTTATCATCTTTAATAAAAACTAAAAGTGATTCAGATTATAGTGGTGTTATTAAATTTTCCAAAAGAGATCAAAGACCAATATTTTTCTCTATTATATTATTATCAGATAAAAGATGTAATTTAGAATTAGATATTCCAATAAGAGAATGGTATCCTATCATGGAAGGGCATCCTATCCCAAAAAGTGTAATTTATGATGATGAAGAAACAATTTATGATGATGATGAAGAATCAATTTATGATGATGAAGAATCAATAGTTAGTGAAAATAAATTTAAATTATCTTTTGATAAAACATTATATGATGAAACTTAATAAGATAAAACTTAATATGATAAAACTTAATGTGATAAAACTTAATATGATAAAGCAAAAATAACTAAAGAACGTGAAATATATAATAATATAAAATAACACTCAAGTCCTAGATATTAGAATGTTTATATCTAAAATTAAAACACAATTTTTTTCTTAAATTTTCTCTAAAAAAATAAAAAAAATGGAAAATACCAAGTTTTATTG
Source organism: Prostheceraeus crozeri (assembly GCA_907163375.1). NCBI lineage: Eukaryota > Metazoa > Platyhelminthes > Polycladida > Euryleptidae > Prostheceraeus > Prostheceraeus crozeri. The sequence goes on from CAJQUW010015310.1 coordinate 128,046, forward strand.
TGTCTTATGTAAAAAAAGTTACAAACAAAAAGAAGTTATCAATCTCATCTACAAAGTAAAATGCATTTACAAAATGTAGAACGAGTTGATGAAGGAAATATATTAAAATTAAATAGTTATAAAAACTATCTAGAAACATTGCCTACTGATATAAAAGTTAAAAAAATGTTTGATGATTATTCACATTCGGAATATAAAAAAGTTTTTAATAGTGAAGATGAGACCATACAAACCGAAGGTTCTAGGGCTTCGCCCGTACCAGATGGAAGATATTTATTTAGCGATACTGATGAATTTGATGAAGCTGAACGAACCGATGAAGCCGTAACAGATATAAAATATTTATTTAATGAATCGGTTGAATATAATGAAACCGATAAAACTTTTTCTGATATTCTAACCAACTTTTCTAATATATTTAAGAAATCTTTCAAATGTTATATGAATGTAGAAGTACTTTATACAAAAAATGGACCTGATGGAATTCCTGAAGAAATAATACAAGGACATTTTACAAAGTCACAAGAAATTCATAATGTAAATAATATACAACCCATATTTGAATCGATGATACTTAAATTAGAAAATTGTATAATTGAAGCCCAGTTACGTGAATCTGGTTGGAGATTTGTTAAAATAATATCTAAGAAAATAGTAATTGATAAATATAAAAATAATACTGGTGGTAGTTATGTTCCTTTACCTTTCAGTTCACCTCAATTAATCAACATAAAAAATGAAGATGATTATTGTTTTCTGTGGAGTATTATAGCACATTAACATCCTGCAAAATATCATAAAGAAAGACTAAGTCATTATAATAAAGAAGAATACATAAATGAATTTGATCTCTCTGATGGCTTAGATGAATTTCCATATGATTATAATAGGTTACTAAAGTTTCATAAAAAGAATAAAAATTTAATTGAAGTAAATGTTTTTGAATTAAATGTGAATTATGTTTCTATTGGTAAAATTACTCCACTTTACTCAGATTCAAAAAAATTTTATTTGAATAATAAAAATTTTTGCCAATCAGAAATAGTATATAATGATAGAGGTAATTACATGCATCATAATATTTTTTACCAAGGAAATATAATATGTACTGAAAAATTTGAACTTGTTAAAACACTATCACCAATAATGATTAATCATAATAATTATAAAGGACGTACTGATGATTATAATTACAAATATTCATCTTTATCTTCAGAATACCAACAAAAATTAGAAAATTTAAATAAAAGTTTACAAAAATGTAAAATAGATTATCAACAACAAACAAAAATGTTACTACAAGAATATCACCATAAATACCAAAATAAGATAGAAACAATTCAAAAATTAAATGAAGAAAATAATAAAGAATCGGCTAAAGCCAGAGGAGCTTCGCTCCGATTAAATAATGAAGAAAATGAAACCAATCAAAAAATAAATGAATGTTTAAAAAAATGTCTACAACAATATAAAGAACAATATGATAAAGAATATAGTTATCAGTTACAAATATTAAATCAAAATTATTATCAAAATACATTTAATCTTACAAAAGAAATTAATGAAACACATGAAATATATAAAGATGAATTTGAAAAACTAGAACAGTCAAAACAACCAGCACAAGCGAATATATTATATTATCAGGGTCATTTTATATTGTGTAAAGATGTTTCTATATTTACAAAAACTTCAGATAATAAAAATTTTCCTTGTCTTCAATGTATGACAAGTTTTAGAACTTTAGAAGAAATGAATAGACATTTGGAGAATTGTCAACAAAACGAAGCAGTTCAAAATACTTTTCCTAAAGATGATTATTTAGAATATAATAAATGGTATTTTAAAAATAAAGTACCCTTTACTATTTATTGTGATTTTGAAGCATATAATGTTAATATGACACAAAATCGAACGGAAAGTTCCAGGGCTTCACCCGATTCTGAAAATTATAATTCTGAAAATTATAATTCTGAAAAAAGTGCGCCTGAAAGAAGTGCACCTGGAAAAAGTTCAACTGAACAAAGTAAAGAAAAATATTTATTTGAACAAAAACCATTATGTTGGGGAATGTACATTCATTCAAATTATCCTGAATTATTTAAATCAGAATATTTACAATACTATGGTGAAGACAGTTCAGAAATGTTTACAAAGAAAGTAGAAGAATTACAAGGACGTTTTTCGCAATTGCTTGAAACAAATAAACCAATGATACCATTAACGGATGAAGAAAGAAAAGAATTTTATGATGAAATAAATTGTTATTACTGTGGAAAAGGTTTTACAAATAAATATAAAACTGGCAGAGGTAGATATCTTGATAAGGTAAAAGATCATGATCATCTAAATGGATTATATAGAGGTGTAGCACATAATTCTTGTAATCTTAATGCTAACAAATTTAAATATAACTTTGTTCCTTTATATTTCTACAATGGTTCTAAATATGATTTCCATCTAGTAATGAAAGATTTATTTTCATCTGAAAAATTACAACAACAAAAAATAAATGTACTATGTAAACAAGAAGAAGAATATTTTTCAATGCAATTAGGTTGTATTAGAATTTTAGATGCATTCAGATTTTTTACTCCTTATTCATTAGATGTTATGGGAAAAACTTTGAAATCTGAACAATGTAAAATATTAAATAAATATAATTTAAAACCTTTAAAAGGAATATTTCCGTATGAGTACATAACTGGAGATTTTAATTCTGTGAATAAAATTATGGAAGAAGAACAACTTCCTCCAATAAATAAATTTAAATCAACATTAAAACAATCACAATTATCTGACGAAGACTATGCAGAAGCTGAAAAGAATTGGAGAGAGTTAAATTGTAAAACAATGTATGATTATACAATGAAATATCTACAGATAGATGTATTAATACTAGCTGATCTTTTTGAAAACTTTCGTGATATGTGTTTAGAATATTACGGAATAGATCCATGTTATTGTTATTCTACACCAGGTTTAACATGGTTAGCAGGATTAAAACATACAAATGTTCAAGCCGATGGCTCTAGGACAAAGTCCGTTAAACTTAAACATTATAAAGAAAATACATATGATAAATTATTATTTTTTGAATCTGGAATTAGAGGTGGAGTTTCATCAGTTTTAGGTAATAGATATGTTAAATGTTATAATAAGAAAGTAAATCCACAAGAATATGGAATAATGAAACCTTTATCTCCAGAAGAAAAAGAAAAAATATTAGAAATTTTTCGAACGAAACGAGAAGGAGTAGAACGTGAAAAAGCAATTGATGAATTCATGAGAGAAAACTATTTATTATATTATGATTTTAATAGCTTATATTCTTCTTGCATGATACAAGAATTACCAACAGGTGAAATGACATGGTGTAATAATCTAGATTATCAAAGAACATATGATGGTGAAAATAATTTTGGTTATGTATATGAAGTTGATTTAGTATACCCTGATTATATAAAAGAAGCATCAAAATATTATCCTTTCTGTCCAGAAAACAAAATTCCCAATATAGAAGATTTTTCAGATTATCAAAAATCTATAATGCCGAAAAAATACAGACCAACAAAAAAACTTATGTTAACACAAGGTAATAAAGGAAAGTATGTTGTTGAAGGAAGAATGCTAGATTGGTATTTAGATCATGGCATGATTCTCACCAAAATACATCGAAAACTAGAGTATAGAAAATCTAAATGGTTAAAAAATTATATAGAGTTCAATATTGAAAAACGCAAAATATCTAAAAGAAATAAAGATGATTTTGGAAACGTTTTCTTCAAATTAATGAATAATGCATTTTATGGTAAGACTTTAGAAAATGTGCGTAATAGACAAAATATTGAAATAGTTTATGATAGAGATAGATTTCAAAATTTAACAAGGAAACCTACATATAAAAGAACTACTAGATTCAGTGATGAACTTTGTGCTGTTCATCTAAGAAGAAGCATTGTAAAACATGATAAGTTTAATTTCATTGGTTTCACTATATTAGAATTAGCTAAACTATTTATGTATAGTTTTATATATGATTATTTAGCACCTGCTTATGGTAAAAACTATAAATTACACTTTACAGATATCGATTCTATTTTCTTAGAATTAACAGTACCATATGGTTCTTCACTAGATAAAGAAATTAATAAAATAAAAGATATTATTCATCCTTCTGATTTATGTAAAGTAAAAGATGAATTAGAAGGAAATGAAGATTTCATAACAGAAGCTATATTTTTAAAATCTAATGTTACTGTTATGATACAACTAATAATATTAAAACACATAAAACATTAAAAGGAATTTCAAAGGCATCAGTGGCTAATCAAATAACATTTCAAGATTATAAAAATGCATTATTTAATAATGAAATAAAAACAGCATATAATTATAGACTTAATTCAAAAAAACATAAAATGTATTTAAAAGAAGAACATAAATTAGCATTAGATCCATTTGATGATAAAAGAAAAATTTTACCTGATGGAATAACAACTTTACCTTTTTAATTTTCTAATTTCTATTTTCTAAATATAACAATATAAAAATATAAAAATATAAAATATTATAAAATATTATAAAATAATATAATAATATAAAATTATCATATAAAAATGGATAAAGTTAGAGCTGATAATTTTAAAAGAATAAAACAATTAGAAGAGTTAATAAAACAAAGAAATATTATGAAAGAAAATCATCTTCAACATAGAATGACAAAAGCTGGTATTCAATCTGATATGTTTGATAAATTAAAAATAACTGAAGAAGTAAAAACTGATTATGAAAAAACTGTCGAACCATTTAAAACTCTTGAAAAGGAACTTAATGAAAAACGTGTTGATATAGCGGATCCTGTACTTAAAACACTATTAGATGACTATGGTTTATTAGAGGCAAACATAGATAAAAAATTACCAAGATCTATGTTATTCGAACATTCTACTTTCTTTTTAGATAAAAAATTATTTGCAAGATTTTATCTTGGTGGTAAAGAAATATTTCCACAACCTTTACGAGGATTAATTTTTACTCCAGATAAAAAACCTATTAGTTTAGATAGAAATTTTGTTGATCTTTTAAGAGGAGCAGATTTAAAAAATTATGCTGTAGAAGATCTAATAAAATATAAAACTATATTAGATAGAGTTGGCACAGTAAAAACTCTTAGACGTTATAAACAATTAGAAAATTTATTATCAACGGGAGTTAAAGTAGGAAAAGGTTTATCTGAAAAACAGAAAACAAAAAAACAGAAAACAGAAACAACCATATTTTTACCAGATGATCCACAAGAATTACTAAATAGATTAAATATTTTAATATCTGCAATAAAAGAAGGACATAATTCTAGTTTCAATGAAATTCATGCTATATTGAAAAGACCGTTAGAAAAGAAGATTCTAAATGAAGAGGATTATAAAAGTGTAGCTGAAATATGTTGTTTCTAATTTTTTATAAAAAAAAATTTCATAAAAAAATATTTATTTAATTTTTTAGTTTAAAAATGTGTTCAGCAGATTTAGACAAAATTAATAATCATTTAGAAAATTTGATAGAGATTTTGGGTTCATCAAAATTTAGTACGACGTTAAAAATTATAACAACTACTTCATCACACACTTGTAATTTAGAACCCATTCTACATTTAGAACAAAATAAAAATTATCAAATTGCATTGACTAGTTTCTCCACATTTAACACTATTCAAAACGTTATCAAAGATGTGAATGATCAATTTAGATATTCTACTGATAAAGGTAAAACATGGAAAATACTAACTTTTCTTCCTGGTTCTTACGAAGTTGAAACAATATCAAATGAAATTAAGAGACATTTAGGTATACCATTTAAAGATAAGAAACAATTACATTTTGCAGTTGAACCGGCAGTTAATAAATTTTCTCTTACTTTAGACGAAAATCATCAAGTTGATTTTAATCATGATAGATCATTGTCAAAGCTATTAGGATTTAATAAACGAACCTATAGTCAAGGTTATCATTTAGGTGAGAAGATTCCAAAAATAACTGAAATAAATTCAATTGTTGTACATTGTGACATTATTGAAGGAGGATATATAAATGGTAAATTATCAAATTTAATATTCAGTTTTCCAGCTTTTACTGTACCCATTGGTTATAGATTAAATGTATTTCCACAAACATTAATATATTTTCCTATTACAAGAAAAACTATTAACAACATTAACATTAGAATCACTGATGAAAAAGGACAAGAAATAAATTTTGGAGGTGAAGAGATTATGATAGATCTTTTGGTTCGGGAGGTATAAACTCCCGTTCGAGAGGTATAAACTTTTACGCTACAATAGAGAAGTTTAATTTTTTTTTATCATTTTCATTATTAATCTTATTAATCTTATTAATCTTATTAATCTTATTAATCTTTTTAACCTTATTATTAGGAACAAAAAATAAAAAAAAACTTAAATTAAAATTTTATTTTTTTTATTTTTTTGTTTTAAAAAACACTAATTCAATAATGGATGAATTTATTACTTTAAAAATGAATGAAATGTCTTTAAATAAAAAAAAACTTAAATTTAATCATCATCCAAATTTATCTAATAAAGTTTTGTCAGTTATTTGCGGAAGATCAGGTTGTGGAAAAACATATCTATTATTTAAAATTTTAACGACTCCAAATTTTTTGGATTATAACAATCTTATAATTTATACAACAACAGCAGAACAACCCATCTATCAATTTTTAAAATATGGATTTGAAAATAATCTTAAAAAAACAGCAATTGCTTCATTATTCAAAGAATATGAAAATTCTGAATATGAAGAAGAAATAAGTTCGTGGTGTGAAGAAGCAGCAGAAAATAGTCAGTTAGTCGAAACCAATAAAAATAAGCATATAAAGATACAACTAATAGATGATAGTGGTAATATGCAAGATCCTAGTAAACTAGATAAAACAATGAAACATTGTGTAATTTTTGATGATTGTGTTAATGATAGAAATCAGTCAGTTCAGAGAAATTATTTCACAAGAGGTAGACATAATAACTGTAGTGTATTTTATTTAACACAAAGTATGTATTCATTAGACGGAAGTGTTATTAGAAAGAATGCAAATATATTTATGCTATTTGAAATAAATGCAAGAAACTTAAGTGATTTGCTAAGAGATTTATGTATAAGAGATAAAGATGAATTTAAACAATCGTGTAATAATGCTTGGGCAAAAGATTATGGATTCATTACAATTAATATTGATAAAAAAATTCATGATAGAGTTATCGAAGATTTGTTTACTGAGTAATAAAAATATACAACATAGTGGTATAATATTTTTTTGTTATTATCAGCTTTAATTTTATCTATTTTTTAAAATATAATATTTGAATTTTGTGGTAACATTGGAATACAGCAAAAACATTTTACTGAACAAATTATTTTTTTATTGCTTTGTTGTTTGTAATCTTTTCGTTTAAAGTTTTTACGTTTAAAATTTTCTCGTTTAAAGTTTTCTCGTATTAAGTTTTGTTTAATAAAGTTTTGTCTAATAAAGTTTTTAGCTCTTCTAAAAAAATTTTGTCATTTTCTTCATTAGAAATTTTATCATCAATAAAAGTTTTACCATCACTAGAAATTTTACCATCCTTTTTATTTTTATCATTAACTTTTTCTGTCTGTGATTGAAATGATATTTGATTTACTTCATTAGCTATTTGATCAAATTTTTCAATCTCATCTAACGTAATAACATTATCATCACATACTCTTTGAAAGTAGTAATGTAGTTTATCATAGACTTCTTTAATATGTAAATGCTTAGTTTTTAATGATTTTCGTTTCTTAGTTATTAAAGATTTATCTAACATTGTAGCAAGTGAAGTTGCAAAAACACCCGTACCTGTTAAAGCTGTAGCAACTACTGGAATTACTAAAACACCTGAAGATATAACAATTGTTAAAGCACCTAAACTTATTGTTAAGAATATGCCAATTCCTTGTGTTACATTCTTAACTTTAGTCCATCTCTTTCTTAATTTTTTATAATGCTCTAATCTTAATAATAATTGGGATTCCTTATCTTTCATATAACGTACTCTATCTTTGTGTTTTTCAATATTTAATTCACTTATTTTTAATTGAGATAACGAAGGATATATTCTTGAGGTTTCTTCCATTTTTGTTCCTTCCATTTCTGAAGTTCCTTCCATTTTTGTTTCTTCCATTTTTAAAGAAATATTATTAGTCACATGATATATTTTAAAAACCTGAAAAACGTCTAAACTCATGAATTTGAAATTCTCAACTTTTATGATTTTCGGTGTCCGGTTTTAGATGACCTTGAACGGTCATGATTTAAGCAATGAAAATCGAACCGAAGGTTCTAGGGCTTCGCCCGATTGTAATTCTCAAATTTTGAGATTCTTAACTTTTCTGATTTTTTCGGTGTCCTAGAACGGTCATGATTTTCAAGGTAAAAATTGTAATTCTCAAATTTGAGATTTTCAACTTTTATGATTTTCGGTGTCCTGGAACGGTCATGATTTTAAGGGTGAAAATTGCAATTCTCAAATTTGAGATTTTGAAAAATTTGAAAAACTGGGTATTTTTAAAAACGCTTAAATTTATGAATTTAGGTCTTCATAACCTGAAAAAGGGTTCAAATTCATGAATTTATGTTGTTTTTAAAAATACCATTTTTTGAAAAAATGGTACTTTTTGAATGGACTAAATTCATGAATTCAGGTCTTAAAAACCTGAAAAAGGGACTAAATTCATGAATTTATGTCGTTTTTAAAGATACCAATTTTTTTTATTTTTGGCCTGTCCTGGAACGGTCTTTTGACCATTACTAACGCTTAGTGTCACGTCTTTTGAATGTCCAAAAATAAACATTCACGAGGCTGACGTTTCGTGAACTTGATACGAGATCGTATAAAACCGTTTACTTTATTTAATTCTTCCTAAATGTGAAATAATCTCAGCTTAATGCATGACAGAAATTATGTACATGTATCATGTGCTAAACTGCACCTCTACTAGTACCGATAGCGCACTCAAAGTGTTGTTGTGAAGATCATGGAAGTTACACAAGTTTGCGTGTTATTTTGATGCGGAGGCATATGCTCCATGATTGATTTTGTGCAGTACAAGCAAATAAACACGCAAATTGTACGAAAAATATGCTGATTACTTTATCAATGTACGAGATAATGATTACCTGTCTATAATTACAACTTGGGGAAATTTTGTAAGTCTTGCTCGACGTGTGTTTAAGTCTCATCACAAGTCACTTCATAATTGAAGGAGAAATACATTAATGGTTTGATTTGATGCCAAACCTTCAAATTAAATGAAAATTTTTTTAAGTTGAGTGCAAACTATGTTAATCATACTGCTACAGAGAGAAATTTTTCTTTTGCTGTGATATCAACCCGTTGACACACCTAGATTGAGATAATGGAGAGGCTTTGAAGTATATCGAAAGAATAATCGTTTGCTGAGATAATGATGCAAATTTCTTCGCAGTTATCCGCTGATGTTTCATTATGCATGCCTCTCTCATTACATTTAAATTCCTTACATACTTTTCTTATTGTTTCTCACCTTTCACGGCGGAAGAACATGTTCGAGCGAATTACTGATGATATTGTCAGAAAAATCCCTCATGAAACAAGCTTCAATCCCACTTGACCATCAGATTCAGTCCGGTCATCAGTACTGGTCTCTACAAAGAGTGAGACTGAAAATGAGACATTTTTTATGAAAATTAATTGGCACCCTATGGCTACCGCGAATCTGCGTGTCAGTCGAGGTCTTGCCGGTTCCCTTTCAGCTCTGACAGTATCAAAGAAATCAATTGTAACTGGCAATTGATCAATAATTGTCTTGTAATAAATCAATTGTTGGCAAGCGAGCTGTGTTTAAAATGATATTTGGCTGTGCCTTCTCTGACTAGCGCTTTTGCTACCATGATAACTTTCCGGATGTTTGCCCCCTGATAGCATAATACAATATCATACTGAATATTGTTATATTGAAACATTGAGCTAATAACCATAGGCCGCACTGGTAGGTCATCGGAAAACATATAATTGAATATGATACTTATGAAACCCTGATTCGAGGCTTTAAATAAAGCATTTCTTCATTTCAAATAGAATTTTATATGTTATTATTTCAAAAATCGAATGGTTTCAAACCATTTTAAACCGTACAAATGGTTTTCTAGGCAGCGAATAATCTCACTTGTAGGCCTACACCCTACATATGCATATACTAGTATGTACCGAATTCGCTCTAATAAACACTCACTCAACAATAAAACCACTCACTAATTTAAGCATAAGAATAGCATCTCTAAAAATAGCAGAATAAATGCTCGTCTTCAATACAAGCTCCCCCATGAATCATTTAAACAACAGATGTCCATGGGCACATAATAAATAGAAAACGGTGCTGAGTTACGGAGACAATGACATTACACAGCATCTTTCCTAAAGAAAACTAATCGCGGTGTTTACAGTGACTTGAAAAAATGACACTTAAAAGGGATGGTCATTAAAACAAAGCTATGATTCAATTATGATTGCTTTTGGTAAGCTGATTGGTTAGTGAATATCAGTAGAATAACAAATTCTTCAAACATGTGAAAGATTATTATAGTTCATTATCATTATGACTCAATGTTAGGTGGAAACATTCCTGCCACGGTAGCACAAGTGTTAAGTGAGAAGTATTAAGACTAGAGCCATTTTTTTGTCATTTTGTCATGGAGTGTCTTCACGTTTTACAATATTGTTCATTCAGATATGATTTCATGGCTTCCTCAAACAGGCACAACTGCAATTAATTTAGATCAGAATGGCTTCTTTGCTGAGGATATCCATTGCACCCTATGATGATTGGTTAATCAACCTTTTGTAATCCTCAAATATGATTATTTATCAACTATTAGCTGAGCATCCCATATTGCGATGGGCTAAGTTTTCTCCGCAACTGCTTTATTCGCCAGCATCACCTGAATTCCTACTATCGTGTCCGTTTGCAATAATATTTGAATAAATCACATTGTATAGGGTGAGTTAAATTAAATGTCCATATTTTCAAAGTGTTGTACATCAGTGAAAATCCAATCAATTTTTAAATGCGATATATCATTTCATACCAATGTGTGGCCAACAATCTTGCGGATTTTAGAAGTTCATAGATATATCGACTTTGTAGATATCTAATTTATTAGAACTTTTATTAATAGAACAATTTTTAACTGTTATAACAAGAACATGAAATTGTGACTGAAAAATCAAATTTACAGCAAAAAAGCAAGTCTATCATCTGCTAAAAAGTGTAAGTGCGGGGATTGTGCTATGCATAAAGAACTGTAAAAATAAAGGCATGATAAGTCAAAGAAAGAAAGTGTATCAAGCTTTAGTCATCATGATTAATTCAACCTATCTCCATTTTTCTCAAAAATGTTTTCTGCATCTATTCGGGATGCTTGAAGTGAGGGTTTTGCATGTCCCTCGACTGACACTTCGTCAAATGCTTTTGATTTCTGCTTTCAGTGAGGTCAAGTCATTTGATTCTTGGTCAGTCAACACCTCTCTATAATAATGTTTCCTCAAGTGCTTTCAACGGGCCAATAGTCATTAAATTTCGCGGACTGAATGTCGATAGGAATTCGATCACCAAACAGTCGATCACCTTCTTCGAGTACTTCCCTTATACTTGTTCGATGGATTGATGCACCGTCATCACACCGATGTTTTGCAAATCGTATACAAGTCACTAGATGTCGCTCAGTATGACGACGTGTCTTTCTGCGGCGATAGGCTCTCGGTCCTGTCATTTTATGAGTCCTGCACACGGATGATTGAGAGGTGCCAAAGACTGATGCCACGCTGAAGTCCCTATTAGTCAAGAAGAGACCCGCAAAACCTCAGCCTCTCGGTGTCGTTTATCATCTCAAGTGCAAGGATGTCGATTGCCAGTGGTCATACGTCGGCCAAAGCTCGAGAACTTTACCGGAGCGGCTCAAAGAGCACAAGAGAAATGTCAGGAACTTCTCCACGTCCTCGGAAGTTGCCAACCATACGCTTGACAGTGGCCACGACATTGATTGGGAAAATTGTGGTACAGTTGACAGCGATCCCATATACCGAAGACGTGTCATCAAAGAATCGTTGTGGTCCAAGAAGTTCAACAGTGTCAACAAGGTGGAATGCAACGTTGGATCAGTGTGGAGTGAGGTACTTTGATACTCGACTTTCAATTCTCTTTTTTCCTTTTTTCTGACTTTGTTCTTCTACTTTTGTTTTTTAATTTTAGTAGTATTTATCTGTGTACATTATTTATTTTAGCACTGTAGTCACACATCATCCGCGCTATGATGTCATCGTCTGAGCGTCTGTCACCAACTGCAATGTCTTCATTATTCGCGTGAACATGTGCGCCGGAGGTGCACGAAATGCATCGTGTCTCTTTTTTTAAAGAAAAAACGTGAACCGAACACCTTGGTTTTTTCCCTGGCTCCAACCGATTTCGAAATATAATGCAGGGACTATTCAAGCAAAGACTGATGCCGCCATTGGCCGATTGGACCACAGCTTTCTTGTATTCCACAGCAACTGCCACTTTTTCAGCCATTTCGCCGAACCTCGTAGTAAGCCTACGCAGTCTACCATAGTGACTTCATTCAGCGATTCATGCGCGAATTCTTTTTAGAGCTCACAAAACAACATTTTCAATGGCGTCAAAGCAAACTCCAATAATTTCAAAGTGTCCATTTTCTCTTAAGTGCTTGGCTATCTTATAGCCACTCCAATTACCACGAAGGCCATTGAACACCTCAATTAACTTTCACATTGACTTCATATAGAATAAGACAGTTTTCCTAAAAGTAAAAATTTACAAATCAACTGTCCTTAGTATTGTGATACATTATGTATGCAACATGTAAAACTAAGAAAAATTTTCAAATTCAAAATCATCGAATATTGTAGAAGTTTACATATCTATCAACTTCTAAAATCCGCAAAATGGCTGGCCACACTCGGAGGTTTAAAATGACAAATCGACTTTAAAAATTGATTTGATTTTCACTGATCTACAATATTTTCATCATGCTTCAATCATGCACGCATGTGACACATAGGTACTTGTACTTTAAGGTTGAACCTAAAAAATTAAATAGACCTATCAGAATTCGAGTATAATGCGAATATCAAATCAGAGCGTCAGACTCTGATGTCTCTAATTGGACTGTGGCATCAAGTGGTGTGCCTCAGGGCAGTGTGATTGCACCTATTCTTCTTGCAGCCGTGATTGATTCTCTAAAACCAAAATTTGATAATTCTAGATACTTTAAATATGCGGATGATGTTACTATTTTACATTTCTTGCGTAATCATGATTTCTCTGATTTGACATTTGTTACCGAGACCTTGTTTAGACGGTTGTTTACTACAATTGTTAGTGACAGTAACCATTCTTTGAATATCATGTTTGACGAGAGAAAACACACTCTGCGAAATCCTCTGTGTATTACAGCACCGCGAGCCAAACATATTTAGTAACTCATTTATCCGCTTCGGAAGGTAAAGTTGTACAACTCTTTTTTATGATGCACTTGTACCTCGTTATATTTTTTATTATTTGTCTATGTTTTAAACATACCTCTGTAATGCGTTCACCGCACATTGTGAGCCATCACTAAAGTCTTATCTTATCTTAATATATAAGTAATTTATCTAGCCAGAAAGCTGGTCATCAATGCTCCGAATTCTAAAAGGTAAGAAGGTGAGCACAAGGTGTGTACTGTTTAATGGTCTACGAAAAGCATGCGAATAAATTCTTAAATGAGTCATTTGACAATGTTGAACTGTATGTATGGCCGATCAAATTGCGTTTGATAAAGCATAAGGTTATTATCAATTTTATCATTAATTCATAATATTTTCGATGCATAGATCACATGTAGTGAGATTTCAGAATGGCAAAAAGCAGGGCTGAGCGCGAATCCAAGATTCATTGATTCGTCTATTCGACGGATTTGCAAGAATCCAAGAACATACACGGCAGGGCTTGTTTTATTTATATAGGGTAACATTCATTAATAAAATCTAATAATACTTTTCTTGAAATCTCTATGCCGGTACATTATAGCACTAAAGAACCTGTCTAGCCTACATGGTGTAAAATTTACACATCACGTGTTTTTTTGCAATGGTGACGGACCTCGTTATTAGCTTATTAGCCAATTATTAAGAGGTCCGGAGCAAGCTTTTTCATGAAATAATATGCATGAATAATTTTATAATCATGTTCGTAAAATGACTGATTCATTTGACAGGTGACACGATGATTTTCGACCTTATTGATTCATCTATTCGTCAGCAGTTTTCAAATAATTAGAATTGATTGAACGTGATTGTCAGTTCATGTAATTATTGCTACAATCTGGGGAAAAAGATACTATGGAATATTAAAGTGCAACCTAGCATTCCAGCTTAATTGAATTGAAATTGAATCAAATTGAAATACAGCCAAAACGAGACCCCGTAGGGAACGAGGCCGAAAATGAGACTTTCACATAATGATGCACACCCCATGCCTACTACGAATCTGCGCGTCTGCCGATTTCTAGTGAGTTTCTCTTGTTGTCAGACAGGATCAAAGAAAAACACGTGTTAATCCAATGGTATGTAGATTGCAGTTTTCTCTCTGAAAAATGTTCTGCCTAGAGCCACAGGTTTTGGCATGAAATGTCTTCAGTGATACAGGACCACTTTATCATCTTTACAATATCTGATGTCAAATCGGTGCTCGTTCATTTTCTCCCTTAATGATCTTGATGTTTCACCGATGTAGTGGAATCCACAGCCCTGGAAACTGAGAGCGAAAATTACATTGGATAATTCACATGTTGTTGTTCCATTTGCTTTGATTGTGCATGAGAGGCCACTGATGTTCGATGTTATGTTGGTATCAATGGAGAGCATTTCGCATGCTTTACATCGCTTGCTGCTACATTTTGATATAACTCTAGTGGTGTCAAATGGATTCTGAGTCGTATTTCGATTTTTTAGCTGAGAAGAGACCAGGTATTGCTTCATTTTCACCGGAGGCTACCACCAAAAATGCGCTTTGATTGGCAAATTCTTCAGGAAATGTTTATTATTCAAAAATATGGATTTTAACGTTTCAAGAGTGCTTGGATGGTCCCAAACGTGATGTGCTTATCGTGGTCTTCTTCAACGGGCGGTTTTGAGAACAGTTCAGAGCGATTTTTTGTGAAAGTATTGTGAATTTGCTTCATCGCTCGCCCACGTGGGTATCCGCGTTTTAACAACGCTAGTTGTAAATCTGTGATATGTGTTTTTGCCTTTGGATCGTCGGAGCAAATTATGGAAATAGGCTATTGGGATCTTAATGTTCCATCGGATGTCATGACAGGTAAGTACGGCGTAGATACGGTCATGTATTAGTTTGCTTGATATAGAGATCGGCTTCAATTTGCACTCCTTTCTTAATCACTGTCGCATCGAGAAAATTCACTTTGTCGATGCTGCATTCAAATGTGAACTTGATCGATGGATCATAAATATATCATCTATATATCTTCACCATACTAGAGGTCTACATCATGAATTGCTCAGTAATCGAGTCTCCAACCAATCCATGGATAACATGGCATAGTTCGGAGCCATTTTCGTTCCCATCTCAGTGCCTTGAATTTATGTATAATGCTCCTTGTTGAATTTAAAAGTATTCTTTGTTAAAATTAACACTAAGCCAGCCAGCGAAGTTATTGTGCTTGAGTCTGGGTATCTGTTATCTCTATTCTCCAGTGTTTCATATAGGGCTTTCAATCCCTCAACGTGGAGGATATTGGTATATAAAGAAGAGACGTCCGCTACTACTAGGATAGAACTCTCGTCAATTCTTCCGCTCATGTGTGACATCTTCATCAAAAAGTCAATTGTATCCCTCACGCATGATTGAACGTCTGATGTTAATGGTTTGATGATCGAATCAATGTATGAGCCTATCTTTTCAGTGATACTACTGCAGGAAGATACGATGGGACGACCTGGACAGGGAACCAAGTTCTTATGAATTTTCGGAAGAAGATAGAATGCTGATGTTCTTGGCGAAGATGGAGGCTTGAAACTTTCAGCAGTCTCTAAAAGAAGTCTCCATGTTGAACGCACTGATTGAGTCTCTCTATGATTTGGTCTCTGAAAACCCGTGTATGATCAGATGATTCCAAACTGTAGGTGGCATTATCGCTGAGCTGTCGGTATGCCTCAATACAGGGCATTTCTCTACATATTTACTAGGTAACCAATAGTTACGCTGCCCCCTTAAAGTGGTCACGTTGTCCTGGTGGTAAATTGAAAACTAGGTAGCCACCCTTTTATATCTATATTACAGTAATAAACTGACCGATTTCGAGAAAAATAAAACATTTAAAAATGTGACTCGGGAAATGGATGTCAGTCCATGATCACACGTGATTCATACCTCCATGAAGAAAATGTGAGAGAACAAAATAATTTGAATAAAATTTGACCTATTTAGCAGAAGAAAGTGTTATTCAAGTAATCTGTCCGCACTCATTTATGACAATTTTGAATCTTTGCACTGATTCAAAAGGAACTGCATATACCAGATCTCATTATATCAGATGTATTGACTCTACTCGGTGTTGGATTGGTGGACAAAAGGAATATGAAAAAACATAAATGAAAGGAAGCAAGAAGCAACCAATATATACCGGGGTTGGATGACTTTTCCCAGTGGTGGTAAATACTAGTGGTAAAAATCGGTAAAAACCGCCTTGGCAAAAGCTATAAAAATGGAAAAAATGGTCAAAACTGGCCAAAACTACCAAATGTGTTTTTATGAAAACTGAAATGAAATTCAACAGATATACGAGTATAACTACACTCCCCTATATAGCTACACTGCATTATTTAACTGATTTTAAAATTAATTCAGATTTTTCTCTGGATGATCCCCGACTTAATAAGACATTAGGATAAACGAGCGCAATAAATTATGACATGCATTAAAATTAATTACTTATTCATTCACTGTGGCTTGACTTAGGCTATGCATTTGAATTAATTACATGCATGAATTGTTGCCTCTACTCTTCTCATATTTCAGCTCTATAGTTTGTAAAATGTAATGTTTGGCACTATTTTGTGAATGCTACTTCTATTCTGTTCATTCCATGTTTATGCTAACTTTTGTGCAAATAAACATATGATATTCTGATGCGGCAGGTATGCCGGTATTTGTAAAACATGCACGATCTTTAGATCTAGGCTATTGGGTGCAAATCTGTAACCTATGGATTTTCCTTGTGTTTGAGCTACATGAAAACGTTTTGAAATTCTTATTCACTTGATTCACTCATCATAAAACACAATATAATGATGAAACATATTCAGGTATAAGCATCATATTTGTTTACATAATCAATTGTTTTACGAAAGCAAGATATATTTTGTGTGCATCTTGTAGGCATACTTTCTTTACTCAAGCATGTGTTTTGCTTGTATTTAGGCACAAAGCATTTCAATTTTCGAAAATTGACACTGTGTGATTCATTTTACTGTGCATAGACAATACCACACTTACACAATTGTATGACATATAAAGTTACACGACTACAATTATGCTTGCCTAGTAGGAATGCTGCTTATGACAATCGATGTTTTAAGTCATTGTTTTGTCTATTCTTATGCATGGCAAAATTTGCTAACATTGTCTATGTATAGTGTAGCATCAATAACCTATCTCTTTTCAACATAACATAATCAAAACTGACTAACTTAATTCTTGCAGAATATCCATTTTAGAATTATTAGGTGTAAATATTCCTCTGACGACAGCAAATAAGACTATCATGCATTGATTAGTTTCATCATGAAAAACATGATCATATGCCTTGCCCATCAGCCACATAAAGCTGGTGGAATATTATGCATTTACAGTCAATCCATGACAATCGTAAACAAAGTCAGGGTAAGTTCGAATGCGATACGTTAGTTGGATGATACAAAAGTCAGAATAGAGATGCAGACCAGTATCATGTGAATATGTACAGGGTGATTTTAAAGTCCTTACCTGGTTTTAAATCAATGTCACGGACGCTACATTTATCGGATGACCAATTATTTTACACCAAAATGTACCTGAAGCTCCAAAGTTTTACATGGCATATTGATTATCATGCATTTCCGAAATGATTACCACAGAATTTTGTCTGTATTTATTATGCAAAAAGCGTCAATTGTCTTCCAATAATTTTTATCATTAAAATGAGATCATTACAAAATTTAAATCAATACATTTGTCTATATTATATCGTGGAGTGCCTTAAAGGTACGGTCAGACATGAGAGCTAGAAGCTGAGAGTGAGGCAGTCAACCAATCAGCAGTCAGAATTAGTGATTCCAAGGCGGATTTCTAATGTCAATCAAAATGTTACTGCGAGTAACTAAACGTAGTCTGACACCCTCCTGCGAGCTACTAACTTTGTTGGCAGTCATTAATGAGGGGCGACCGGAGCGGGGCGCTCGGTTAGTTGAGAGATAGTGTGACAGCGTCTTGATAGAGACTTCTGCTACAGACTGCTAGAATGCCTGCTAGTTCAACTCCATCAAGTTTCTCTCTAGTGTGTACTACCTTGATAGCTCTGAATGAGATTGCCATGATCTATCAGCAAAAGTAGAACGCGGTTCAACTTTTCTGAGAGTTCCGACTCCCGATCGTGTTCTCAGAGCAAAAGGGTAGGCCTACTGCTGCTCCCCTCCTCCACATACATCAAAGTCGTATTAATGACCCGGCTTGCCCCATTCATAAAAATTTTAAGTATTTATCAAATGTATCAAAAGTATTTATCACTTCGCTTGCTAACGCTCTAAATCTGTGGCTGGACAGCACTTCTGATTGATATGCACTTTTGAGTGTTGATTGAATACAGCGGAATCCTTGTTTATATAATTATGAGAACAGCACACGACAGTTTTTACTGCTGTCGTGTTATTAATGGATGTAAGACGGCACGCTGTGCCGATGATTAGCAATAAAGGTGCATTATCCTCCTCCCGAATTTACTCTATGTCCGATTTAAAAATAGCACCACTTTTATTCGTTATTTCATAACCGTTAGGCCCCTATTAGGAAAAGACGGTATTATGAAAACCATGATAATTTGTTATTTCTTCGACGTAACGGATAATGTTTTTAAAGATGTGGCAAAATAATGCCTTACAATGCAAGATAACGGCTCAGTTATTTTATATTAGTGTCAGATTATTTAGTGTGATACAGAATCATTAGGCCTATCATCTAAATTCTTCATCTATTTACTATTATTAGTATTTACTAATTTTGATTAAAGTAAGTATGAAGTCAAGCAAATGCAGCATTTGTATGTTTTAATATTTTTTTTCAAGAATTTAACAAACATTTCTTACGACTAGCAGTGCATACAAAAAATATAACAAATTTAGCAATTGTAGCAAGTAGAAAAAACAAGAAACTTTTTAACAATAATACCTAGTTTTTTCAACCCGGGGACATCAACGATAATTTGTGAAGCTCGGCAAATGTTCGCAGAGCTGCGCGAGGATGTTTCTCTCTACTATATCTATGTTATTTCGAGTGGAAACTACATTAATTAATACCAAAAATTACATCAACTCGACGAGCTACATGTAGGGGTCTTTATGAATTGTACGGCTATATAGATTGTCTGCAAACCTCATCTAATCATCAAGTTTGCTCATGTTTCTTTTCCTTCACATGAACTCATACATATATCGCGCTCTGATTGTAGTCCAAAACTACAATGTACCCTATATTGCAAAACAAATCACGCGCAGCGTAACAGCCAACCTTTCTTTAGTTGGGATGGACTCGCGAAGGTGTGTATCCATTTTACTAATGTTGGGTCCAATCAAACATATCAATTCTTCAAATTCTGTGCTGCTCATTCGAAAGAAATTTCTAAAACCATTTTTGTCAGTCAGCTTCAATTCAGGCACTAGAGAGTGAAAAGCACCGTATTTAGTCCGTTCCGAAATCCATTCACGAACCCAGCAACTTCTCCGTTTTGTCGATGATCTTTTTCGCAGAATGGTGATAATAGCCGCAGCTTGCTGCCGTCTATCCTTCATGACGATATATGAAGAAATGGCTGAAGGGAGCTACCATCAGCTAACTCTCGCACAGTCTGACCGCAACACAACTTGCTAGTTGTGTTTGAAGCTAATTATAGAAGCGTTCTTCGAAATATCCGCTACCTCATAGGTACAGTGTGACAAGGCTTGCGAGTGAGCTCTCAGGTACATTTCTAGTCACTCGCAAAGTCAGAAATAAGTCGAGGGGCGACGCGTGAGAATGAGGGGTAGCACTTTTCATGAGAGCCCTCTCTCCAGTCTGACCGGCCTCTCGCAGCTAACATTGGTAATTCGAGGTCAACTATCAGGTTCTTCTCTCATGTCTGACCTTACCTTTAAAGAATTTGTTCAAAATAGCTACCTTCTTCACGCAAACATAAAGAAAGCCGGCTTTCAAAACTATTGAACTCAGCAGAATTTTTTGTGATGAAATCTGAGAGATTTCTTCGATGATAAAATTTCGTAATTTTGCCAGACTTGCTGGTTGTCTGTGATACACCCTGTGTTTGACAGCTCCCCAAAAGTAAAAGTCAAGATGAGTCAAATTAGGACCTCGAGCAGCCCAGTGGAATGGACCATCTCTTCCGATCCACCTTCCTGGGAACTTTGGTGCAATAGAGATCTCACCTCGAGTGACCACTGGGGAAGGACCGCATCCTGCTGAAAGATGGTTGTAGAAAATTTTCTTCTACTCTTCAGTTGAGGGATGAAGAAGTCCACCAACATTGCTTTGTAGGACTTGGGAGGTCACAGTCGAATCAAAGAAGAAAGGGCCTATGACTTCATTACAGAATGAACCGCACCAAACGGTAATTCCGGGAGACTTGATAGGTACTTGTTGAACAGATTGATCTCATGGTCCTGTGAGTCGGCATGCTCGATACCCCTTCATTTCTAGGATGTCTTTCGACTAATGTCACTGAATCAAACTTTGCCATAAGAGGAACAACTTTAATATGGCCTTCGACAGTCACCATGCAATCACGTTGTGCTTTGACAATAACCGTTTGCATTTTTAAATGCTCAAGTTGACGATGTTTGAATTTTCAATCGATAATGAGATTTGTGAGTTAAGAGGTCTATGAGTCTATTGTCATTTAGCAATGGTGTTATACCATACGCAATGAAATAAATTATTTGAATTCTTTCCAGTGACGCACATCAATTTGAATGTTGAATTCTCATGTCAGAATAGAGTGAAGTAACTCTATACCAGATTTCGTAGTCGAGGTTTAAGAACTTAATATACTCAATTTGTCATTTTTGATTTGTGACGCTAGTCTTACATATAACAACGCGTATACAAAATAATCAATATACCATGTAAAACTTTGGAGCTTCAGGTACTTTTTGGTGCAAAATAGTTGGCGATCCGATAAATGTAGCGTCCGTGACATTGATTTAAAACCAGGTAAGGACTTTAAAATCACCATTTAAATCACGAATAAAATCGCATTTTAAATGGATTCGACGAGATAGTCAACCGTGTGACGATTCCCAGGAGCGGCGTTTCATATTCCTTTTGTCCACCAATAAGTGTACACCATTTCCAAGAGTAACACCGAGTAGAGTCAATACATCTGATATAATGAGATCTGGTATATGCAGTTCCTTTTGAATTAGTGCAAAGATTCAAAATTGTCATAAATGAGTGCGGACAGATTACTTGAATAACACTTTCTTCTGCTAAATAGGTCAAATTTTATTCAAATTATTTTGTTCTCTCACATTTCCTTCATGGAGGTATGAATCACGTGTGATCATGGACTAACATCCATTTCCCGAGTCACATTTTTAAATGTTTTATTTTTCTCGAAATCGGTCAGTTTATTACTGTAATATAGATATAAAAGGGTGGCTACCTAGTTTTCAATTTACCACCAGGACAACGTGACCACTTTAAGGGGGCAGCGTAACTATTGGTTACCTAGTAAATATGTAGAGAAATGCCCTGTATTGAGGCATACCGACAGCTCAGCGATAATGCCACCTACAGCTTGGAATCATCTGATCATGCACGGGTTTTCAGAGACCAAATCATAGAGAGACTCAATCAGTGCGTTCAACATGGAGACTTCTTTTAGAGACTGCTGAAAGTTTCAAGCCTCCATCTTCGCCAAGAACATCAGCATTCTATCTTCTTCCGAAAATTCATAAGAACTTGGTTCCCTGTCCAGGTCGTCCCATCGTATCTTCCTGCAACCATTGCAAGGGGGCAGCGTAACTATATGGTTGCCTAGTAAATATGTAGAAAAATGCCCTGTATTGAGGCATACCGACAGCTCAGCGATAATGCCACCTACAGCTTGGAATCATCTGATCATACATGGGTTTTCAGAGACCAAATTAATTAGTGTTCATGTTATCAAGGAATACTTTTAAATTCAACAATGAGCATTATACATAAATTCAAGGAACTGCGATGGGAACGAAAATGGCTCCGAACTATGCCATGTTATTCATGGATTGGTTGGAGACTCGATTACTGAGCAATTCATCATGCAGACCTCTAGTATGGTGAAGATATATCGATGATATATTTATGATATTCGAACATGGTTCGAATTCACATGAAGAGTTTAAAACATATGCCAACTCATATCATCCATCGATCAAGTTCACGTTTGAATGCACATCGACAAAGTGAATTTACTCGATACGACAGTGATTAAGAAAGGAGTGGAATTTGAAACCGATCTCTAAATCATGCCAACTACACGACCGTATCTGCATTACCTGTCACGCAATGCGATGGAACATTTACTCATGAAGCTTAACACACTAAGATTTGATAAGCCTCCTACTGTCGGCGAACACCAACATTTGAACTTACTTTATTCACATTTGACCACATTCTCGCATACACCGTCGATCAGAAGCATGTTAACAACACATGCACATAGCAAGAAGAGAAACTACATGTAACTAGTACTCGGCTGACGTGCAGTTTCGTAGTAGGCATAGGGTGCACATCATTCTGTCTCATTTTCGACCTCGTACCCTTCAGAACTCCAATCCGTACTCTAGTAAACTCACTTTGGCTGTCGGACTAGTTTAGTGAAATGATGTAAATGTAAAGAATACATCTGGCCACGTAACAAATGGATAATCAAGCATCAATGCAGTGAATAATACCTTAGAATATAAGGAAGCATATTCGACGGTTACTTGTAGCCCACCCTAGAGTTGAATGCTTTAAAACTTATGAAAAATTTTTCCTTCACATGCTCATCAGAACCAACCTACGTGATCGACAAATCCAAAAATATATCAAATACGAGAATGTAATTCTTCATCTTTGAAATCGACGGGAGAAGAATTTTCAGACATGACATTATCAAGAAAATGTGATATATTTTTGCAATCTTTCTGTCATCCTCAGAATTTACAGACAGATTGATTTCTCTCACAAAATTAAATGCAGTTGCTCAAAACTTCATGTCATCATCTTTCCTTCTTAAATGAATAAGTACCAGACTTTAAAGTCACAAGAATTCTTTTGCTGATTGATCAGTATGTCAAATCGTGCCTGCAGCACAACATCAATGAGATCGAATCATCTCATCAATCAGTCTGGGGTTGATCTAGGTCATTTATCATATTTGATAAACAAATTCCTAAATTTTGCAGCATTGCAAACATGGAGGCATTGACAAAAATTATGTTATCGTGTCAACAGAAGATTGAGACTACCAGCATATCAACAAAGCAGACACTTTTCAAGTTGCCAGATTCATAATGTAAATCGCGATTTCGTGCTTGATTTGCAACTATTGGATGTTTTTTTTGAATACGTGTAACTTCCTGATCTCAATTGCTGATTAGTCGATGAGAATGACTCATGCGTGATTTAAATTTCATCCTACACAATGTGGATCAGCCTCCCAAAAACTGCACAGTTTACCAAACCACAAATGTAACTTGATTTTATGCCTGCTTCCTTTGACATTGTGCATAGAGGTTTTTATTTTTGAGGAAATTCTTACCAACATACGAGGTGTGTCTAAAAAGACACACCTCGTACGTACATATAAATGGGCATTATGGGCATAATTGCACAAACTTTAAAAGAGATATACTGCCTGACATAAAAAATACTCCACTAAATTTATGAACTTTATTACACTCACACTCATGAATTATAAGATAGCATTTTATATAAAACATTATATTTGACATTATTACCGAGTATATCCTCCCCGCACTGAAATGCAGCTTTGAAGTCTCATCGGCATCGAGTCGCAAAGATGATCAAGCCGTTCCTGATCCAGCAATGACCATTGATCGATGAGTCTCTCTGAAAGAGCTGTCAGTGTTGATGGCGGATGATCATATGCATCTCTCACTTTCCGACCAAGTTCATCCCAAGCATGTTCGATCGTAGACAGGTCGGGGGAGCGTGAAGGCCAATGGAGGATGCGAATTCCAGATCTCACTATCGCTGTTGTTACACAATGAGTTCTGTGTGGTCGAGCGTTGTCATCCTGGAATATGAGATTGAGTTCATTTACCGTTGGGATGACGATTGGAGATATGATATTCGATAAATATCGCTCTCCGTTCAAGTTCCCATTCACAATGACTGCGACAGTTCGACCTCCGTACCAGATACCGGCCCAGATCATCACGCTACCACCACCATAGCGGTCATGCTCAGATATGCAGCAGGGTGAATACCTCTCACCAACCATTCGATGCACTCTAATGCGACCATCGTGAAAATCCAAAGTGAAATGGGATTCATCCGTCCACATCACTTGACGCCATTCCTCTGTGCTCCACGACAGTCCACACGCTTTCGCTTGTGTTCGAGATCTGCGGAGAAAAAAATTGGCAGTAAAACAATGTCATTGTGTGAAATTCTCGCATTACTTACTTAGAGGAATTCTTACAGCAGGTCGGTATGACCTCAAGCCCGCTTCTACTAGACGGCGATATGCTGTTCGTATACTGCATGCAATTCCTGCTGCATCTTTCCAGCTGATGGTCAGTCGAGGAACACTCTTAAAGCGATTGCGCTTTACTGAGATAACCAACTTCCTATCGGTAGCATTGTTTGTCAATCTCGGTCTCCCTGATCCTTTCCTTCTTTTAACATTTCCATCATTGTTCCATCGACTCCACCACCTGCTCATAGTGGAGTGTGACACACCCAACTTCTGTCCAACAAACCTACAACTCTTTCCACATCGTAGCATTCCAACAACCATTCCTTTTACAAACTCTGATCGCGACAATTTTGCTTCAAAATATAGTCAGAAAGAATTGCTTGATAGTGATAAAAGGTCGAATTTGAAATGCATCAACTATGCCAAAGATATCGACAATGGACAGCTGCTTTATATTAGCATGACAAATTTGATGCATAGACACCCTGGTCAGTGCAGTATGAAATAAAAGTCGTCCACTTCCATTGAGATTTTCTATATCAAGTGGATCGTTTTTAATGTCATAGAAAATGACATATTACTTTTAATGTATATAGTAACGATCACCTTGCATTTTTGGGGAGGTTATGCGAAGTATGGAGTATGCTCCAATACATGTGGATTTTATGTGGAAATCATTTTGAAATTGCTTTAGTTTTGATTGGTGAGCAACCTCAGTTTTCTGCAATAAGATGCAGCTGTTATTGCTCTCCTAAATGGTAAATTGGATGTCATCATCAAAGGTGGACAAAACTTAATTTTTAAGATTTGCATCCGCAAAGTCCGATATCTGTAATACGCATCCAATCCGCATCCGCAACAATTCTACATGTTCTATCCGCATCCACATCCACGCTGTATTCGCACCGAATCCGCAATAGTAATAGTCTTCAAAATTATTCTGTAACTCGCTCAGATTAACTTAAAAAGAGAAATTGTGTTTTTGTGGATTTTGCATCTGTAAGCCTATTCTTTAGACTGCAACGGTCAATAAAACTAACGGATAATTTTGCCTAGGTTCAGCTCATGCAAAACTACGAATAATAAGCTTAGTAGAATAGCTGCTATGTATAGGGCCTACTAGCAATGTAGCCTAACCTACTATCTTTGTGGATTGGTTTTCAGCGGATGAATGATTTGTTTTTATTTGTTCATAAACGAGCCTATTCAAGCAATTTGAGTCATTAATGCTCGCATAAAAGCCAGGACTAATCTGTAAAAATCGAACTTTTATATGCTAAGAAGCTTGCTGTAAACGCAGCATACACTCACACCCACAGTTAATGTCTTGAGCAGACTGAATTTAGGCCTCACTGGGTTTATATCACGAAGGGCAAGGCAGCAGCACACTTGATATCGATATTCTCATTTTGTCACTCTTGGCTATGCACTTGCAGATAGCTCGAACAACTATTGTTTCATTCAACTATTCTGTTATTTTTGGCAAGACTTATTCAAAGTGTTTGTAAACAGTATGTGGATTAGAAGTCCTAGAAAAGATTTGCCGCTCGTACTCAATCATGATGAGATTAACGACTGCAGAGCATTGCTGAGTAGAACTAGAGCATTGTCAATCTAAGGAATTAAGGATTCTATGGATCAGTGCACTGGATTAGCACTGCTGTCAAATCCGTAAGCAGCATCTGATAAAATCCGCAATTCTTAGAATAAATGACCTATTCCAATTTCAATGAAGTCTGAATTGTGATTGAGTGTACCCGAAAACTCATACTAATCCTTGTTTTATAACGCCGAAATGACAGGATTACAAAGTGCTATCTTTATAACCGAAATAAAGTACTATCTGCATCAACGTGTCTGAGTGTTATATTAGATGACTACAACCTCCAATTCATCCGTGTCACAGCATGGTCCACAGCAGGCACCGCACTGATATAGAAATTTCTTAGATGCAAAAAAAATTTCTTAATGAATGAAACTTTCTTAATGAAATTCTTAAATGAATTTCTTATGCAAATTTTCGTTTCCACATCCGCGCGGATGCGGATGCAGATCGTCCGCCCTTGGTTGTAATTTACATTATTTAAGGCATCTAAAAAGGCATTGGGTTCGCTTCTGTCCTTGACTATTTCGAAGCAGCAGGATTTTTAAATCCTCATTGACCACAGAGCCTTCAGAATGCCTTATTTTGGAAAACAAATATTCTGTTCCGGTTTTTCTCAATTAATTTTTTTGTGCTCATGTGGAAAGTGCATGGAAAAGACAAGTCTAAGCACTCCCCGTTACTTATCATCTAAAGGAATTGTAGACAAGATTACCTGGTAATGAGAGAATGATTTTCTCCCAGTGATAAATAATTATTAGGCCCCTACCATCAATTATGTTTTCTATAAGTATTTGATGCCAAATTCCGATGTCTGTGACTACATAAAATGTACGTGTAGATTATGACATTTTGCCTTATAGAATCATATTCAAACATCAACTTCATTGAAAGTTATTCAACTATGCTTTGTGTATTTACTGAAGTGGTAAATACAAAAAGGGCATGAAGCCCTTTTATATTTGCATGAATAAATAGTTGTGTATAATGTGAGCACGCAATATAAAGATAGATTTTAGGAAGTCTTCTTAAAATTGCAACAATGGACTCTAATGAAGAATTAGATTTGAAGCGTAATTAGCATGTCATCAGCGCCCAAAGTACATTCATATTACATCTCGCTGATTTCCTTATTTATATTCTGTATTCGATCTCACCGTAATGGAGAAAATAGTCACATTTCACACGGGGATTTAGGCCTATCCAGGGCCGTGACTCGATGGAGATTAACGGGAAAATCAACGTGAAAATGCATCAAATTGTTTATTCTTGTCAGTTCACAAACTTGCCTATATTACGAGTGAATCTGCTTTCAACTCATCATTCCCTGATATTTCGTTCTGTAGTGATCTTGAACTGAGTTGAAATAAACCGCTTGTTAACTTCAAAGAAAACTCTAATTATAACATGTGGTATTTGAAGCAAAGTCATGACCTGTTTTCGATCGATGTTGATGATATTGTCAGACTGTTCAATTCAATCTGTTTAAGTTCTGTTCATCACGGTAAATGCTTTTATTTTAAGTTAATATTATATAAATAACTTTTGAGACTGTTAAGTAACCCTGTAAACAGTCAATCATTTAATCAAGATATTACTTTGACCGAATAAGGCCATCATGAAAATTAGCGTTATTCATAACAAAATGCAATGGTAATTATGACTAATGAGTATGTCTGAATCAAGGTGAAGCAGTGTCGGAACTTATAGAGAATTGTCATGTAATCTTCCCTTTTGCGTGAGAGTCCTCTCATAAACGACTTTTTCTTAATGAAATTTCGGCGCTAGTGTCCATTTCAACCAAAGTTGAGGCATCGGTCAAATTTCTATTGTCGTGGACGAGACTAGGCTTAAAAGACATTGTAATTTTAAATTGCATGTGCCTTCCGCAAAGTGAAACCAATCTTTTTTCAATCAACGCTTCGAGATTCTTTAGCGAGAGCGACATAATATCATTTATGAGCATCAGTTAAAATCATTGTAGCTATTACACATGCACGTACATAGAAAAATGCAGAATAGAAATGTGAAAGATATATTAGTTTATAAACAAAATTAATCAAAGCAATATTACTACAGATGTATGTATAGAATTGCCTTGTTTAAAGAGTCTCGAAACGTTGAGTCAAAAATGTGTTTCTTTAATTCCTACGAGGACCCGAGGCAATTTAAAACTTTAATTTTTCTGAAACCATTGCTTGATGGTTAGACAACCTATTTTAGATTTTTTTGAAATAATGAAATAAAATGCAAAAATGTTTATAAATTGTATAAGCATTGTACAACTTTGCAGAAGATTTATTAATACAAACTACAAAGTAAATAATAAAATCGGATTTGATGAAATATGACCAGCTTTCGTAAGTGTCCTTCGCTGGTGTGAATGGATTTGATAGCTATACGTTTATAGACCAATGTTCATTGAAGGGGCGGCTCTTGGCATCAAAGAATGTGGGTAGCCATGCTGTGACTTATCCTACTCCCTGTAGCATTTAACTTTCATGGTTTGAGGGTGGTCTTATGGTGTCTTCGAACAACCCGATCTTGTAATTAAGCCTTTTCCATGTGCTCTGAAGAACACAAAGATCCGTAGAGTGACGATTTGCATCCTTCTATATTTATCAAATCTCAACAGATGTAGCCCAAATAAGTGCAGGAGCACATTTAGCTGCACGTACGTACCATTGGCAATCAGTTTTCCAACACAATGTACATGTGGATCAGCGAACGATGCTGCAGCAATACTTAATACTTTGCATTTTTCTTATGGTACAAATTAGGATTTGTAGGTGTAAATATTCATATTTGCTCGCATGCTTGGCTAAAGCATTTTAATATAAGCTTGATATTATCTGTGCATTTTATCGGTATTTACGTGCACGTTCATGTAAATGCAATGAGTCATGAAATCACAACATTCTCACAGCATCGTGACAGTTGATGATCATCATAGCATTAACACCAGTCAGCATGGAGATGCATGTGCACTGTGACGCGGTTAATAATTCGAGCATAGCCAATTTTCTTGTTTCTTTTCGAAATCTTTAAATTGCTTTTATGAGAGAACGTGTCGAGAAACTATTGAAACTCAACTTCAACAGAAAGTTGATAATGATAATAAATGTAGACCCTGACTTCCAAATTAAGTTATCAATGATGACGACCTAATAGGCCTACATACAAAATTGCTTTGTACGAAGTATTAAATTTCAGATGGCACGCGGTAATCACATGGTGAGACCTACCTCGTCAATTGTGAGGTTGCGTCATTAATATCAACAAAACTTTTCGAAGACTTTAAGAAAGAAGTAGGAATATGTTCAGTTTCGCATAGGCGCAGCCAGGATTTCAGCTTAGGAAGGGGGATGGTGACTGACGCTTTACTATGGGAACATGAAGCTAAATCATCGATTCTCCAAATGGTTTGCGCGAACCCAATGCGGTCTCAGTATTTTGATTTAAGTGCGAGGGAGGGCTGATCGGGGTCCTGTGTGCAAAAATGTGTCCCCGCATTTTCACCCTTGATCATTGTAAAGGACCCCTAGGATGTCAAAAAACTTGAGTAGACATTCCAGATTGACGACTTTATCCGCTAAAATCAAGATGGCGTCCAAGATGGGCGCCACATCATTGTTGTCATAATAGCAGAGTATAGAAGTCACAAAGCATAGTAATAATGGATTCTATTCCTAGTTTATCAGGGTCGAGGAATCTATTAAGACTACATGTATTTCCAAGTCATAATAGACTATCTCAAAAATATAAGAATACATATCTAAGAAATATTCATTTTTTGTTAATTTAATGCGTTTTGGTTACAGACATAGAAGTGGATAATAGTACACCAGAATGGAAGTTTGATATCTTGCCTATGTACAATGATGGCACATGGAAAAAACTATGGTTTGTAGATCAGATTCGATCTAGAACATTGTATCATAGTGAAACTATTTGACAAGTTGGTTGTGGAAGTTGTTGAAGTATATGATAAACCATTGTTTTGAGGAGTGAACCAAGGATCATCTACGAGTGCGAAGCACGAGTAGATGTCTTGGTTTACTCCGAAAAAAGTGGTTTATCAATATTTCTATTCCGATCATATAAATGGGCATCTATCAATGATCTATCGATGTCCATGATCAATCTGATCCTATATCCCGAACATAGTCATGGAAATCTGTAATACTTAGATTTCTAAATTTTAAACTAATTTTCAATAATATAATATGCCTGAGAAATCAATTCTCTGCCACAATTTCACTATTGTCTAACTGTCAAGCCTACGAAGAATGAATGATTCATTTCTAGAAGAATATTTTGACGAATTCGATTCTCTTATGATGGACTTTTTCAAAGATGACTGTACACAACAAGCTACTTCTGCATCAACCTCTAGATTTGCTACAACATCATCAGAAGAAATACAAGAACATTTGAAAAGAAGAGTACCTGAGGGAACCAAGAAGAAAGAAAAGTCATGTGTAAAGCTGTTCAAATCATGGCATAGTGAATGGAAAATAAGACTGGATGGGTGCAAGGTGTTCCATGAGCTGGAAGAGATGAGCGATAGCGATTTGAATTACTGCTTAAAGTTTTTTTTGGCAGATGTGCGTAAACAGGACGGAACGAAATACCCGCCAAAATCGTTAAAGCCTATATTTGCAATGATACAACATTATTTACAATACGAATGCGGCAGAGATTGGTAATTGTTCAAATCTACAGAGTTCAAAGAGGCACGCGATGTCCTTGACGCAGAAATGAGAGTCAGCGCAGAAGAAGGAAATGTTGCAGCCCCAAAACGCGCAGAACCAATATCTGAGGATGATGAAAAGGAATTATGGCAGAGGGGTATTCTAGGATCTGGTACACCAACTCAACTCCAAGAAAGTCTGATTTACTGTCTCGGAATTCAATTGGGATTACGTGCAGCAGCAGAACATAAGCAGTTGAAGTTTGGAAACAACAGTCAACTGAAGCTAATAACAGAAAATGGAGAGAAGGTTCTTCGATACACAGAACATGTATCAAAATGCAAAAACTTTGGTCTGAAGCAATCGACCTTGGATCCAAAATCTGTAAGAATATTCCCTAACAAAGAAAACCCCAGTCGCTGCGTGATAAACCTTTATGAACTGTACATTTCGCATAGACCGACTGAATGTAAATTGCCTGATTTCTACCTAGCGAGGATCAATAATCCGACTTCATCAGTGTGGTACAAAGCTCAACCTTTGGGAATTCATCAGATTGAAGGTGTTACCAAGCAATTCATGTATAGCATTGGCAAAACAGGATATTACACGAAAGCAAGCTTACGCCGCTCAGCTAAGACAAGGTTGGTGAAGGCAGGGATACCGAAAGAGGTGGTAAAGAAACGCATGGGCCATATATCAGACGCCGATGAGGTCTATATTCATGAGCAGCTGATGGAAAGAGAGATGGGAAGCATACTCTCTGGTTCAAACCCACAGCCTGTGTCCTCTGTTGTCCCGTCTACATCTTTTTTGTCAGAGTCAGAGCAAGAAGCTACCAAGCCAAGCAAAACAATCATATTTAATAACTGTTCATTTAACAATTGTACATTTTAACTATGTTTTGTTATATATGTTTTCTAAAGGATGCAGTATCAGAGATCACATCAGTAGATGAACTTTCAAGCAGTAGATGAAATTCAATTTTGCATTTTGCAATACTACTGATGTAATATCTTATCACATGGATAAATATAGATATCTGGATTAATAGGTAGTTTATACACTTTTTCGTCTACTTTATATTAACATGGGGACATAGGCAATGGAGGAATAGAAACCTAATTACAGGATTTTCATGAAGAGAATTGCAAGTGAGATGGCGGCATTGTTTCATGTGAAATAGCCTACTATTCCATGGATTAATATACTGTGTCTATTTGTAGCAGTCACTGACAACTAGTTTCCAATTTTTCAATATTGGAATGCGAATTAAAAATTGGTTCACAAAGTCATAATTGAAAGTGGTCGGTGAGCTGTTTGTAAGAATATCTGAAGAATTAACAGATAGAAAGTATAATTATTGGATTATTTCTCCTTCAAGCGGCTAAGAAACCTGGCGCTTTTCTGGAATAAACACATTGAAAGTTTCTTTACCGGCAATCATTTCTCAAATAAATGAAATGTCGCCGGAACTTTTCAATTAATCATTGAATGACACGTGATATTTTTGGAAGCTGATATTCGAATGCATGTAGAGATTTTGAAAATTATTCAAATTTAGTGAACACGGGAACCCTTTAAAGTAAAATGAATACTCTAAGATTTCTTGGCCTCTGATTTCAAGCTGGACCAATACATGTTCTGTAGTCTGATTATACTCTTGATAGATTATAGGAGCGACATTTCAAAATGATGAACTTACAGAAAGTTTAAAGGGATTTCCTTCTTTGTCATCCTGTCGGCGCAGCTTTTTGTAAATTCACTACTGCTTTTGAGTACATGGTCTTTGGACAAGGGCCAACAATCCAGATCAAGAATTGGCCTGATAAATATAAATGTCAATCAAAAAACATGGAAGCCAGATCGCACAAGTTGCATTTTGCCCCAACTAAGTTCCCCCGGCGTGTGCCATAATTTTCATGCAATTTCCATTCTAGGACTTTCTATGGTATTGTTAATTTCTGTGGTTACAGAGGTACCATAGCATGGTGATAATGGAGTCTATCCAAGGTTATCAGGGTCGAGGAATCTATTGAGACTGTCTCCAAGTCGATTAGACTATCTCACAGTCAATTTAATACAAAATGGCCGTCTGCTTGTGACTGTTAGATTAGACTCGTAGCGCTAATTGGGTAATTAGCCTTTTACAGTTGACTTTCTACTTCAACATGCATGAATACAAAACGGAACTTCTGATTCTAACCATGAACACTTGTCGATAAAGAACATAATACAACAAATGATTCAAAATGATTCAACAAATGTATTTCCAATTATCATCACTGAAACGTGATATGAAACTTTGACTGATTGATAGAAATCTTGAAATAAAATGAAAACACGAAATCAAACACGAAATTCGGTAAGACAAATTTGATGAAACGGATTATTGTTAATGTCACTTGTCAACTGGAATCTCGGTATTACGATGACAAGGTACTGAATCTAGCCTCTTTAAGTATTTTGAAAACTATTAATGACATCCATTCTGAAGAAAGTCCAAAGATGCTTAATAGGCTTCATTTAGTTTCATTTTATGATGAAATTTGGAATAATGCATTCTAAATTCTCTATTCGAATTACTCTTGGAGAAATACACAAGTTCGTATCAGTTGAACCCATCACTCGCATATAGAATGGCATTTTGAATTTGGCTACAAGAAATAAAATGGCGACTAAAACAGAAAAACCAACAGATTCTTGAATCTGAGTAACACAATCAATGTTTGTGTTTTGCACATTCCATTGCTCATATTCCACTACAGGATTACATCAAAGTGCTCGGTGTTACTTTTGACCGCCTTACAACTTTCAACTCAAAAATTCATTACAAAAAAGGCTTCGTCACATATACACATTCTGCGTTAGCTTAACCCATTCATGCCCATATATGGGTCACATTTAATATTATCTATTATAGTGAAAGCATAATAATTTTTCATGATTAACTTATATAGTGTGTCTAGACAGTGTCTAATGTTACTATAAATATAATTTCATTCCTATTTCCATATAAGATGTCAGAATGAAGTTTGCAACTGCTATTCACGCGAAGTAGAATCTGTGCATCATGCGATATTTCTCAGGTGAATTTTTATATGAAGATTAGAAATTTCAATTCAAAATTTTTTTCCCTTTTAGTAGTCCAATATTCACTTTTCAATTAACACATTAGTTATAAGATATAAATATTTATTCAAAGACGGTAGAGAAAAAATCATTGCCGTGACCAGAAGGCGCAACCTAGGATTGGATTCTTGGTTTTTTATGATATGCCATAAAACAATTTATTCCACCTCGCGTTCCAACATGAAAATGAAGTTAAAAATAATCCGATATCTTCATATAGCAGAAGTCAATGTGTGAATCACCACAGAACAGAAGCTGGATCTCACAACAGTAACCGATGGAAGCAGTCCTCCTCTAACGATATTTTTCACCAAGATCATTGTTCGCTGTGCATTCGATCATGCGAGTACACGTGCACTACACCTCGTCTTTGGCTGTGCTAAGCATAACTCTTGTCAGTCCATCGTTATTGTTGCAAGCTGATGGCAGAACAAAATGTCCCGCAAGTGAGTATATTCAGATGTCATCTTTGGAACATAACATTTTCTATTCTGAATTGTGTTCACCTACTGACATTCATACACTACGTGTAACGTTCGTTTATTTTTTTCTATTGTCTATCTTATATTTCTTAAGACGATTTTCATTGAAAAACTGAAGATAATAAGTTGTATCTACTTTTATTCTTAGGCCCTAGATCCATTTTGTATCTTAGATCCATCTTATGTTAACTCAGAAATGGGCCTACATCTATACCAATCGGCCTGACAAAATCTCTAGAAATATCATTTGTTTATTTTTATTGCAGACTGAAGCTGAATCAAATCTTAAACATCCTCTTAGATGATGAAGAGACTACTGAGACTGAGCCCGTTGTGTAGGTACAACTTCCAGATCCTGCTGAAGAACATTCAGATGATGAAGAAGATCTTGCCGAGCGTGACTTGCCATCCTCCAAAGAGACAAATTCTTGCTCCTGCCCAGCCTTTGATCAGAGGGATTAACGAAGACGAAGCGTACGTATTCAGCAACCTATTATCAAATGGAAGAAAGGCTCAATGCGAGACTTGGGAGGTGCCATATTTCCTTTCGCTGACTGTTCCCGATACAGAGACTTCCAACCGTGTGAGTTATTCGAGCTCTTCTTCGACGACTTACTATACATGTACCAACACCTCATTCACCAGACCCTCCTTTACACCGCCTACAAAGGGAAAGTACGATTTCAGATGAGGAAAGAAGAATTACAAATCTATTTGGCCATCCTCATTCTCAGTGTCTACCCTCACTCATATAATCAATGTATGGGAGGTACGCTCATAATAAATCAAACAGTCAACAAATATCGAGTAGGAATCCACGACAAGAAGCTCTATTTCTCCATCTTTACCTGGTTTATCGACGGATCTCTGACAATGCCTGGCGATTGTCGAGAATGATGGAATCGTCTACAGCAAAATTTGCAATAATAGTTTGAGGAGCATTCTGGAGTATTGTCCTACACTTTTTGAGCACATGTTCAACAAATGCGAACATGACAAATTGTGCAAGAGAGAACCTATAAAGTGATTTGGTACTTCCCACTGTCTTTGAAATGGTTCCCTTCCCATCGATTACAGACGCACTATGATTGATTGGTCTTCGGCTATTCAAATCCATTGCTCGACACTCTGATCACCCTTTACACCAATTGGTACGTGTGCCTCACTCACAAACTTGTCTACTTGAACAAATACTGCGTGCCCAAGATTAAATCATCAATCAGATCGAGATCATTCACATTGTCCATTGCTAAGTTTGTCAATAATGTCTTTTAAGGGTGTCCAGTGTCGTGTTTTATTTATCTTCATTTAACTTTGTGCACGAAATCTAATTTAGCTTTTTTTAATGCATGATATTCCTGTGTTTCCTATGTGAAGTCAATCAATTTATTCTGCATAAGCCTCACGATTTCCTACATTGAGGCATTGATGGACAACATGCACATCATCTATTATATTCTACTCTATTCAAAGAGGCTATACCGAGCACAGACAGTGTGAATGAATGATATGAAAATGACAAATATAATATACTGCGAAAAATAGCAGCTTTTTGAAATTTGTGATTTGCTTTTTCCAGAAAATTTAATTTAAGTTCTGTTAAGAAAAATGTTATTTTAACTGTAGGAGTCTCAGGCGCAATTTACACAAGTGAGTGCTATACAACAAGCGAGTATAGCAACTCTTTTTGAAAATGAAAATAACAGAATATAACAGAATACTCACCTCATTTTCCAGAGCTGCCGGCTTATTTGATGAACCAGACTCATCGGTATCTGTCACGACTGACTGTCTGTCACGAGAAATTGCAGAGAGCACATTTTTGGCCATTGGTTTTTTAAAGTCTTACTATATTTCCTATCCATTTATTCCGCAATTCGATCGACTTTGTTGGGAATGCATGCTAAGTCTCCTGATATGACATCAGCATACCCAGACTTGCAACAGCTTTAACAGATCACTTTAAAATAATCATTGAATTGCTTTATCAATGACGGAAAGAAAATCTGTCACTTGAAATCGGCAAATTAATCTTTGGATTTTAATTCTTGGAAAAGTTTCGTTTCTATGACTATATGTCAAAAAAATTAGCGCTAGAGAAGATTAAGGGCTGCCAGCTTTAACAAGAATTGTATTGTTATGATGCATTCATATAATCCTAGATTAATCTGGATGTTCAATTGATGCACAATATCTGAATACAACTCAACAAATTCCATAGAGATTCATTAACTTCTGACGAATTTCAAAATACAATGCCCATTTCCAGAGCACTGTTGGATGAGTTTCGAGATGTAAAAATGAATTAGAAAATGCATAAAGTTAATAGCATCATGAGATGGAAAGATTTAAATACATAAGCATACATGCACTTGTTTCGTAAAAATGTAGAAATACTTTTCACGTACTTGAATTACTACTAACACATTCATTAGTAGTGTGAGGATGGTGTGAACAATTCAGACCATTATGTGTATTAGATCATTGTATATCATTGGCATGAAGTCATATAGGGTGTTCAGCTAAGGACGCCGGATTTAATTTAATTGTCATAAACACAATACTAAAGATATCTTATAAATTTAACGTCTAGAATATCTTCAACAATATGCCATTTTATTATCCACTGTGACTTTCATGAATTCGATGCTGAAAGTGGTGGCATTGAGCGAGTTTTACTCATGATGGTAATAAAGCACTTGGCGCAGTCATGATACTAGCCATTTGTGTCATTGTGATTACATTGGAAGCAAGCATGTATTCAACTGATCAAAGAATCCAGATTGTCAAAATGCACTACAAGCATGGGGAATGTTTTGCAGTTACAATTCGCAAGCTGAGGAGTCTGTTCGGGACAAGAAATGCCCCAGATGAGTCGACGATTCGTCGATTAATCCAGAAGTTTGAGAAGACCGGATCCGTGTTGGACATCAATCATCCTGTGCGATGTCGACCTGTGCGTTTTCAAGAAAACATCAATGCTGCAAGGGAGAGCGTAGAGGGAAACCCCAGGACGTCTGTACGCCATCGGTCGCAGCAACTGGAGATTTCCAACGGATCCCTGCACAAGATCCTTCATGAGGATTTGAGTTTGCATCCTTACAAGGTTCAATTGACCCAGAAGCTTGAGGCTTGTGACCACACAGCTCGGGAACATTTTGCCAATTTTGTTCTGCAGAATCAAGAACTGGATCCCATGTTCGCCAAAAGAATAATCTTCAGCCACGGGGCCCACCTTCATCTCGACGGCTATGTCAACAAGCAAAATTGTCGGCTCTGGGCCACGAAAAATCCTCAAGAGATTCACGAAAAGTCACTTCACCCGAATAAGTGCACAGTATGGTGTGGTTTTTGGAGAGGTGGAGTCATTGGGCCATATTTTTTTGAAAACGATGATGGAGTGGTCGTGACGGTGAATGGTGAACGCTATCGAAGGATGATAACTGAGTTTTTTTGCCCCAATTGGAGGATTTGGAAGAAGAGGACCTGTGGTTTCAACAGGATGGTGCAACTTGCCACACTGCGAGACAAACCACTCAGTTGCTGAGAGATAAGTTCCCCGATCGATTGATCTCCAGCAATGGCGATTACAGGTGGCCACCAAGATGTTGCGATTTGTCTCCACTTGACTTTTTCCTATGGGGTTTTGTGAAATCACAGGCATATGAGAGCAAACCCAACACTATTGCTCAATTGAAAAATGAAATCCGAAGGAATCACACAAAACTTGTGTCAAAGAGTAATCGAACATTTCCTTCAAAGAATACGTGTTTGTAGTGACTGCCGAGGTGGTCATTTGAAAGATGTTGTTTTTCATAACTAAATTTGTTTTTTTACTACAATAAATTGTTTTCCTTTTAAAGCGATTGTGCATACTGAAATGGCAGTGTTGTAGATACTTTAGTCATTGAATTAATGAGATATCATCAATACTGTGGAAATAGCAACTAAATTAAATCCGGCGTTCTTAGCTGAACACCCTGTATAATTTCGCTCTAAATCAAATAATAATAGCCAAAACTACCACATAATATTCTAGAGGGCAAAGGTGTGTAAAATGTTGCGGATGTGTCGAATTCAAAAATATTTTAGCAGCATATCAAAAATGAGCTATAGTTTGAAGCGCCGTGTCAAACATGAAGCACTCTAGCAACGAGAGAAAAATTTCAGTAGCCTTCCTTCCACCAATGGAGATTAAGACCTGAAACTCCCATTACCACCGAAATGTGCGCGCTAATTGTGTTTTACCCCTGTTTTGGAAACGATTGAATTATGGGAACATACGATTGGAGCCCCTGTGTTTTCAGAGTTTAAAATAGCCTGGGAAAATTGGGCTAATTTTGCCTGCTTTTGCATTCATGTTCATTTACAATGTGGAATGCTGTTAAAAACTAAAAATCATTTATTAATAATATTCATTAGAAAGCCATAGCATCTTAAATAAAGAAATTATCTATTTCTTTTCTATATTGCAGCATAATGATGACAGCAGTCAATCAGACATTCATGTCACGGAAGTTTTATATTTGATACTTCGAAAACTTTCACGTGCATGCGTGCTCATCCCATAGGGAGCTGGTTAGTTATTATTCGTTTAGCTAAAAGCTATTTTTCTCAGCAAAAATAAGCGGTTTGAGAGATAATTTTTCATGAAGTTAGTTGGAATTAGCGAAAATTGCCATTCACTATGTTCTTGGATTACAACAATTGAAATCATATTATTTACAGCTTTGTTATTTATAGAAGCTCATGTAAAGCACTAAGCACTGTCATTAGGCTTCTTGAATGAGGTCGGACGGTTGACAAATGCTTTCCAGCGATCACTCACACACAGCAGATATTTAGCTGAAATTAGTAAGCAAGAATTCGCTTTTTCTATTTCCTGAAAAAATGATTTTTCTTGGTTTAATAGTGAATAAGGTGGATGATTGAGGATGCCAATTTCTGATTATAAGCATAAATTTCATGCTTATGAAGAATTGCTTTTATATTGCATTTTTTCGTCACGTTTTCGCCATCACATCCCCATCGTCTCTCATATAAAATAGAATGGATTGCAAGCCATGCATGGAGATAAAAGTATTGAATCCGAAACTTGTGCAATTGCAATTTATAGTTTGATGCGAGTTCATATATAAACTATGTGAGCCCATTACAATGACACTTTTATATACACGCACGCATGGATGAAAAATTTCCTGAAGTATG
Organism: Prostheceraeus crozeri; assembly: GCA_907163375.1. NCBI lineage: Eukaryota > Metazoa > Platyhelminthes > Polycladida > Euryleptidae > Prostheceraeus > Prostheceraeus crozeri. Next base: position 168,248 of record CAJQUW010015310.1, read on the forward strand.
TCAGAGCTCACTGTACACGAAGTTCGAATATAGAATTGGAAAATTTCCCTCTGTCAAAACTCACATAGTTCGAACATAGAATTTGCATGCATGAACTTAAAGTGTCTCAAATCTCTATGCATTCACATAGGAAAGGATACGGACCATGAATGTCTAGGAATCTTGGTAGATTGGAGACATCCCATCCCAAATGCCTTTCGTTGATCCCAAATGGGACGTCGCCTGGTTCATTTTTTCTCCACTGAAAGCCAGGCGAGGGAATTTTCATTTTAGACTTGTACCAATACCATTCAGCAGCTGGATTCTTAATACCCCTGGTTTGAATTCCTCCAACTTGAATCACGTTGAATTGCATTACAATATCCGGCTTTAACGGCTTTACAAGGTCATGAACAGCACGAATTTCATCTTCTGTAGTCAATTCTGCTAATTTTCCACCGTGTTTCTTGCAGTACAAAGCCGCCTGATCCCAAGGAAGTCTAGCTCGGTTGTACAAATAATTTGATGACCTCCATTTCATTGAAAACTGTGAAGAACATCGACTGGTTATGCGGTGTGGATGTATCCAAACATTGACTTTTGGTACTAAAGCCTTCGTTATTTCAAGACGAGACAGAGAACGATGAAACAAGTTGCAATAGTTCTTGCTATGATAAATAGCTGTACATTGTGACTCCAATACACATAATTTAGCGCAGTCATCTGTGGTATAGACGTCAGTTACGAGCGCTAATAGTTGAATTAAATCAGCATTTGATTCGGCGATCTTGATCTTCCTGAAACAAAGTCTTGCGAGGCAGCTGAAGCCGCAGATAAGGTAGAGAATGATTACGGCAGATGGGAGCTGCAACATGACAAGTACGACAAGTACTAGAAAATGAAAGAATTATGCAGTTCAACTTGTTAAATGGAATGTTAAATGTAAATGTTTCACTTTGTTCGTCATTGTTTACTTTCATGATGATCCAATGAGTAAATTCCCTATGGTGAGGTGTACATGCTTCTGAGCCACTCAAGGCACTCAGCAGGTACAGATGACAATTTCTCTATAAACCGCTTTAATCAATTTAAAAATAGATGGGAGCTGTGACCATATTATTTTTCATTCAACAAGTAATTTTCAATTTACTTAATGCAACGGAATCAATGTTTTTTTATTACTCATACAATATCCTTATTGCAAAAAGCAATGCTAGTAAAAGACTTCCAAGTATGAGATAGAGCAACAAGGATAACCTTAATACCAGCCAAAATTCCCTCATTTTACAATCGTGTGATAGCAATTCTTGTTTCAAATAATTGATTAGCAGTAATCAAGGGTGGACAATCTGCATCTCCATCCGCGCGGATGCGGATACAACAATGTGGTATTTTGCGGATGCGGATCGGATGGATCGAACATTTTGAACTTTGCGGATGAGCAAATTGAAGACTTCATGGACAACTTGAACTATCAACGTTTTGTTTCCACACACTAAAGGCTCTACAAATCTATTTTGCTAACACCGTGCCGGCCGGCCTGAGTAAAGCCTCAGCCACACTGAAAACAAAGAAAGCACGAGCGTCCCGATCAAACCCAAGCATACGTATGTCCGCAAGCTATCAATCGCTCTGGTTTGCTTTCCTCGCAGTGTGGCAGTCTACAACTGCTGCAATGATGATTTTATATTTGCTGCAAAATGTTTTGCTCGGAAACAATTGGAAAAGCTCGCAGTGTGGCTGAGGCCTTAGACTTGAGTTTTAAGAAATTTCCATATCAGTGCGGTGCCTGCTGTGGACCATGCTGTGACACGGATGAATTGGAGGTTGTAGTCATCTAATATAACACTCAGACACGTTGATTCAGATAGTACTTTATTTCGGTTATAAAGATAGCACTTTGTAATCCTGTCATTTCGGCGTTATAAAACTAGGCTTAGTATGAGTTTTCGGGTACACTCAATCACAATTCAGACTTCATTGAAATTGGAATAGGTCCTTTATTCTAAGAATTGCGGATTTTATCAGATGCTGCTTACGGATTTGACAGCAGTGCTAATCCAGTGCACTGATCCATAGAATCCTTAATTCCTTAGATTGACAATGCTCTAGTTCTACTCAGCAATGCTGTGCAGTCGTCAATCTCATCATGATTGAGTACGAGCGGCAAATCTTTTCTAGGACTTCTAATCCACATACTGTTTACAAACACTTTGAATAAGTCTTGCCAAAAAAAACAGAATAGTTGAATAAAACAATAGTTGTTCGAGCAATCTACAAGTGCATAGCCAAGAGTGACAAAATGAGAATATCGATATCAAGTGTGCTGCTGCCCTGCCCGTCGTGATATAAACCCAGTGAGGCCTGAATTCCGTCTGTTCAGGACATTGCCTGTTGGTGTGATTAAAGCTTTGATGATCAGACAGTATTTGATCAGCTTTTACCATTAGACATAATTCAATTTCTATATAGCATAGAGACCTACATGAAATATATGATTGGTTGGTCTACCGGTACTCCGGGTGAGAGAGAGAGAGCTAGCCATCATCATACAGTATTATGCAGTGCAATTATTCGCACTTTGATAATATGTTTCGTGCGACTGAGATTTACTTCTTCACTTGTAAGGAAATTTCAGCGATTTACGACGTCAATTGCGAACTCTGTCTTTTGAGTTTACATGTACATTGATGACCACGAGCTATCACATAAGAGTCTTGACAATTGAGCTCACCAAGCCTGTCATCAATTTTTTATTTCAGTTGAAAAATTTCACCACTGTCCCTGTACCACGTCAATCAAAATTTATCGTGTGCCGCTAACTTATCAAACAATTATCCACGATCCACTGTCAAATGCTCGGGTAGTAGGCCCTAGATTGCATTGAAATCCATCATTCAATGCATCTCTAAGCTCCACGTGTTATATAGACTATCCCATAGGCTTCCAAAACTCAGCAAGCTAGAATATTGAATTCTGGAAACTTCATAGATGAAATAGGCTTTGAAATATAAAGTTGCAATTTTTAGCTGTTTGAAGAACAGCTCGCAATATTTATGTCAGAAGACATGCGTGCAGGTATTCTCGAATTATTCTACATTTACATGCTCTTAATGTTGTAATGATAAACTAAGCAATTTATTCTAGACTGAATGTCGTCAACGGTCGACATGAGTCTAATTAAATTATCTTCATAATTTGCGGTCGGGGCCGGGTCGGCGTTCCTAAAACCGGCCCGCTCGGCCGGACGGCGACCGGTTACAACCCTGTGACTTGGTTTTCAAAGCATTTTACTGGCGGGATGGGTTATTGATAACATGACGATTTCCTTTGAACTCACGAGTCATAATTACTGTTTGGAAAACAAAGAGGAGTCTGCATATTTCTAATTATGAATGCGCATATTTACTGAGATGAATACTGGGCTCGGACACTGGTTCCTACTCGGAGCGGGAAACGCATAAACGATTAACACGCTTTACATGTACTGAATAGAATTGTCTACGTTGCATATGTGCACATTCTACCGGAAGAAAGTGAGAATAAACTCAGTGAGAATAGCTCAGATTCGCAATTTTTTATTTACAAAACATTTAATTGATTACTTTAGACATTTCTGCGTGTACAGGGAGAGAACATGGATGAACAAATTTGCTGGTTGCTGCAATTTTCCAGCCTGCAGAAAGGAAAAACATAATAAGAATAAAATAATCCCTAAAAACTTACATGATGAAATATGCTTGTCTCGTAGGATTTCATGTATTATACACTCCTTGTTCAAACATTGAGGCGGTCTGGCTGAATGGCCCGGAACTCCTGGGCCGTGCCATTAAATGTAGATCCATTTACAAGACTGTCAACGACGTTGTTATTTAGAGGTTGATTGCAAAATATTGGATAGGCCTACAGTCAGTCTTTTAAAATGCCACAGCTCACGAGTGAATAACAGAACCATGGAAATCTTATATGTTGTAAACTTACAATGAGTGTTATGTATAAATCTTAGATCAAATTACCATTGAAAACATACGTGCCCCTGGTAGGACTTGAAATCATGACCCCGCAATGGTCTTATAGTAGAGTGTTCGCTCTGCGACCTTGGTCAGGTCAAACTAAAGACTTTTAGAGAGGTAGCCTATTCTTTACGCATTTGCTCAACACTCAGGTGAAAGGAATGAAATTGAGATATGTAAAACTTGGGGACGTGGAAAAAGGCGCTCGCCTAATGTGCTTTCGAGTATAAGGATGGTCTATTTATTTGTTTATCCAAATAAGGAGAAAAGAATTACGGATCTCTTTGAAAAAAGAAATGTCATGAATGTAAATTAATTAGAAGGCATGAGTGAGCTGGATCTTGTGTATCGTATAATAATAATGACAGCCTTTATTGTCTCACATAACATTCGGTGAGAGCATTACAACAGTTGACGATGACAATGCAGAATTAAGGAGGAAGCGACAATAGCAAAGAGGAACTAAAATAACAACTTTATTTACAGAGCCGAATAAAAGATTGGCTAAAATAAAATAAAGATTGTCCTTGATATGGGAGGCAACAATGCTGTTAATGAATCACGGGTATTTGCAGAAGCCGATCTAGGAATAAATAGTTTGCGAAGTGGATGGTACGTTGATTTAACAATTTTTTCAAAAAGTTTCAAACAACTAGCCTACTGTAGGCAGTGACCAAAAGACAGCTCTCACGGTTATGTGGGTTGCTGATAATTCGGAATATCGCATATATATTTGAAGAATTGAAAATCATCATTACAAATATGTGATGGTCAAGTTACATAAGTTACATAATAAGAAAAAGTCAAATATAATCATCAATATAAGAATATAAGAAAAGTCATCGCTTCCAGGCGCTGTTGACAATACTTGTGGAGACATGAAAAAACGAATTTAGTCGGCGAGATTTATGCGAGCGAGGCTTCCAAAACCGACCACTAGCAGAAATAGTAGGACAGAAGCTGTAAAGAGGATGATCAGAATTGTTACAAATTTTACGTAGTAGTGGACACGTCTCGTCCGGCCAACAGAACGAGTTTCTACAAGGAACGAGACCATAAATGAGACTTTCAATATGCACACCCAACAACACCTGGCTCCAGCTCTTGTCCGACAAAACACAACATAAATACAAAGAAAAAATCAATGTAAATACAATGGGGAGCAGATTGAAGTACCCAGTAAAAGCGCATGGAATGTCTTCAGGCAATGTCCTATCATGTTCGTATGCCTCTAGCCATGAAGCTAAAAACATTCAGATTTAGCAGGCCTCCTAATGTCAGCAAACACAAAATTTTGGCCACCGATGACCACATTTTCTAATGCATTTCCCATCAGTAGTATGATAATAATACATACACTTGATAGGAAATTACCTGAAGACATTTCATTTTAAAAATTGTGGCTCTAGTCCTCGTGCTTCTCACTTTATTACAAAAAAAATAGTTAATCTCATTTTTCAAAAAATTAAAGCAGCCTTTTCTTTCAATGACTTTAAGTATAGACAATAAAAATAAACTCATAATATAATTTATTATCTTTGATAATATCTTTATTATTGATTAAATCTTTATTTATATTAATATCTATTTTTTTTATTTATCTTAGGGCTTTCGATGACTCTCATTATAAATAACGTCATGATACAAAAGGATAGTTCAGTCTTCGTATAGATTCGCAGTAGGCATAGGGTGTGCATCATTGCAGAAAATCGTTCTGCCTGCTAGACTATTTGCCTAACTGATACACTTTGCAGCAGTGAGCTCAGTTTAGACAGACATGAACTCTTCATTTCAACGACCTTCTTCCACTCATGAAACAAAAACAAATATATCGAATTTTCCCCAAGATATTTCTTATTGTAATTTCTTATGTGATGTAGCTAACATTTTTTAATGGGAGGATCACGATATTGACTTCACTTGATTGTAGCGTTCAGATTGCGACATTATTTCTTAGAAGTTTAACAAATTCTCTCAAGTTCGTAAAATGTGTCCTCGGGGACCCATCGCCTCTTCAATTGCTTGTATATATTTTTGTGTTGTTGTAAGGATTAATATTTTGCGCGCTTTTCAATTTGTCAATTTCAAATATACTACAAGTTAAAGTTGAAGTTTCATATAGTAGAATAGCAGAAAAACAGAACGCATGTTTTTCAACAGAAGACACGTTTTGGGGTGATAACATGTTAAGAATAACAACGGTGTTATTGACGTCAAGTTTGGCGTGACGGTTAATGCTATGTTGTCTTGGGGATGAAGCCATCTGATTCTATTACGTGGATTCTTCAATTGAGGACTTATGTCGCTCTTTCACCCGTCGAAGCTCAGTTGGTAGAGCGCTGGCCTGGAATGCCAGAGGTCGGTGGTTCAAATCCACGAAGACACGCAGGTATTTTCCGTTTTGAATTACCACGAAAAATGAGTATGGATGCTAGATGATGAGGTACGATGATACGGTGATACAAAATGCCGAACTATGTCCTGTGACGTCATTTGCAGCTTTAATGTACATACATAATTTCAAAATGCTTCCAATATTTATATTAGCAACATACCGTAGAAATATAGCTTCGAAACATTAACAAGAAATGGTGTGTAGCGTGATCTGATGTCTGCGCACACTGAACACTTGCAAATAAAAGTAAACAGATTCTCTACTGTTTTATCATTGCACAAACAACATATTCTTTCTTCATATTCTAATCTATTTCAACAACTTCTTGTTCTTGCCACTAATTTATGATTTCCACACATCATTTTCAAAAATGGTGCGATATCTTAAAGTAGTAGATTAAGAGTCAGACAATTCTCAGTGGGGGGCAATCAAATTGTGTTGATTTTAAATTATCAGTTCCAGTTCTACTTCTTTTCTCATCGTTTATCTATTATTTTCTAAAATATTTAGTAATTCTGCTTTCAACGACATCCCTATTGTCTGATAGTTGTGTTTAGCGTATTTATGCTTTCATGTAGGTGTAACAGGTTAACTTGCTTGATGAATTTTCCAACTCTCCAACACCGTGCATACAAATACTAGTTGTCAATCAAATTTAGTGAAATTTGGTCAAAAACAAATTTTCAGAATGCTATTTTCTGATTGAAAGTAATTCTATTTCAAAAATTGACTGCATCTTTATAAAAATGAAAATCAAAATGTAGTAATCTAAACTCACCAATCAAACAACTGGTTGCCTTTGTAGGTAGTAAATAGTAGAAACGTTTGTAGAATTAAAACTGTATCTTATTATATCGGATAATTTGTTACGTGTAGCAAAATACGTGTAGCACGTATGGTAGCAAAATTCTCCACCATATTGCATTTTTGACAAAGTTAACATTTCAGAGGTGTTTCCTACAGTACAATTGTTCCCTTAACATTTTCAAGTTCTTTCAATTTTTGGCAGTTAAATAAGAAGGTTGATTGCCTTTTTTAGAAAGTGAAATCAAATTTTTTTCAGTAGTATTTGAAATCCAAAATCTTAAGTATTAATAAGTATAATAAGTTAATATATATAACTAAGTTAATATATATAAATATAATAAGTATAAATCTTAAGTATAATCTTCCAAACCGATATTTACAAAATCATTTTCATGTAAATCATTATGAATCATAGTTCTCGCTTTATCGTGATTAATTTGAAGACAATTCAGGTAGCAGAAATTGTCAACTATTTCTAGTTGTTTGAGTAAGCTAGCCTAGTAATTGCGTACTAGGAGAATGTAATCTGCATATATCAAACCTGGTATATGGAAGACAACAATTCTTAAGGAATTTATGGCTTCTGTGCTAGAGTAAATTTCTTTTGCTGAAAAATCCATGAATATAGAAAATAGGGTTGGTGACAGACTATCTCCTTGAGATACGCCACTTTCTAAATTCAATGCTTCAGACTCAGCATCATCATACTTTGTATCTTTTCCGGTAATTAATCTACTCAGAAGGTGGAGGAAATTATTCAATTTTGCTCGTACATATATGTATATGTATACATCTATATATGTATCGCACATATATATATATATATATATATATATATATAAATATATAAGTAAAAAAAGTTCAGAGTCTCAGCAATTGGTTTGATATATTGAAATAATTGAAGTGAAAACACATGGAATGCACAAGCGCTTTCTTTATTCTTCAGGTGCAAAGTGAAATAAAAGGAAAGATTATCATAATTTCAAATATACATTCATCATTGATATGGATGTTGTAAGGTAATTTACATAGTAGGACATGCACAAATAAAATAATAACACAAAATAGAAAAATAACTTTGTCATAGCTTTCTATGCTAAAATATATCAACGATGTCTAATTTATCTATTAGATTGAAACATAGATTTAAGTATAGAAGAACATATAAGCGAACTAATATAAAATGCATCTCATATGAAAAGAGAATGAATTCATAAGAAACGTAAAAAAAGTGGTTCATGAATTTAATTTTGGATGAAAGCGATCGATAAAATATTTTTCTTTACATTTTTTTACAAATATTTGTGCATGTCCTACTATGTAAATTACCTTACAACATCCATATCAATGATGAACGTATATTTGAAATTATGATAATCTTTCCTTTTATTTCACTTTGCACCTGAAGAATAAAGAAAGCGCTTGTGCATTCCATGTGTTTTCACTTCAATTATTTCAATATATATATAAACCTGGTTTATAACCGAATTTTATATTTAAGAGAATTTTATCCTGTACATATCTTTGTTCACCTGAGGATGGCTTTGTAAAGCTGAAACATGTCGTGCGCTTGAACACGGATTGCTTTCAATTTTCAATACTATGGGCACTATTTCTTTAATTACTTAACGCACAGCCCACTGATGTCATGGTGTTTGCAAAAGAAAACAAGCATGGTTCGCCAATGGTTACTTTGGTTCATGATCACAGAAAAAGTCCGCTCTCACTTAGCAGTATTGCATACTGGCAGGTGAAGTCATTCGAATCAATCAATCACAAGCAGTTGGAGGATTTCAACACGTTGGGGAAGAAGCATCTTCGCGCATCACGCAGAATTGATTTTCTGCAGTCATGTATTGATGCTGAGGTGATTCCAAAGTTCCTCCAATTCTCTGTACCCACAAACCTGAGAGATTGTAAGTCTTTAATTCTAAAAACTCAGACAGTTGCTCTAAAGAAAGAGATTGTTAAAGCTAAGTTAGACTTTAAAGATAAAGACGGAAAATTGACGCAATTCTTATTGCAGCTTTCCGATGATGAACGGATTCTTTATAGAGCGATTATGAATCATCACCTGAGAAAATTAGACAAAAATATTCGCAATATCCACTCTAAAAAGCTGACGACTTTGATCTCCTTGAAGAGCAAAGCCGATTCTGATCAAGATTCCGAGGACAAAAGTGAGTCCTTTTCCTCTGTCATTAATCTGACTGACGATCAATTTACCAAAGAAGAGATGGAAATTCTTAGTCTTGGCTTTTCGATGGCTTGGCCAAGGGAAACCATTTCTTTGGATAAAGAGAAAGCTGAAGCTGAAGCCATGTTCAGCCAAATTCCTCTTTCTTCTCTTCATGAAGAAAAGATTAGTACTCTGAAACACAAGTTTCGCAGTACTTTCAAATCTTACTTTTCGCGCCATAAGATATCCAAGTACTGGCGTTCTAAAATAAAAGTTCTTCAGACTGTGTCCTCTCGTAAACATCTATATGTTAGCAAATTTGACAAGGGGAACGGTGTTGTAATTGATAAACGCACCTCCTATGTGTCAAAGATGGAAAAGCTTCTTGAAGATCAATCCAAATTCCAAAAATATTCTCCCTCTGCTCGCTCAAGAAAGAGTCCATTCATTCTCGAAGAGGATAGATTTGTGCGAAAACTCACTCAACTGAAAAGTAAAGGCCTGATTTCCGATACGATTTTCAAAATCATTAAGCCAGTCGGTTCCCAACCGGCAAGACTCTACGGTCTCCCTAAAATTCATAAAGATCGGAGTGATCCTCCTTACCGTCCTATTCTAAATATGATCGATGCTTATCCGTCTAATCTAGCCAAATGGCTGGATAGAATTCTGAAGCCTCTTCTCCCAAAAGAGTTTGTGGTGAAAGACACCTTCGAGTTCACTGATCTCATCAAAGGTCAAGCTTCTAAAAGTCGTAAAATAGTCAGTTTTGACGTGAAAAGTCTATTCACCAGCATACCTGTCGATGATACCATCGAGCATATTGTGTCCACCATTTCGGAAGATGAAATCCCTATCGGAAAACAGGCCTTGCGAGAGCTACTGAAGTTAGCATCTACCAACATCCTTTTCTCCTTCAATGAGGAATTGTATGTTCAAGTGGATGGGATGTCTATGGGTTCATGTCTCGCCCCAACAATGGCTGCATTTACCATGGACATGCTTGAGAAACAATTGAAAAATTTTGTCGGTTCTGGCCCAGTGTTTTACAAACGGTATGTGGACGATATTTTTTGCATATTTGAGATGAATGCTGATATTTCTGCTTTTCATTCCTTTTTGAATGAACTGCATCCTCAGATCGACTTTACCTACGAGGAGGAAGTCGATGGTCGTCTGACTTTCTTGGATGCCGTAGTGTCGAAAAATGATGAAGCCTTCGACACTACCTGGCACTTCAAAGAAACCAACACCGGTGTTTATACCCCAAATTCGGCATACTCTCCAAAGCGATATCGCTTGGCTGCCATGAGATCACTTTTCAGCCGCGCTTTGAAAATTAATTCTAATATCAGCAATTATCACAAGTCTGCAAGTACTATCACTGGTGTTTTTCAAAAAAATGGTTTCACGAATAATGAGATAATTCGTATTCAGAAAGAAGTTGAGGCGAGACATGAAAACCGGACTCCCAACCACACTGAGAATGATAGAAGTGACACCCGTACAATTAATTGGAGCTTTCCCTTCATTGCTGAAGGAGAAAATACTTTAAGAAAACATATAAAAGATATCAACAAAATTATTTCTCCTAGCGTGAAAATTCGACCTGTATTCCAGACTCTCAAGACCAGTATGTTCTTTGCTAACAAAGACAAAGTGCCTGCCGAGCTCAAGTCAAACATTGTCTACAAGTATTCTTGTGAGCACTGTGACAAGTGCTACATCGGCAGCTCGGTCAGGCATTTCATTACTAGGATGAATGAACACTTGAAAGGCTACCCAACGCCTTCTGAAATTAGCTTGCATGTTCATCCTCCTCACAAAGATAATTTCAAGGTCGTTTCTCAGACGAGGTACCCTAGACATCTGGAATCTATTCTATTAAAGAAATCGAACAATAGCCTGATGAATGAACGGGAAAGCTCTATGAATCTATGCCTAAATTTGTAGAACTGTAAATAGAATTGATTTTATTTCATTATTCATTGCATCTTTGACTGCTGTGAATGACCTTGATTTTAGCGTTGAAATGTGATCATACCATCCGATGTAACCACGAATTTTATATTTAAGAGAATTTTATCCTGTACATATCTTTGTTCACCTGAGGATGGCTTTGTAAAGCTGAAACATGTCGTGCGCTTGAACACGGATTGCTTTCAATTTTCAATATATATATATATATATATATATATATATATATATATATGTATGTATATATATATATATATATATCATTGTATTTTTCTCCGGTTGCTGAGTATAGTTATTAATATTTTTCTTGTTATGTATATATATATATATATATATATATATATATATATATATATATATATATATATATATATATATATATATATATACAGTATATATAGTAAATAAGCAAGCGGAGTTGGATTACTGATTTATTGCCATAACTGCAAGTTTCACGAGATACAAACATTACCGATCGTCAGACAGCAATAAAAGGGAAGAATCTCAATATTAAAAATCAAGGCTATACGTATACATTTGAATTCAAATCGACATATGGACATGCATTGAGTAAGAGACTATGGTCAAATGTTGGATAAAAGAAATTTCCTACGATATCTACATTGTGATATCATCTCACTCTTTTTGTTAATCAGATGTTCAGATTTAGATGTTATAATTATATAAAATTTCTCTATCAAACATAAACTGCAGAATCCGCTACCACAAGAATATGGTTTAATATATGTTGCACTATACTCCATCTGATGTCAAAGTTTTTGCTTTTGTTTCTAAGAGACCATAAATACTTTGATAATGATGCTTCGTTCATGTATTTTTGATGTGTGAATGATTTTTTATGATTTCGATATCGTGTCTTAAAGTCATCTTCGCACATGCCGTAGTAGATTTTCTCGTCCGATTCACATGATATTGTTGCTTTGTAAATTATACACTTCTCTAAACAGCTTCCATTCAATGGGCATTCACTTTTGTTTCTGCAGTTACAGTTTTGATTCTCATTTTCAGCTGTTTGTTTTGGTTGAGATTTGCTCATAATTTTAGCGTTGTGACTTTTGATTACATTTTTCATGTTGTTAACGCAACTGTAACTTAGTTTCATGTTGTTTTTGTTAAAAAGTTTGTGGCATTTGTGATGTGGAGAAAATGCTTTCTGATCAAATGTAGAAATCGTCGCCCAATATCAGTTTTTACATTGACGCTAAATGGTGGGTTGAATCATATTATATTTCTTTATATTGTAGGTAAAGCAAAGCCAATTTACCAAAGAGCATTGAAAGATGGTGATTATGTTCATAGCTTAACCTACAATCCAGCACCTGAATCAAAAGCCATAAAAAATAAAAATAAAGCCTGAAAAAAGCCAATAAACCATATTATGTATATTTCTTCTTCGCTTTTCTTTTGATTCAGCAGGAAATTTCTTTTATCCAACATTTGACCATAGTCTCATACTCAATGCATGTCCATATGTTAATTTGAATTCAAATGTATACGTATAGCCTTGATTTTTATTATTGAGATTCTTCCCTTTTATTGCTGTCTGACGATCGGTAATGTTTGTATCTCGTGAAACTTGCAGTTATGGCAATAAATCAGTAATCCAACTCCGCTTGCTTATTTACTATATAGCGCTCTGTTTTTTGGCATTGAGCACTTTGAATACTTAAGTTGGAAAAACCTCATGGTCAATATATATACATATATTGTTTTGGGAATTGACGCGAGCGCCTTTGATAAACCTGTTAAACTTACGAATAGTGGTTGTTTATCGTTTTTTTGTAGATTTGCAGTGCTTCTCTAATTATATAAATATTGTCTACCGTTGAGCTTCCCTCTAGAAATCCTGTCTAACTTGAATAAATGACATTATTCTCTTTTAACCACTGATATAATTAAATTAACAGTTTTTTGATACTTAGATTTTAATGTAGAGGTCGATCGCTAGATGTAGCGTTTTTATTGCCTTTTTGTGTACATGGGTACTACCCAGCCTTCAGAAAATGATATTTTATCTTTATCATTCAAAAGTTGGTTGAATAACAGTAGCAGCAAGCAGTCGTAGTTCATAAGCAAAGTGCTCTCGGATTCTTGAAGCATTTCTGATACAAGTTCTGCCCACCTGATTTGCAATTTTTAGTAGTATTTAATTTTTTTTTGTTTAATTTAATTCTATTTCGCTGTTTAAAATTATAGTTATAATTGTGGTCATTGATTTGAAAGTTTCCTTGCCGATTACCCGTTGTACAACTATATCTGCATTTTTTAATTCGCGCAATAAATTGGCAGAGTCCAAATTACTTGTAATGGTGCATTTTTGTTGTTTGTCAAATGCCAGTGTCTTATAATCAGTATTCAGTTTTGTAATAATCAATTCTTCTATATTTTGTCGTTTTTCATTTTTCTCTTTTCTTTTCTTATTTATTTTTGTACAGTTTTCCTTTAAGCACATTAAACTTTTGTAGGCTTTCATCAGATTTATATGTATTGCATAATGTGGCTTCTTTTCTATAAACTTTTCTTAATTGTGTCATATTTTCGGAATATTTTGATCCATGAATTTTGTCTCAAGAATTATTCGCGCTGTCTCTTATTGTCAGTAGTTCTCTATATATCTCATTCGAATTCATATGATTGAAATTCAATTCTTTTAATAATTCTAGGTATCTTTTGAACATCTTTTGATCAAATTTTGCACATTTAACCTTAATCCATTTATAAGGAAATGTTCTCTTAAACTGAGGCTCTGAATTCAATGTTTTCATTTTGTTAGTGGACTATATCTTAGCTTAATTTTAATCTGTGAATGATCAGCATACAAAGCGGGATTACCAATTTCAAAATATTTTAAAATATTTAGAATGGATTCTGAGATGATCGATCATGGACTTCTTTACAGCGGCATTTTGAATACAATGAAATGTATACTTTCCTAAGCAATCATCATTCTCAAATCCTCCGCTTGTAATAATCAAGTATGTTTCATCACAAAAAGTAAGTCTTTCTTGATCATAGTTATTAAGTGTTCCATCGCCTGATTTTCTCTCTGACAACCGATGCTTTTTGTTATCGTTTTCATTACCAATCCTACCATTTAGATTTCCAACTATTATTTTGTTTTCCATTTTGTGTTCGAGAATGAATGATCTTTGATATTATGGTAAAATTCTTTATCGTTGCATTTTGCTTCCCTGTTGCTTCCATAGCATGCCATTAAATCGATATCTGATAGGCACTCATGTTTTTTACTATTTACATGTCACTTTCATCATTGCTCCTTTTTCAATTATACGATATTTTCAAAATATATCTAAATTGTCTTTTGTACATACCAATATACCTCTGATGTTTTTCCTCTTTTTCAATGACTTCTTTCCCGTCGTAAGTTGACCTTAACAAATATTTATAGTTGCAAAGTCATCTGCCTCTTTCAAATGTGCTTCAGAGAAGCAAATTATGTCTGCATTATCTTGGACCTTGATCACAATAGCATCGTTCATTTTGCTTTTTTAAGCCGTTTATATTTATAAAGCTGATTTTTAATTCATCATTTTGTTTGTTTTTCACCCTCTCCTTCAAATGATTAGTTTCAGATAAGGTTTTACGGGTGAGTCTTGTCTGGTATTGTGTGTAGCCTACCTGGTATAGATGACAAAATGCATCAATAAGCCACTATGACACATTTATTGAAAGCATTTTTATATTTGCATAACGTTTATATACTGCTGCTAATGGTAAAACGTTTATTGACTACATTGCGTCAAAATTGAGAACCGTGTGGCAGGACAATAGATAATGCATCAAATTAGTCGACGATAATGATGCAAAAGTAATGAATAATGACTGTCCACTTTCTGAAATCAGAGTTCATCAGTTTGACAATGAAATTGTGATCTCTATATGATGTTGAGCAGTCCGGTAACTGATATTTCATGGAATATTGCAACATGTCTGATAAGTAGTCAACGGAGGATGAAGATTTGTGTGAAATTTGTGAATAATTCAACAGTAAGAATTTATCAGTCCATGTTGACTTAGAGGGAGAAACTTCGAACATTGACACTGCGATGACATTGAAGCACTACATATGATCTTCTCAAATCGGCTTCTGATGTTCACATTCAGATTTTCTCAAGCTAACAAATAAAGGGGCAGCATACCCAAGGTATGCTTCGGATGCAGTTGAGATAAGCTCAAAGGAGATATTTCTGCTTCTGAGTTTATAGATGAGTCTATTACAAAAAATGCTAGATATAATGATGATCAATCTCACAAATTGTAATTGTTTTTAATAGAGTTATATAGAAAATAAAAATCACAATGATTTTGAATTAAAATGAGTATTTATTCAATATCAAACTCGTACTATTACAACATTATATGCAAGCGCATTGTGTAATAATATATGCATATTATAATATTCTATGCTTATGGAAGATTGATGTCAATTACTGCTATATCAGTCTTGCCGACAGGGTATAAGCGTAATACGGGATAATATGATACACTCTTACAAAGTAAGCAAAGGCGCTGTAAGCGATCGGTACATCGATCGGTCCAGACAAGGCATCGGCCTTGGACAGATTTTCCTTTATGACTATTCTTATATTCGGATGTTTCAATCAAATATAAATTCAAGCGTTATGCAAAGCTTTATGTTCCAATTTTCCATAATGAGTAACATTAATAAGTTGCATTCCCACTATAGCATGTAGCTTATCCATTTTAATATTATTAATGTGTACTGTATTACACGATTATCGAGTTCATTCTCACACATTCTCTCATTGTGTTTTGTTAAATAAGAACTTTTTTTCATTCATATGCCAGCACCCAGATCCAACACGGAGCCGCCACATCTTCCTAACATCAGACGAACTTCAGAAATCATAATCGTCGGTGTCACCAAAAGCTACATAAAGTTTCATACAAAAGCTACATATGGACGCCCACGTGAGCAGGTTATTAAAAAATGCTACAAGAGCATATATGCAATTAAGATAATGAAAAAAATGAAAAGTCGAGGAGCTAAGCAGCATATACTCCATCAGCTGTACTCAACAATGATTGCCAAAAAGATTTTTATGCTGCTCCCAGCTGGTGGGGATTCACGAACGCTGACGAAAGGAGGAGAATAGAACAATATCTGAAACGAGGAGTGAGATACGGCTACAGCAAAACGGCGAACGCAAGCTTAATAGTTGAGAAAAGTGAAAAAAATACTGTTTAACAAAATATTACAGCACCGGGGACACGTTCTTCATCGACTTCTGCCACCGGAAACAGCACATCGCAGGAACCTCAGACCTAGGTTGCATCGACTGCGGAGAACGACCATCAATGCGATCAACGGAAAGAAATTTATCCATCGAATGATTCATAGTGACATTACTTCTCATTGACTTCTTATCTTCTCCCTTGATTATTTGTGATCGTTATGCGTCTGTCATTTTGAAATATAGCATATTATTATTTTATTAAGCAATTGCGTCATATACAGCAAACAAGACTTGATGAAAGAATACTTTTCCTTTATGTTTCCAACCTGTCCCGTATTGGGTGACATTAATCTAAATGAAAACAACTAGTTTTGATTTGATTCGACTATAGAAACAAGTAAAATAATGCATCAAGTAAAACAGGTACTGATCGATTTACAAGCAAGTAGTTTTCATAATTGGCTCAAAATCAGATTGTCTGGGTGTACCTTGACTGGAAACAACATCGTCCACAACAATTTGTTTGGAGTTATTCGCTCCAATGTTCTCAGTTCTATGAGATCTTCTTGGATTATTTTTGTAATTGTTTCTGAATGCAGTAGCTGCAACCGTGGTTGAACCATTGAAATCATCAAGCAGTCGTTTTCTAAACACTGAACATAAGCAGATCATCAAAAACGCTCGTCTGAATTTTTGTCCAAAACAACAATAAAGGATGAAATTAATGGCGGAATTAATTACAACTAAAACCTGGGAAATGGTGTAGAATAAGATGTAGCCCATGGTGACAGTTACTTCTGTAGGTAAAGCGACGACTAGTATATTATCAACCAAAGCAAATGCTTGACATATGATAAATACAACGATAACACTTATAAGCATCACTGTTAAATTTGCATCACGTCTGCGAGACTTTCCAATACGATTGATCTCTTTATTCAATTTTTCTCTTGGACCTGATTTTCGCACAGTGCGAATTAGCAAACCGTTCATAATGATCAGGAATAGGAATGGAAGTAAGAACATAATCAACATATAAAGATAATTGTGATAAATTTTACGATAAAGTGGATGCTCTTTGAGCAGTAAATCACTTCTATTCTCGTTGTGGTAGTTCGTTGCCTTTTGAACACTTAATCCCTCAAAGAAACGAGGAGAATTATATAGTAAAGCAAAGAAGACGATTATCACAACAGCTCGACGTGCTTGTCTCCGAGAACACCAGCGAGCAGCCTTAAAAGGGAAGCAGACAGCTACGTATCGCTCTCCTGTAAATGCCACTGTGATGTAGACCGTCGCTGTATGTGCCGTTAAAGAAACCGGATAGATGAAATACTGATTAATTGGAGCAGTTGGAGTAAATTTATCTTGCTCTTCAAATATGATCGGGATAGTAAAGGCAAGGAGGAAGCAAGACAGTAAAATGATATCGAAGATTGCCAGAGCAATTAAATAAATTGATGTCGATGTTTTCATGCGATGAGTAGTCAGCACTCTTATAGATATAATATTTCCAATTATTCCAAGAATAGAAATAATTCCAGCAACAACTCCAAACGCAAAAAACTGAAATACTCTTGCCATTTCATCGGAATCATTTGTCGCATTGGAGATGCGTAAGTCATCAGACTCCATTTGAAGTTTGAGATAATGTGCTTTAGGTCCTCAAGAAAGCAGTGATGAAATGCTGAAAGATACAGAGAAAATGCATGAATATCAGAATGCCAACATAAGCTCTTCTTCAATAACTGAATAACATGTACAATTCAATAACTTCTTTTTGTACTTGCTATACTCATGAAAATGCAATTTTTTATTGCAATTTGATAATGAATATCATATATACAATTAAAACATGCATGTGCATTACAGGATGCTCTCCGACCCAACCGACCCGACCCATCCGTTGTATATTTAGATATTATTACTGATTATTCATTATCAATCTGACACTGTAATTGTTTATATTTGCATTTTCGGTATGTTTGTTGGAAAATTGCTTTCCGCATCACTCACTTCAAAGGGGTGCTTTGTGCAACTACGGTAAATTTTTTATTACTGCTTTAGATCCCTATGGACAAAATGTAAGATTTTTACCGACATATTTGATTTTCTTAAGAATATTTCATTTCACGGCAAACATATATACCTTGCTAATATTTGTACTCATTGCCACAAATGCGTGAAGTAACTTATGGATGCAGCGAATGAGTGTGCATGTTCATAAAAAATTTGGCGAATGTAGGTATTTTCAAGCATAGTATCATCACCGTTTTACAGACAATTTAATAACCGTAGTTGCAATAGTAGATGATCAATCATTTACATTACAAACAAATTGCAATCATCTCAAACGTTTCTCTGCAACAGAGAATACATATGACTGGCATGTGTTGTGATGATGAGTGTTCACGAGCTTAAGTCAGTTTGTATCAGGGTGCGGGTGAAAAACATGACTAATTGGAAAAAAACAGCGTATCACCATGCTTTTTATAGAAAGCTTTTGCTGCTCTTGTATTCAATTGATGCAATGTCGGCTCATCAATTACATCGTTAGATAAATGGATTCAGTATTTATAGTGAAGAATAATTTCATATTTATCAGAATTCGACGCCATGTTTTTCAAAGTCCTGACATATAGAGTAATAACAATTTGAAAACTGTAAGGATGTTCATATTATGCTCCGTTACCAAAAACTAGTTTAATGAATATTGATACTTTGTTAAATTGTAGGCAATAACAGACACTGAATTTACTAAAAGACATGTTTCAATAAATCATTGTATGTTTAGAAGTGTAGCTATGTAGGCCTACTGCCACCATCCTACGAGCCTGATATATTAATCTAAAAGTTAATTGAGATGATGATCATGAAACAAAATTATATAAGTGCTTTAAGAAGGAACAAAGTGATGCTGAAATAAATTTAGAACAAGTTCATGATGCAACAAACGACGATCATTGGCATAATAGTCATACAGTAATCATTATCGTTTATCTATCTGTTCAATTGTTTGTAAAGAAAGCACATTTTTGTAAAATAAAAAAGTATTAGCCAAGCTACTGTATTAACATTTGTTACAAACATCCATCGAAAAGACGACCTGCTTATGTAAAAGGATACAAAATTAAAAAATACGCATTAGTTTACACAAATGTCAAAACATTGTAATAATAATACGTGGTGTGATCCAAAATGTCCCGGACTAACCTACTTGCAGATAACCTGTGATAACGAATACTACTTCAGATGTAAATTTAGGTCTTTAAGGCATGAGAAATATGGTCGCCGAAATTTTTCCGGTCAGTTTTCTATTTTTAAAAAATATTTTTACATTTTAACATGAATTTCTGTATTTTCTGAATTGATCGAGATCCGATTTGTCTTATTGTTATAGTTAGATTGATTTTGATTTGTACCTTATTTGACGGATATCTTTGCCATGAATATTGCACGTCTTTTGTTAATTGCTTCATGTGTTACGATATCAATCAGTGAAGTTCATTCAGCACGCATTCATTAAGAAATCCGTGTCAACGATGGTTCTTTGTTCTATCAGTTTTCATGATGGATGTGACAAGCGTGTCTTCAGTCGAATATCGCAGTGTGATACGATACCTCCTGATCCGCGGCTGAAAAAAGCAATCTTGACGCAAAGAACTTTCACATAATGGAATACGAAAATGTTTCGACACAGGAAGTTTTGGTGGTACAAGATCATGTAAAGGGTGAGATAGGTCCAAGGAAATGTTCTGAAATAACCGGAAACCCTGAACTAAACGTCGATATGCTAGCGGAACAAAAAAGAGCAATCACAATTGTCGGAGCAAATTAATCTGTGGCAGCGGTTTTGCATTCTCACTAATTTGATGGCCTGTGTTTCTGATAAATTGGCAAGTAATGGCGCGCAGTATTCCAACAAACTTCTAACGCACGAGAAATAGACGTTACACAGATCTTTCTTCGACAAAAATGGTTTCAGCTGCCGCAAAGCAAACAATTTAGATGAGGCGCTCTTACAAATTCCAGAAATATGTTCATTCCAAGAGAGAGTGGAATCGATGGTAACACCAAGCACACGCATGGTTTTACAGCATTTAATATCTTTCAAAATGTATGAGTTGCACTCAAAATGTCTGGACCGAGTTACAAATAATTGTTGACATTTATTTATCTGGATTTTCATATGATTTCCAACGCACCAAGTGCTAACTTTGAATACACTAAGAATACACCGAGCGCAGTTGGGTTCTTACACATACCCACGAATCACACGAATCAAAACCAAATAATGTTCTGAAATAGCATGAAAAAATAATGGAAACTAAAGTAAAATTATAATAATTAATTATGACGCATAAAAATTATGAAATTCGAATATTTTTCTCGTGTAAAGACAAATAATTGCAGTCAGGGCGTACCGACGGAGTAAGGGGGTTGTGGCGGCCGACCTCGATGTTTAGGATAATTTCAGAAACAAGCTAAAATAAGCATTTCCGGAAATAAGCAGAAGAACCGGTGCAGAGCGCGCAACCATAATATTTTGCCTATACGGCCAAACCACTACACGTCAATCGTTTCCTGTTGCTGATTTGATAATGGTACAACAGTTTAGTTAAAACTCAACTCTTTGATTTAGGCCGATTTTATTAAGAAAATTGTTCAAAAGGTTGACAGGTATTCGTTGTCCATCACCATCTGTGAGCCATACAGGAGACCATCCTTTAAGATCGACAATGGAAGCCTCTTGAAGTTGAAGGCATTTTTAGCAATTCACTTTATAAAATCGGCCTACGTGTAATTCAAAAAGCGGAGAGAGTTTACTTTGACTGCTGTTGTCATAGGTTGAATTATTAACAATCTTTGCTATCTTGTAGAGAGAGAGGACATGAAGTGTCTCCAGTATGAGAGATATTCATGATGGTTGTAAGCTGAATTCAGCTCATATTCATCCTCTGAATGTGACAGTAATGATGAAAGTCAAATCTGTTAGTGGACACATTAGAGGCAGGAAAACTTCTATTATTTTAGTCAATATTTTTGCAGTGGACGGGTGTGCTAATCTGATCGACCGGTTAAATTTTGTTTACTTTTCTTCATTGTATCTGTGAATTATGAATGAAATGATATCCTGCAATATTTATTGTGGGCAATTAGTCCTGAAAAGTTTAATGAATGAAGCAGCCACTGTTATTTTTGATGAACTGATTAACAATGTGGAGGAATGCTTTATTTAGAGCATGGTTCTTCTATGGTCAAGAAAGAAAGCTTATTTAAAAGAAGATTTACGATTCATTACTTATTTACTTATTTAAAATAGGTGATTTACCAATGATGTTGAATCGCCTGTGGAACCCTTTATGGACATGTTGGAATATCATGCTGCTCACAATCGTTTCCATTTGATTATAAAGATCAATCACGAAAAGATGGGAACGAAATTAACAAATTTGTGGTCACAAGTTCAACCTGCATAATTTTCTTTGATGCGGTCTACAGACTTTGTTAACGGTCCATTTTTATAAATATTCAGGCATTATTGGATGTTTTGCCTGAAAAGGTATTAGTTGTGATTTTACAATTGATCAATGTAAATTTTCAAACTCTCGCTTACAGCTGGTCCACACGCAATTATTTAATCTCCATGAATTTTGACACCTCATCTTGGATGATATTTAAGGGTAGACAATTTGTCTATACCCACATACTATCTTATTATTTATTCATCGACAACAATTGAATCGTTACTGAGTACGAAGAACTAAAATGCACTTATCCCAAAATCAATCATTGGAAATAAAAAGTACATTGTAGCTTTTACTTCAAGTAAACACCACCATTACTAGCTAGGTAAAGATAGAAATTGACTACCATCAGTTCTTAAAATGGAATACTGTCCTTTGCAATAGGAAAGGAGTCTACCGCAGTTATTATTCCTCATTTCGTACTCAGGGCATTTTATTCAAATTTTCTTTTTATTTATTTAGTATGCCGAACATCGACCTACGTGTGACACAATTCAAACAAAAGTTTCAGCATTTTCTATTATAATGCACGCACAAAATAACAAAGCTTTGAATATAAAGGGTCGATAATTCAGGGAAAATTTGGTAAATTTGGTTTTAAAAAAGCAATATTTAACGATACCGATTCAATTGGCGTGATATATCAACAGCACAGATTATACATTCAAAGTTGTTTGAATTTGCTTCAAACAAATGTCGATTCCAAGTAACACTGACTTGATCATATTATTGCTCAAAATCTAAACTCAGTTACTCAATTTCCGTAGAATCAGGAGGAAAATATAATTGACCCTTCATAATTTTGTGAAGGAAAAACAAAAAAAACAAAGCTTCTCTTAACCGAACATACTTCGGAATTCACAATCACTCCATCTTCACCGGCAAATACAAGTTATGGCAAAATGAATGCTTACAGAGAATTCGCAGCATGATACATGCATGATGGAAATATTGTTAATAATATAACTGTTCGAGGTAAAACTGCGTATATAAAGAGTGTCAAGGTAGAACATTCAAGAGCAAAGGTGTGGAATTTTTCCTTTCAATGGATATTTCGATATTCCAATGATATAGTAGTTTTATATAGTTTTATCAATTATATAGTAGGATCTATCGGACGATTCCATCTTAACAAAGCTTTCAGTGTAATCAGGAACTGTGTGTGGGTGTTCTAGTAGCCTGTGCAAAAGTAACTTGATGGCATGTGTGTGCCATATACTCCATGACCTACAACAGCAATGCTTCACGATCACTATCTCTTCGTAGAGATTGTGAAATAAAGAAAAAAGAGCCTGACCTGAGAGACTTTGGAAACCATTAGAATAAGACGGGTCATTAAACAAGCTATGCAATTTACCAAGCCTAATAGTCCGGCAGCCAGAACGAGTTTCTGCAGGGAACGAGGCCGAAAGTGAGACTCTCACACAATGATGTACACCCTATGCCTACTGCCAATCTGTGTGTCTGCCGGGTTTAAGTGAGTTCCTCTTCTTGTCAGACAGGATCACAGAAAAACACATGTAAATCCAATGGGTCAATGAAATTTTCTATGTTTTCTCTGATTAACCGAAAGTACTAAGTCCAGTGTCATAATTTTTGGCATGGAATGTCTTCAGATCATTCCCTATGATGTTCATACACCCCTGTCTATAAAGCTAAACACATCTAGATTTGGCGAGCCTCCCAGTGTCAGTAAGCACAAACATTTTAAGCAACTTTAGCCACATTCAACCACATTCTCACATACATTGCCGATCAGATGCATGATAATAGCAGATGCACATCATAGGAAATGACATTCCATGCCAAAAATTATGACTCTGGACTTAGTACTTTCGGTTAATCAGAGAAAACATAGGAAATTTCATTTTATGCGTCCCATTGGATTTACATGTGTTTTTCTTTGATCCTGTCTGACAGGAAGAGGAACTCACTAGAACCCGGCAGACGCACAGATTGGCAGTAGGCATAGGGTGTACATCATTGTGTGAGAGTCTCACTTTCGGCCTCGTTCCCTGCAGAAACTCGTTCTGGCTGCCGGACTATAAGTCGTGCGATCTTGTAGTTAAGAAGAATATAGGGATTCAAATTCCTCGCATCTTCTTTAGTTATTCCTGTCAGTAGGACAGCCATATGAAGTAATAACTTCATCGCTTTCATGTCGAAATTTTCAAATAGTGGTTTTACTTTATGATTTCTCCGACTCGACGATGATTACATTTGTAGCTGATTGCCTTTTTCATGTGTTTCTTTTTCTTCTTTGTTGCGCATCGTGTCTGACCTGATGCATGATTTGTAAACTTTAATGTAATTCAGCCTCACGATCAACTTATTGAGGCATAGAATTTCAATAAACGTCATTACTATTATTATTGATTTATTCATTCCTTCCTCACTATGTCCTCGCTTGCTACGTTGCAAAATAATAAACTGAACTACTTCGACGTCCAAATATGTCAGGACAGAAGATGAAAATGCTATCTGCATCTACGTGTCGGAAATCAGATAGACATCAAAAGAAAAATATTTGACATACGAGTAAATATGAATTGCTACTTACTAAAAAAATGATACATCCGCTACGTTGCAACGGCTGCCGCTCGCCTTAATTTTCCTTAAGATAATGCTCGAAACCTTCACAACTTAGCATAGTCTCGATGAGTATCATACAGTTGAGTAGAGCTCCAATGAGACAAAGCGTCTTTTTTCTATGACAATTCATCAATAATCACTGAGTATGAAATAATGAAAATTCCCCTATCATTGGAAGTCAATGGTTGCAAATTCACTGCTTGTTCTTACTGTTTGACATATGTAAATGTATTATGAAGATAAATTTCATTTATAAAATAGCTGTCATTGTATACTTGGAGTCAACACATGAAGCTAACATCATCAATTTGATCTAAAATCTCTGTATTTAAACAGACTTATTCATGAATTAACAGAAGAATACTATGACACATAAAGCTTACCTATCGGCAATCAACAGATTTTATGCCAAGCAGTTAAATCTTGGTAACGGTCGGTTCATTTCCGCTAACTTTGCTTCGTGTACTCTTCTATAGATAGAATGAGCGCTATCATAACATTATTCAATTTGCAACTTTTCTGCTATAAAAGTGACGACCAAACACAGATGAACAAGATGTAGGCCAATCCCATGCTCAATCAAGTTTATTTGACAAGAGCGGTGAACAGACTAAAGAAAGTATTTCCCTGTGCAAAACGAATATGGGAAGTAATGTTGGGACTTCGTGAAGGACTGACTCCTAAATATAGAGGTGAATGGCCGCAATTCACGGCTAATGAAGTTCCGAATGACCTTGAAATTCCACTATAGGCCTAATGGTAACCTCATTTCATAAGATGTGTCAAACAGTACGCCTGGTATATTAAAAGTCTTCCATTCGAAAGTATTTCACAAAGACGGAAATCCGAACCTAGAATTCTCAAATGCTTGTTTGCTGCGTCTAAATCGTGGGTCAAAGGAAAGCATTTCTGAAGGCATATTCATAAAACATAAGCACATCTTTTAATCATATTGCGCAATCAGTACATGAACTGATTGTAGTACTGCTTTTCTATGGTCGCGGTTTTAGCATAACCAAAGATCGTATGCTATGGTTTTGCAGAGGTATTGTGGTTAAGGCTTCAACAATCAGTGTTCAAATTGTCGCGAAGTACAGGGTGGCCAGGAGTCATCGTCGAATGTAGGTTAAGTGGGATGATGTCTTTCACGGAGATAGCAGCCAGCAGCCGATTGCGATATGTTGGAATTGCTCTTAGATGGAAATATGCATTCTCGATGTTCATTTTGATCTTTTTTGCAATGATCTTGCTTCTTGTACCGTAATATTGCATTTCGAAGAAAACCTTTCTTTTTTTAACCGAGATATGTTTCCCAGTTGAAGGCTTGGAATGTCTATCTACATACCAGGATGGATAGCTGTTGCGAGTTAGTATATTGCGAATGAATGTCAGCTCATTCTCAAGATGTTTCTGCTCTCAAGATGCTCGGACTTATAATTATGATACAGACGTGTATAATAATAATAAGTCCTTTTCACCGAAATTATACAAACGCAATTTCATCAGAGAATTATTTTACTGTGCCAGACATTTGTGCTTGTCGAAATATCTTGAGAAACAGCTGACATTCATTCGCAATATCTCAACTATGGGCATGTCGTGTTGAATGACCACATTAACGTCAACATTAACATCAGCTTCTCAAAAGCTTGGCTATCTTTTTCGTGCCAGAGCATACTTCTCTTCCAGAGATATGTTACTTCTGTGCAAAGCTCAGGTCAGACCTCTGATGGAGTATTGCTCTCATATCTGGGGTCGTGCCCCTGCAACCAATTTGAAAATCCTCGACAAAGTTCAAGCGAAGGATATCCGGCTTATTAATGATGTCAAGCTAGCCTCTCATCTCCGACCATTGTCTCATCGTCGAGCAGTTGCCAGCATAAATATTTTCTACCGCTACTTTTTGGAGCTTGTTCCTCAGAACTTTCGGGTTGTGTTCCTCCTCCACTCACGTTGACTGCCAACAGGGTCTCCAGGCAGACTACATCAGCGCATCCCTACTCTGTTGTTGTGCCTACTTGTAGAACTGCCATAGGCAAACAGTCTTTCTTCGTGCGCACTGCTCGACTTTGAAATGCACTTCCGTCAACTTGCTTTCCAGCATTGTATGACTTGCAAAAGTTAAAACAGGCAATTAGCAAGCAGTCACTGACTAACGTTTAAAGTTTTACCATGTATACTTAAAATCTTACGTGTCTTCAAATCTTAACTTCGTCATGTTAGCAGTTACATCTGGTCTTTATCCTTTCGCATTTTACTTTGTTTGTTGTCAATGTTTGTAGTTGATTTAGTCAATCCTTTTATATGATTGAGAGATATTGCTTGTTATACATGTAGTTATGAGTGAGTTCACTCTGTTACTTTTATTTTTAACAGATTGTCTGTAGTTAAGGTTCCCAAACTTCCTAACAGCTGGGCCCTTCGGGGTATAGGCTCCGGTCTTTTCTAGTCTGTTCCCCCCAAAAAAGGCCTGCTTGTTGGAGAAATATTTTGAGGATATCGGTCCTCATGTGAATATCAAGTACATGCATTAGAAAATTTAATTTCGTGAAATGATTGATGAAGTGATTTAGGAGGAAGGCATCGCATCTTTCAAGCTTTTGCTTGCACGTTACAGTAATACACTAATGCATCAAGCTAAAGCCAAATACTAAAACCTTTTCATTATGAGCAAGATAAACAGCAGATGAGAATGGGCTTGTGTAGTGATGAGTGTAGGCTTTGGAAGATCAGCAAGGTGTTTGGTGAGAATCAGCACAGGTGTTCAACGAGAAGAGAATGAGGTGCTACTCACTGACGGTGCTCAAATGGCAGAAACCTGTTGAATTGTTGGGGACGGTTGCTAGGCCAATCATCCGAAATGTCTGATTCGACGTGAAATTTCCACAACTGCAACCAATATCAATAATAATCATTCTTTCTGCAGGAATGAGGATACCTAAAGATGAGAAATTGTTAGTTGTTTTTGATTCAAGTGACTATGTCCATTGGCGTTATGCGATATACATGCGCCAGGAAAGACAGAATCCTGTAATTATTGCCTACATTGTATTTCAATGGAATTTCAGCTTTCTTTCCATACACTAGCAATAAAGTGCAGATACAGATAGTATGATTATGATTGAAATTTGTAAAATAGTGCTTCTTCATAATTGTTTTATCTAATTTCAACAATTCACCATTCATTCGAAAGTAATTCTGAAGAAGCGACATTTACCAACTATCTTGAAACAACCGTTACCAAGCATTTCGAAATCTGCAAACAATTTTAGAAAATAAAACAATATAGTTAACTTGCGATATTGCTTCAAGAGTGCATGAAAAGCATATTGCAGAGATATCACAACTTAATGTGTAGTAAGTTCCTAAAAAAATCTCTTTGTGAACCGGCAACTGAAAATCATGTATTTTTTTAAGCGACCGTTACCAGATATATTTAGTGCCACAAATGGAAGGAGGCATGAATCTGTATCGAAACAATTGTGGAGTGACAATTTTCAGTGCATGAGATCATCTTAGGAGCAGTCAGAGTTCGAAATGAATTAGATGTATGTCCTTCATATAAAATCCTCGTTGAATGTTTGTTAAGTGATCAGATTGAAACGACCACTACCTGTTGAAATTAACACAATTTATTTCTTTGAAAAATCTGCTGTCAAATTGATGGCAAGGTCCTACTCTATGCTCGGGTTTCTTTCTGTAACAAGCACGTTCTATGTTTGCAGATCAATAACATGCATTTTAAGTGCAAAAGAAGAACATCACCATTATTTGTCATAAATGAAATTAGCGACAAAGTCAACTATATAAATATTGCACTGCATCTAATTCGTGCCAGTGATTGCAATGCATCTATCTGCCGACAGGTCAATCATAAAGGTCCATTCAGACCGGACATGGCGTGGCGCGTCCTCACGCGTCATAATTTTCGTTCAGAACCTTAATAAACCTATGGGGTATTGACGCAGAGACGTGCGGGACCGCGCAGCATCCAGTGTGAATGAACATTGAGGCTTTCAAGGTATCATGTTATTTGACGAGTTGTTGAAGTAACATGCCACTACACCTCTCCCGACGACCTCTCCCGAGGGACAAGGAAGAGATAAGACAATTCATACTAAGAACATACCGTATGAAGAAATTGATAGCTAAAAATTCTTAATGCTGAAGCTGCTTGACTTCAAATTAAATATCTAACTTCGCATTTCTTCACTGGCTTAATTGTGTTATCGGAGAATTGATATCAAGACATTCTAACAAAACAGATTTGTCATGTAAATATTTAGCAGCAGGTGGCCAAAATGATTGCTTAACCAAAGCTGTCTCTTACGTAAGATATCACTAGATTGACAACTTGACAGGGTGTGTGATCGCATGCCGGTTAATCCTATCTGTACCGAGGTTGGTGAGGAGGGCGATTGCACCCTCCTTGCTGATTTTGGCTGCGTTCCAATTTTAAAAAAATCGTCTGAGCAGACTGACTTTTAGTTTTTGGGTATTTTCAAACTTTTCTATGGAATTCTTTTGGAAACTTTTCTATAATGAATTATACAATTAATTAATTCAGCAATACTTAAAAAAATAAGAATGGATCATTGTCGGTATTTAGCGCATTGAAGAGCCGTTCTGTAGTAATCAATGGCACAAGGCAAGTAAGAAATGACTCACTCACGCAGCGTTGATTTTATTAATGAACAGTAAGCAATCCATTTATCAAAAATGTAATATAGAGGATGCACTTCCCACATACAGGTCAGCACTCGCCGTCAGATTCCTACTCCATCAAAATTGATGAACTGACATTAACGAAATGCATTAATTTCCAGTTACATAATAAATTCCTCAATATTTCTGGCTCGCGATTTGTGTTGCATGAACCACATGCATTAGTGTGAAGTGCAAACATTTGACACGCAGCTAGGTTCATAAGAACATTCAAGTAAATTTTGGAATTAATGATCGACGTAGGTATCAATGTTTCAACCACGTTTTCATACTGTCAAAGCGAATTAATAACCGCTCGCCTGCATGTTTTAACAGGTTGAAATTCAATGCGCACATCGTAATAACGAACTATAACTAGCTTTAATTGTTTTAGAGTTTAAAAATTTGGAATATTTGATTAAATTCTGTGACCTCTGTGGGTGAATGTGCAATTTTTGAAAATTTGGTTCTCTGTTGGCTGCATTTGAAAACAGCAATAAGCTAAGATGTATATTGAAATTCGTGATCTTCCAACACTTCATGGCTGTAGATGAAACAGACTGCAAGACTGTCCTTAAACGATCATCGTACAAGCAATTGTTGTGGGTAGAAAACTAAGAACAGCAATGTGGCCACTGGCTACATTTAGTCACTGTCTCATTTGGTAACATGCATTCGTTTGGAAAGCGTCTAGTATTCGTTTTACAAACTTGCAATGGACTATAGTAACCACTAACGGGGTCATGGTGTCCTGCATGCCGTAAATATAGGTTGAATCCTCTCAAAATAGATGGAAATTCATGACGATCAGTAAGTAGTTCATGTCTCAAATGATTTTATGAGATCTGTCATAGTATTATAGGAAACCAGTCTGCACGCTTCCTGAGAGTATTAGCTGCATTGGTCAGTGGAAAAGGCTTTTGCAGTCTATGCGATGTTTTCTGCAAACAAAGAAACCTTTCGAGAGAATTCTGAGCTTACTTGATGAAGAAGCATGCTTCCTCATCGTCTTGTACTTGAAGAATATTGAATGCTATCAAATAGTGCAGAAATCTTTTACCGATAATCAAAGTCACAGCTATGAGAAAAAAACTAAATGAAGCCATATTTCCAGTCAGGAGATGTCTATGCATGCCACAGAGATAGATTCTTTTGCGTGTGGGTTGGTCTAAGGCGGACATGATCCTATCCCAGCCATTGTATGCGATGACAGAAAGCGAAAGAGATTGAAATGGAGACTCGTCTCTCTTCGGCTTACGTCACTGGCCAAGCGAGCAAATTCCAGAAGCAGCTCATGTCAACGAACCCACGAACCTCCATAATCTGATTGCATACAGGATTGTCAAGCTAAACATATCCTTCACTCAAATTTTCTTAGTGATAAATTCGTCAAATGGAAATACATGTATTATGCACACCTTCCGACTTCTCACAAGCTAAATTTGTTGATGTCGTTTAATGTGTGTCAATCTTCTGGTTCGTCGGAATTCAGACTTGAATTTGAATTACGCTCAATGGAAAATTGATCTTCTTGCCTCTTGCGTCTGATTCTGGATGTGGCCATCAGCATTGAGGAACGTCATCTCCAGATTAACCCGGACGCAAGTGAATCTATGTCTGTGATGCATACATTCAAGTTCATTATTGAGAATTGAGAAACATGTCTTCTACATGTATTTGGCTAATTAAAGAATAAAAGCATCCTTTAGTTGAGTTATGCAAAAAAATGTCTTTTCAGCATGTATACACTTGCCATTTCATTAGTAGGATATCTAAAATCGAGCGCATGATATCTCAGGTAAATGATTCATTCTCAGCTAAATAATGAGAGGCAAAAATATTTGACCTTCAAATCAACAGGAGAATATTTACTTGGAAGACCTCTGCCTAGTCATGATGCAATATCTTTGAGTTGGAAAGAGCCAGGATTTTATAAGATGTCAATTATTACTTTATGTTAAGATGTATTAAAGTCTTCGACTACCATCTAGTAATCATCTTCAGGCATAAAAGACTAGTTAGTAGATGTTTGAAATATAAGAAATTTGAAAATAGTATTTGCAATGAGACGGTATGATAGAATGCAGATATGAACAGGTTGTACTGGATTACATATCCTTACCAGCAGCAAAAAATTGACCAGACAGGATCGATGAATTCTATGTTTGATGAAGTAGTGAAAAATGAGAAGCTATCATTAGTAAAATAGAATATCCGGTAGCTGTCTAGTTCTGCTATGCTATTTATTGCTGGTTTATATTTATTAGTGATGAATGCTTTGCGTGATCTCAAATTTGAAATTGTCATGATCGTGAGAAAGAATGTCAATATTGATGTCAGAATGCTGCACTTGATGCGTTCGAATATGCTTAAATACGGAAGATGAAGGATTTGTGGCATGTTCAATGAAGAGCGATTGAAGAGGTCGTATGGTGCAACAATAGAAAATTCATCACACTTGTTACTTTGTTAGACTTTGTTGATAATGTTTCTTCGGCTACATAATCTTTTGTTTTTCATTTTGCAGTTGGCAAGAGAACATGATAGCTGTGCGCTCACAGAATTAGACAGGTCGTCTCTTCTTCTGTTTGATTAGAGTGGAAACATTGGAACATGTAACGTTAATGATATGGCGCAAATTGTTGACATAATACCATAGCAATCGAACAATGAGTAGCCGGTTCAACATTAAACACGCCAAATTGTGTGAAGTTTCAGTGACTGTTATCAACCAGATCACACAGCAAAGAAACACAGTCGACATCAAGTTCTACAGAGAAGTTTGTGAACGTTTTTTCGTGCGCATGTAATCTTTTTCAATAATGATTGGAGGGCCCAACATTATTGAGAAAACTTTTGCGCAATGATATGAATTCTTTGAATCTGAAGGAATCGTGGCGATCTGAGCATTTTGAAGGAATTCACAGCAATTCGCAGGCGCACGACTATTTTTCCCATCTCTGCAAGGTATTAAAAATTTATTTTTGCCTACTTAGTAAGCTCCTGCATGTGCCATCGTTTTGAATCAGTTTGCACTTCTAGCAAAGTGATGCGCTTCAACAATCTAGTTCTGTTGGTGCACTTGTTTAATTTCGTTTCAGTTGTTGACGAAGTGTTTTATACATTTCCCGCAAATTTCAGACAACACTGACTCACGGATCAAACTGCGTTTTTCAACGGCTTGCACTTAATGTTCTACTAACAAGACGCAATAAAACAAGTAGAGATGGATATTATTAGAATATTTGTTTCTATAGTCACATCTCAGTTTAGCATCAGTTTAGCTTATGGACAAGCTATATCTATGATGCATCGCGGTGGTAATTAACTAAAAGGAACTGATATACTCTCGATGTAGCCATTGAAACAAATATTCAGCTATTGATCTGAGATTTAAAGGTTAGCTTTCCACATTTTATCATCGAGCTGAGAATGTGCAATTGACCTGAGATATTACACACTTGATTTTGTAGGGTGTGAAACGGTATCACGAAAGGAGGTTTCCTGTGGAGAGGTAATCGCCACGTTTTTGCGGCGATAATATCCAGAGGAAATTGGATAATTAAAAACGGATGAGTCGAATGGCCTGTACCGCCATTAACCTTCAAATGGATTTTGAAGAATTTACTTAAATCTCTTACTTAAGTTAAATCGCTAACTAAATAAGTTGATCTTAGTTAAATCGTTTACTTAAATTCTGAACATCTGCACAAATCATAGGAATTTAGATGGCAGTACAAGCCACTCAACTGTTAAATTCGATTGTCTTCAGTAGAAAAGCTCGGTAATGACTAATTGGGAGTTGCTTAGTGTATGAAATTTTAATTTTCTGCCTTAGTTAATTTCTACATGCTGTCTCTCATGGTGGTGAAAGTAATTTAATTGCAGCCTCAGAACATTGAGCAAATTTGAGGATCACTTGTGAAATGATATTAGCATTGAATAGTTGTTGAGTCTCAGATAAGTGAACAGGTTTTTAATGAGAATTTCACTGGAGAAGGCAAGAGTGGCAAGAAGACAAGTGGAAAAGGCAGCATGACTTATAGCGACTGCAAATGTAGTGGACAAATTTAAGAATAGGTTGAAAAAGATGAAATCATGGTCGTTTCTTTTGCCGTTCGGAGGATAAGCGCAAGCCGACACCGATTTTGATTTTGAGCCAAACCGCGCCGCCAGTTAGGCTTCAAATTCATGCTGCCCATTGTGCCATAACTTATCTGCGCTCCAACCGGTATTAATGCAGTTCTGACGTTAAGATAAAGAAGGGAAATAAAGCCACTGCACTGTTGGACTGAACGGTTGAACATGTTGATTATAACTAATAGAAAAAATGCGCGACCGATGACTCGGATTGGCCCATTCAGAAATTAGAATTTGAGCCAGCTGATTTTTAAATTTGTTAATGAAGTATTGAATCTGAACAAAGAGCGTAAAATGAAGTGATTGTTAGCATAGAGTAAGTATATTAGGTAGATTAGTAACTCAGCATTAATTAAATCCCCAATGTGTATGGTTTCTATTTTATTATATGAACTCGAGTTGAGACCCAGCACCACATGTGAGATATGCAAATTTTTTCCCTTG
The DNA here is from genome assembly GCA_907163375.1 of Prostheceraeus crozeri. NCBI lineage: Eukaryota > Metazoa > Platyhelminthes > Polycladida > Euryleptidae > Prostheceraeus > Prostheceraeus crozeri. The sequence continues at coordinate 202,246 of CAJQUW010015310.1, forward strand.
TGTAGAAATTTGCACGGATTTGACTGATCATGAGCAATACAGAAGGAATGGCAGTATTTTGCAACTATATAAAAATATATATAGTTTGTTCAGCTTGTTAAGTCAACAATTCGATGGGAATACTTTAATACTCAGCCTTATTAATAATAGTATTTTCTTAAGCTTGATCACATCACAGTAAATGTGCCACTGAAAGAGCAAAATATCACTCCTTTTCATATCTACTAAGTTTCATACTACTTATATAGTGGTTTCACGTCGCTAGTGTGTAAAAACAGGAATCACTTGTAAATATTAAGCTTCGAAAATAGTCATCAAATATCTTTTTAGACCGCAAGAACGTGATCTGCGCAAAAACTGAATCTTTTGATATAGATATAAAAATTTTCACTGTATACAGATACTTTTTGAGTCGCCACTCTACCTACTATATATTCTATGACTGTTATTTGTTCTGCTAGTTTCAACGACTTCATATTGATGAAAATCACACCGCAAATATATTTTTTACTCATCATGGTTGATGACGATGCACGGGAGGTGATAAATTATCAGGACGAAACGTCAGGGTACTATCACGTTATTTTATTTTAACCTTTACCAACAGACCAATAGACGATTATAAAAAAGAGGGAGTGCTTTCACTTTATGCTCGAAAAATGAAGATAATTTTACTCATCAAGCATCCTTGAAATTTTAGAGTGAAGCAATTATTCCTGAAAAAATATTTCTAATTGAAACCTTTCATTTCTTCATGCACTCTAAGCAGTGTGCATGTACTTTGCCAGATAGTCTTTGTAATCGTCGATATTGAAAACATCAAAAATGAATGTGAACGATTATCATCTTGAGATTCAGTGTCTTCTTTCTCTCTAAAGTTCAAGTGCATGTAAATGTAGTCAATACTAGACAAATTAATTATATGCTGAATTGGCTTGCTTGTCGAACATTAATTCCCGAAGCGAACATTGTTATGATTTCATTTTGTTTCCCATGAGGCTACATCCTCATGAGGAACATAATACCAGCGGCATCGAGACCTTTTGATGTGCTTCTTTAGCCTGGTATTTCATATAATAATGATTCTCAAAATGTTTGAGGAAAAAGTCTGCATGGTGCATAGTCAGCGAGAATATTAACAACTTGTTCTATATAGAAAATGCGAACGAAGAACTTGTAGTTGCTACCGCAGACAATTTTTGGCACAGTCTCCTACAAATACTCACTCACATTCTCTCCTTGACAAAGCAGAAAGTCATTCCGCCTGTGGAGTTATGCGGTTAATATAGAAAATATATACCGCAAATATCAGGAATGTAGGTTCATTAGGTGGATCACTGGTAATTAACAACAATGACATTAAATACACGATAGATCAGATTGCCATGCAAAAGATGGTAAAAAATTGTTAAAGAACTTGAATGTAATAACTGCCATCCTGACTATGTGTTTATATTTTTCTGGAGTTTGTCTATCTCAAAGGAATGTGTGTTTTAAAAATAAGCTTACTGGTCACCTCACGCTTTACTATCTACAAGAACTTTATGAAATTAGTATCAATCTTTACCCTGATGTGTAAATCTTCACACCCTGTGAGCCATCTCATCGCTGTTGTGTTGGATAATTTGATCGCACATATAGATTCCAAATGATTGTATTATTTTTATTCATTTTTATAGGGATTATCATAAGATGCTCATGATTTTTCGGGAAATTTCACTGATGACAGAAAAATAAAAGTTTCATTTGTCAGACATTTAGCGCAAAACTCATCTCATAATTCATGTTTAAGAGCAACATTTTTATTATGATTGCAAACAGCCTACTTGTACATGATAAATTGAAGAGGGCTGAAACCGATTAGGGTAATGCGGCCGTGTCCAGGCTGCTGGCCGTCAGACCTCCGAAAAGCAGCCGGGTTTGCTGCAGTCTGTGAAATCCAAAAAATATGTCAAAAACTCTACAAATGACTCTACACTTAATACTTTTCAGCTGATAAGAGAAAACAAAAAAAATTCATTTTAGCCAAAAAATTGCAATATGCGTCCAATTGGATTTATATGTGTTTTTCTTTGATCCTGTCTGACAAGAAGAGGAACTCACTAAAACTCGGCAGACGCACCGATTCGTAGGGTGAACATCATTGTGTAAGAGTCTTACTTTCGGCCTCGTTCCCTGCAGAAACTCGTTCTAGTTGCCGGACTATTACGCTTTCATGATAATTTCACGATATCGCTTTTTCTTTCCCAGGCCATTGATTTCAATGAGCAAAGTACAAAAAGAAAACTCAGGAAATGCTCGCTGCCCCGTACCTGATTCACTATACTCACATGTGCTATCGAACGATCGTGATTTAGCACTGTGAGTAAAAATAGACAAATATGAGTTACTACCTTTTTTACTAATCAAATAGCATGAGACTTCTTTCTGCTCCGGTAATGAAATACCTTTCCTTGTTGTGTTGTACTTATTTGCACTTTTGCTTGGTGGACTTGTTGCTGTTGACATATGATTTGTTATTGACTTGATATTCAGTGAGCGGCTGTTCACAAATAAAAGTCAGCGTATGAATAGATCTGTTGTTCTGGCGCACTTCGTTGTTTTGATTAATTACAACATGCTTTCATATTGCTAAGTTACGATTTGTAAATTGGGCGATTTTTATATTTTGACCATGTCTAGCGAGAACTGTGACGGATACAAGTCTATCATAACTTAATTGAAAGCAGGGAATGCAAGCTTTTGAATGATGTATGGTGCGCTTATGTGCGACACGATTAAAAGGCATCAGAATCGATTGAATTTCAACATAACATAGGTGGTCGGTTTTTCGTTATCTACTCAGATGGTGCACTTCAGTCACAGTGCAACGTTACTGCGGATGGATGAGACAGTTCGTTTCTCGTTTAAGTTCACTTGTACTTTGATATACAATTTATCGAATAGAATCATTCATATGTATACGTGAAGACTTTTCTACAGGCTTAAATATATTGAATTAGTTTATGTCAAATACATGCTAATTTGCATTTATATCACTATCTCTATATCATCTAGGTTGACAATCCTTCACCTGCTTTTTCTTGTGCGCTAACAATGCACCACTGAATAACACTACTAACTTACAAAACCAGTTTCGTCTATAACCATTCTGGTATCATTGTAATACCGGTTTACCATTATTATGATTAAATTAATCCTAAATACGACGTAAATTCAAGCCGCTTTCAGAGATGCAGCCTGTACTTGCAGTTCAGACCACACTGCCAAATGTGCGGGTACATAAAAAGGACAAACTTAGGGGACAACTGCTACCAACGATATAGGGGGAAAATTTTTTACAAATTGTCGCTTTTTCGTCTCCTCTGGGGGTCCAAATGTTGTACCCAGTTGTCCTGTCTTGCTATCGTCCCCTTCACCGTCTCTTTTGCCCACTCTTTGGACATCAGATATAGGCCGACTCAGTGTCCCCTCCGTCCCCTCAATTGCAAAGCAGTGACTTCTCATAATACTAAATTTGACTGCGAAGACCTATGAGCTTAAGTTCAATGTTCATAGCAACGTCATTTGGCTGGTAGAAATTTGGACAATATGAACTATTGCAACTTACCATCTTGCATAAAATGGGCTTCGAAGACGTCAAAGAAGATGAATATTTTCCTTTGAAAAGTATGTAATTGCAAAAATGAGCGGAAAGAATTTCATAGAAAAATATAATCAATATAAAAATATGTAGCAATCTGAAATGTCAAATTTAACAAAGTAGATTGGATGAACATGATTTCTTTTGGTGGACGATGATAGTGAAAATTATAGTTCAACCCAAATATGCGTTTATTAAAAGGCACACACTTTTACTTGCTGAACGGTTAGCATCGTCAGGTCCATGCTAATAATTACATGCTGGTAGTGATCAGAATTCCGTTGCATCGCTGACTGTCTGATTTTGCATTCTATCGCATGTACCTGACGATACTAGCCGCTCGGCTGGTGAAAATTTGTGCCTTTTAGGGTGGAATCCAGTGCCAGAGAAAAACTTAACTCTAGCTTAAAGTTAATCTGAGATTAGTTAATTCGTCATCGAGACTTAAATCTAAGCCGTATCCAATGTAAGCGAATTAACTAAGCCAGAGTTAAACCTCTGTCATCTTAGCAACGAAGTCAGATCTGACTGACTCATTAGCACACAACAGCTGTGTCAAATTCAAAAGTGCATAATACAACTTTGTTTCGTCTGGTCAACACAAGCTATCATGGCTGAGTGACATCAGTTCAAGGGGAAAGAAAACTTCTGTAATGATGAGAAGGACGTCATCATACAACTGTTGCAGAAGTATCGATCAGTTATCGAAAACACAAAAACGGACGCCACTACTGTGGCAGATAGAGAGAATTGCTGGAAAACAATAGAACTTGAGTACAATAATGACTTTCCGAACAGAACGAGGACACATACTCAACTCAAGCAATGCTGGAAAAATGTGAAATTCTCAACAAAGAAGGCGGCAGCAAATATTAGGAAGGAGAAGTTCAAGACTGGCGGTGGACATTCCGCAACCGGCGATATGAACGATCTGAACAGGAGGATTCTGGCAATTCCCAAATCAAGTTCATCGCTTGGATAGTAACAACGATTGTGAGCAGTGGCGTCGCGTGGTCCCAGACCATAGGCCTTCGCTCCAAAGTGGATTCCTATATTTCTGCAGCAGACAGCATGAACTGCATAAAATAATTAATTTATTAATTATTCTTAAAATAACAATTAATTAATAATTATCAATTTAATTCATAAATACTTAATTTCAGTGAATTTTCAAACTTGTACAAGTACATGAACATTCAGATCATGCTAGCATCCATGACTACAGAATGAAATGATGTGAGAAATGGATACTGATATTTAAATGAAAGGCACACTGAAGTCCATAGAATACGCAAGGTAGACTATTCTGCATGTGAATTGTGATTCACTGTGACTACCTCTTTTTCTGAACAGCCTCATAAGCATGCAATCCTAACCTGACTGTTCGTCACGTCTGACTGACAGACACGACGATTCAACGCGTCATCATCTCCAAAATTTGGCGAAGCCACGAATAGGGAAAATTTGCGTCTCTCTCTCTATCTGAATCTAAGAATTTATAAATAGATCTTTTCTTACATTGTTGCAATGTAATTGCTTCCTCGTTTCTATCGGGAGAAGACGATCGAGCTAAGCGCACACGCTCCACATATCACACAAACACACAAATCTCTGTGATTTGCTGTGAACACATCCCCAGCGCATTGTGTGATTGCTTGAAGATCCCTGCAGTTAACAGCTGAGCGCTGGCGCTCGGAGCGTATTTGAGAGTAGTGACTTGAAACTGTAAAGTGTATGTAAAGTTGTAAACATAAAGATGCTCTCAAAAATAAAAAATTAAAGCTATTTGAACCTTTGTTTTATGAAAGTAAATAATTATTTTTGGGTATTTTTGCCTCGCAGGCACGGAGACGACGCCACTGATTGTAAGGCATATTCCGCTCCTGTTCATTCACCTGACCTTCCGCAAACATCAACTACCAATGTGGATACATCTATCTCCAGGTCAGTAATGGACATAGATTCAGAATGTGATACTCCAGCTCCGACTCCTGCAAAAATGTTGAAGCTCGACAAGACCGAGAAGTTGACCAAGAGGACTGCCGATTAAGCAAATTGTGCATTTATTGATTACTACACGTGTAAACGCGAAAAGCTACTCCATGAAGTAGAACTAATGGAAGAACAAGCGGTGTTATGGACTAAAATATTGAAAACAAAACTGAAAATTCAAGAAATTAAGCTATAAAATCTTAAAAAGAACGATGACATTTTCAATAGCGAATCCAATTTTCATCAAATGTGATTTCTATGTTTTGAAAAAGATCTTCTTCATGGATTGTACCGTTTTTAATTTATGTGTTAAAGGGTTTATTCGGTATCATTTCTTAAGAATGGATCTTTTCAGAAAGCATGGTATGTGTATTGGTATCATAAGTAATGACGAGTAATGATGAATCATAATAGTCATGTATGGTATTATAATCATGATGAACAACAATAATTCTTTTCAGCAAGCATGGTCTGTGTACTGGTAGCATGATGTAATAAATGACATTACAAGCATAATATTATCTTTCGGACATGATGATACTATAGGCCCTACAGTAGCTACATCACAATACATATTAGCTTATATAATGCAAGTTCAAAAATATTGAGAAGTAACTTGGCTTCTGACAGTCACACCCCTATTTGAATTTTCATAACATGCTAAACATGATCGGATCCATTGGAGTGTTCTTCACTTGGATTTGCATCTTCAATTTCCGCATCACTTTGGAATTTCTTTGCCAAATTATGTAGACACGCACAAACGATAACCACGTCTTGAGCCCTATCAAGTCGCTATCTTAGACCGAGCCTCAGGCACCTGAATCGTTGTTTAAGCAGATCAAACACTCTTTCAACAATATTCCGGGTGAGTCTGTGTGCGTAGTTATAGTTATGTTCATCCTGGATTCATGGATTTAGATACGGCGTTAGAAGGTAAGGTAAGCATGGATATCAATTATCTCCAATTAGGAATCCTCGAATACTTTCACTTTCAAAATCTTCACATAAACGTGAATTATTAGATATAGTTGAATCATGCGTCGATCCTGGCCATCTGCACACAATATTGGTAATAACACCATCAGAATTACACACAGCCTGAGTATTAAGAGAAAAATATCCTTTTCTATTTCTAAATGTTTCAGAGCCATCTCCACCAGGACACGTGATAGGAATATGGGTACAGATAGCGCCAACGACTGAAGGAAACCGTACATAGCAGCGAAACCATGTTTTTGTAAAATCAATTCATCTCCATTTGGAAATGTTATTAAATTTCTTGAACGCTTCGCGATTTGGTCGATTACTTGATGGATAATTCGAGAAACACTACTTTGTGATACTCCCATCAAATCACTGTCCACACGTTGATAACTTCCACAAGCAAGGTATCTTAAGGTTATGAGAAGTTTTTGTCTCGCAGTTAGATTGTAGTTGGATCGCGCTTGTATGGGAGTGATATCATCAAAAACAGCGGAAAGCAATTCTTCGACTGCTTTTTTGGACAGTATATCGCTGAATAAATTCCTGGTCATTGTATGACAATGAAGCATGAACTACGGGTCGACGCATACGATTTGATTGTCGGTTGATTTTACGCAGAAAGTAAAGATCTTCCAAGTCAAACATTCCAGACATTGATATAAAGGGAACACTGTTGACAGCTACGAGATTGACAGTATCTATGACGATAACATTGCATACTCCTGTTACTCCTGTTTTGCATGAGTTTGGTGATTGTATTTTTGTATTCGATCAATACTGCTTCTTGACTTAAGCCGCCAAAATCGTGACTTAAATATCGCGACTTAACTTGGCTATCTAAAGCTCAGCTTATGTCAAAATCGTGGCATTGGATACGAAGCTAGACTTAAGTCCTGATTTAAGTCGCGATTTCCTTAATCTTGACTTAAGTCTCCGCACTGGATTCACCCTTGATCATAGCTTAAAATAAGAAAATTTCACTGGGCGGCATTTTGCTAAAACGACTGGGCTAGCGTATGGGTCGAATATTAACCATACTTATTAGTCATTTGATGTCACATTTCAAAGGCTATTAATACTAATTGACACATGACCTTTAAACACTGTGTGAACGTAATTAGTTTTGGTATTTACACCTATTCCAATAAATTGTTGTAGGCTACAATGATATGTTAGAGACTTTAAGAATGTACTGTAAAATGTCTAATCTGTCAAAATACAGAATAATTAAGATATTTTTTTCGAGAAAAATCTATTGGAGAAACTTATTATATATAGCGGTAGTTTGTTGCACTAACAATTAAGTAGGCTACATTACTGATTTCATGCGCACGTATTTGTAAATGAAAAGGAGTTTACATTTACTTCTATTAGTGACAAAATTTATGATTTTGCATCATCACGAAATGTTTTCACAAAATCACAGTTCATGTATGTAGACAGATCGGACGGTTTATGACGCCTCTCCTTACTGGAGAAAAATGTACTAACAGCTGGACTTGAGTCGTAATTGGCCGTACCAGTGCCGTTGAGAGCAATTATGAGTCTGTCGTTCACAACCGATCTTGTCATGGAAGCTCGAATGTCAGTTTTCAGAATCGTATGACGTTTTATAGCCCGCTCAGCTATCATCCTGTGTGGACAAGTTATCAGAAATGACTGAATGAGTTTATTCAGGACTGATCCACGAGCCGATTTTTTAGCAGCTCGTAAAGCTTAGCTGTGGTCGAGTCGGTTCTTGAAAACCCTCTCGGTCCGTGAGCGGTAAAAATTCCGATTGCATCGTCAGCAAATTCAGATAACGAGTCCTCCCCGAAGATATCGCGAACCAGTGTTCTACCTGAAACAGGTATAAACGGACTGTGAATATTTGGAAATTGTATATGCTTTTGAGGACAGTGGTAAGTTCTTATAATCGAATGGAGGAATGTTTTAGATGAAGGCACGTTTTATTATTTTAATCGTGTGATTTTTATCAATTACATTTTTCAAATATATCATTCATACAAGGGATGTAATTCATTCGGCAATTAAACTATTCTAGTATACGGTAATAGGCTTGGCGATTATGTCAAAACATTGCCGCAGATTTGAAGACGAGTTTCATTCCTTTGTTGAGAATATTATTTTATGCACAGATACACGATTTTTTATTTTAATATATAACCAATATCATTGTTACAGAACACTTACCTGCGTCTATCAATTTCTTCGGATTTGATGCGTTCTCGACATTAGTCATGGTTCGTACGTTTTCATCTTGTTCATCATTCAATCGGTCCTCGAGAAAATTTGAAATCGTAAGGATTACTTCCTGCCGAATCGCAGCGAAATCTCTTCCAGATTTGGTAACCAGGGTGTTAGGAGTCTTTCTCGAGGAAGTTTGTGAGCATGCATGTACATGTACTTCTGTTGATGAAGATTCGCATGATAGCAGAGTTTCTTCCGCACCTCCTGGGAAAGGTTCGTCTTTCATCATTTGAAAAGAAGCAATGACTTGGGACTTTTTCACTAATAGGTCGTGTAGGGTGATGAAATTTTTCTGAGCTTCTTTCTGTAATAATTCCAATTGTCTCAAAATATCTGCGATGACGGCCGTTAACCTTTCGTTGGTCGAATTTTTATACCAATTTCTGCTAAAACCTTGGGCTTGCCGTCTCTCTTTGCGTTCACTTTCATTAGGCTACTTTCCATGAGTTCTTCCCAATGCCCTCGCATCACCGGTAAATTCTTTAGCACAGCTTTCACTAGGCTGAGCAAGTGCTCGGCAAAACGAACTTCGTGATGCCTTGGGAATTTGTGTACTGAATTTCCTTGTAGTGTAGCTTTTTTTCAAGGAATTCTTCACGAAAAGGTGAACTTCGATAAAATGTCGCTAGACCTGTATTACTTGACATCCAATATCGAAATTCAGCTACCATTTCCAGCGATTCGAATGCCAAATCGCTCCTATGTGCTATGCACCAAAATGTGAGGAATCCCCTCCCAAGTTCGTCCCTCAATCTTTTCCAGAGGCCTGTTTTGGGCCCTGTGTTGGCTGCTTTGCCGTCAGTTGTTAGACCAACAAGCTTTTCTTTCAAAAGTGTAATCACCTGCTTCATACCCCTGGACCCTGTATCGTCTGCAGATGAAGAATGAAAGAGGAAATTCGATCAACAGTCAAAATTAATAGAAACTTATAGAAATTTGTAAGGTATATATTCAAATGTTAAATCAAGTATTATTAGTCTGAAATTGAGTATTTTTATTTCAAAATTTCCCAATGCCGCCCAGTGAGGTTATTTTTCTGTACTGGGCGGCAAATCTGGTCGCCTGGGCGGCAAAAGTGCCGCCCAGTTAATATGTTATTTTAAGCTATGCCCTTGATAAACAAATATTTGGGTTGAATTTCAATTTTCACTTAAGTAGATTGGAATACAAATTAGAACAACTTGAACGAAAAAACTGTCGGCGGCCGGTTTTTGGATATCAGGGTAATCGGGGCCCGGTGGGATCTCCACCAAATCAGAGAAGATTTTCCCCTAAAAATTTCCAATGTGGCTCATTTTGGACTAAATATTACGTAACTTTACTTAGTTGTTATTTAGATTGTCAGAGACGTCAACAAGTTCATCGTCCATGATCAGTATTCCTCAAGCTAAAACACTAAAAGATATGTGATTGCAATTTTGAAATATCACATTCACCACAGGGGTTTTGAATTAAATCAGAATTATAACTGAACAGACCTAAATCCGAGCTCTGGCTACCTTATTTTCATATTTCATTTCATGCTATGATCTTCTACGAAAATTTGCTTGTAACCTGCAGACATATCTAACACACGTTATTCCTAGCTTTGTAGAGTAGATATCGCCTACTCGCACCGGAGAACACGTCGTGCAACAAAATGCATATGTGTGCGGTGCATATTATCACGTCATTAACAAAATGAATCTTTTAGAGAAAGCAATTACGATTCAAGGCAAAAAGAAAATATGCGCAGTACCGGTAAGCAGGCCAAATCAACTTCTTCGAGTATTCAATAAGCACAATATTTTTTATATAATCTGAAATTTCGTCTGCCAGTTTACTAGTAAAATATCAGTGAATGCTGCCATAAAAAGTAATGTAAATAGAAAACAATAAGTACATCTCAGTTGAAGAGGCAATGTTTCACTTTTCAGCTACGAATGCAACTCAATGTACAATGATTCTATTTTCACATTAAAAGCACGCATGTGAACTTTCATAAGTCATAAGTCATAAATGTTTATTCTGAAATATACAGAAAACGCAACGCGATGGCCGCAAGGGCACTTACAAGCAAGCGTTGATAACGTGTTACATATGCATACGCAAAGTTTAGCATCAATAAAAAATACATGAGATATATATTTACAAATACAACAAGTGATCATGATGTACATGCACATCATAAACAAATTATATGAGACCTACATATTTACAAATTTTCAGAGTCATCATGATATACATCATATGCCATATACAAAATACGTGAGATCTATAGGGCCTATATTTACAAATTTGAAGAGTGATGATCACGACATGATAAGAGTTCATTGGATGGGAGTCCTCACAATGGAACAAAAGAACGTAAATTCTTTACATCTAATACAAGAATGAATGCAACAAAATCATCTATACAAAATTTACACTTTAATGATCATGGTCACAATATATACAAATTCACTCGGATCAATGAGATTGAGACTCTTCTTGATCTTCATTATGATGAGAATCATCTTCAATATGGAATGTAGGAATGTATCTAAATAAAATTTACCATCAGGTATAAAAAGCACTTGTCAAATAATTTTATACGAAATCACATATTAGCAGTCACAGTATGAGCAAAATTCACTTAGATCAATTGATTTGAGTCTGTTCTTGAACATCATGAAGGTTGGAGCTTTCACTATTGAATCGTTTAATGAATTCCATATTTTGATGACGCGAAAGAAAAACAATCCACTGAGGGCTGCATCCCATTCAGCTGGTTCCCATTCAGATGGGTCTTTGTGTTCATTACATCATCAAAAGATGACTAAGCCACCTTGTCCGACACTACCATTTCGCATCGTCGTGTCGCCCTGATGCTACAGATTTGAAAAACAACAACTGTGGAGAAGCTGAAAGCATCCCCCGTCCCATGAACATCAGCATCTGGAGGGAGTCTTTTGGATCATTTATCCATGTTGCCGAAAGAAAGAGTTCCTCACTGATCTGCGAAAGATTTTGGAGAGGGTGAACTGAACTTCAGGGCGATTATTAATTATGGAATTTCTGTTGTCTCTGGTGTTCTTCCCCCCGGAATATGAAGACGCTGCTGTGAGTCCTAAGCTGTTGGTGTTGCACCGAATACCTCTGCCGGCGGAGGAAAAGCACCGCACTCTTGTTTCGATCAAAAAAAAAAAAAAAGAAACTTAAGAGACATCGACGAAGTGATGAGCGGAGCATTGGAAACAAAAACAGACATAAACCCCACATTTCGCTTGATGGCCGATATGCAACAGCAACGCTAATGAATTTTGTGTCACCGTTTCCCTTCTCAGGTTTCTGGCGTGCGAGACTTTTTGAAGACTAATTTAGTTGACTTCACTGTAGCGGTGTAATAGCTTTCCATCCACATGCCCTTCTCCACAACTCTCTCACTTAATCCTGGCGTAATCAATCTTAAGGAATCAATCACGCCAGATTTCCATCAATCAGACAAGAAGCATAGTCTTCTGCAGGAGCAAGGAAGAGATCTCTTGCAGCGATCCGAGTTTGATGCGACCGAGTTTGATAAGAGCGAGACATATTAGAGCATTTTCAGTATTTGACAGATGATTTTCTACTCAGTGTTCAATTCTTTTATTTCTACATTACATCTCCTACTTAAAATTATTAAAGATGTTGTTAAAATCAAAAAAACAAAATAACTTTAAACTAAATTAAATTAGAATGACTTTAACTTTGATTACAAGACTTGAATCCCTTGCGCTTTCTTGCCCGTGCGCTTAAAAATCATTGGATTGCAAAGAGTATAAAAATGAATATCCTGTGATATAATTAGATCAACACGATATACTCTATTCTAATGCATTTCACGGCTGAAAAATGAAATGAGAGAATTTCATTCTAATAAATATGTGATCAGAAAGCAGTCAGCAAGAAAAAGTCAGCAAAAAATGCGTTTTTTGAAAAATAGTTCTTGGAAAACTTTGCCAATTGCGATTGGTTAGTGGAACTGCGGTTTGCCACTGGGTGGTGTGGGTGCTTTGGCAAGCCGTGGGGGTCATGTGGCTGGACTAAGCTAACGATTCGGGTTCCCAACCGGCTGGTCATGCAGTCTCAACGAGCTGGGAATTTTCAAGAAGCAGCATGAAATTGGTTCAATCACATACTGTCAAAATAACTGTCAATTATATCATCACGATAATTTGATAAGTTGAAAATTGATACCTCTAAATTCTTAACATAAGAAAACAGTTTGTCAGAATATTATAATATTGACATGTGAAAGATTTGTTGTGGAAAGACGATACGAAATTGCTAACATATTGAGAGATTTAAATTAAATTGATGTCATAGAATTACATGAAATTCTTATATATTAACTGCTCAGTCATAGAAGCCTCACTTTAATCGGCAACATGAATTAAGAATATATCGAAAGCAGAAAGGGTGCGAATCTCATTTTTTACCAAAATTACTTGTTTAAAAAAGAAAGACTTAATAAGAATGGAACCATATCGTACGCCTGTCGTCTCCAAAACTGCAACGTTCGAGGAATTGTTAAGGAGGATTCTTTCATTATTACCTCCAAAGTATCCAGTCACGAACATTTACCAGAAAATGCTGCCGTAAGCGTGATGCGGAAGAAGAAAGAAGCTGTCAATAATGCCCTCCAACAACCGACAACGTCGATGAAGCGACTATATTCTACGGCGTTTTCTTCAAAGTCCGATGACGAAGAGGACGTACTTCAACCTGCATTCGAGTGTCTCAAGTCCTCAATGTATCGGGCACGTAGTACACGCTTACCGAATCAGCCTCAGACTCTTTCTGAGCTTATGATCGAAGGTGAATGGACAAAAACACAATCTGGACAGGACTTTCTTCAGATAGACGATGGGAGCGATGATCCAATTCTCGTCTTCTTCACAATCCCATGTCTCCGTATTTTGGCATCCTCCAAGTGTCTTTACATGGATGGCACGTTCCATGTTGCTGCACGGCTATTCCATCAGCTGTACATGATGTATGCATCATTTTGCAATACGTTGGTTCCAGTATGCTATGCACTTTTACCGAACAAGACAGAACATACATACAAGCGCTTATTAGATTTATTGAAATTGAAAGCAGCTCAATTCAACTTGAAAATTGAACCCGATACCGTTCAATTGGATTTCGAGAAAGCGGCCATAAACGCGGTACAACATTCATTTCCAAGCACTTCAATTCGTGGATGTCATTTTCACTACACCCAATCGATTTGGCGTGGAGTCCAGCGACTTGGATTGACAATTCCATATCGAGAAAATGAAGAAGTTGGACGCATAGTGAGAAAAGCCTTCGGTTTGCTTTTTCTTCCAAAGGACAATATTGATGAAGTATGGGTACGGGTGATTGGTGAGTGTCCTGAGGAATGTCAAGAATTTGTGGACTATGTCACTAAGACATATGTGGATGATTTGGATGCCATCTTTTCAAGAGAGATTTGGTGTCATTACGACAACAGTAGTGGAATCAGGACCAATAATGCATTGGAGAGCAGAAATGCAAAATTTCGCAAGGTAAGCTTCTTCACCTATCTCGGTTGAATGCCACATATCATGTAGCGGTATTATGGTATATTAGTACTTAGGCCTATCATGGATTTTAAATTCTATTATTGATGATATTGTTTTCTAATAGTTTTCTTAATTATTGACAATAGAAAATAATGTAATAGAAAATGATAAAATAATATGATAGTAATATGTAGTAATTAAATATAAGTATAATACATAACAAGAAATCTGCTGATAAAACTAACTGATGATAAAAATTGCATCAAATATTTTTTTGGACTTCAGAATTGTATTCTCCGTAAAAAACTGATTATTTTGATGTAAAAATATAAAGTGCTTGCTACATTTTGTTGAAGTTGACACTGTACCCTTACTTTATATTTCTACTCTATGATCTTTACTAAAAATTACAAAACACGAGTTAATTGTATTTCTTCTATTTCTTTTCAGATCTTTAATCGCCACCCGAATATCTTCAAGTTCATTGAATGTCTGAGAGAAGTACAGGATGCCGAGGAGACGACTATTCGCTTGCTGAAAGCTGGAGCATCACCCCCCAAGCAGCGGCAAAAGTATGCCAAAGCTACTTCAAGATTGCAGCGATTGAATCAAAATCTACAGGAAGGTGATATTGACGCTTGGGACTACTGCAGCAAGTGTAGTGTTGTATCTCTTTCACAAAGTAAAGTTATATCTTAGCTCACTGTTTAGATGGTTTATTGTATCATAAATATAGATATGAGTTTTGATAATTGAGTCTTCTGTTTTCATAATTGTGTAAGTGTTAATACAAAAACTAAGATATAAATTAATCATGACATATTTGTTTATCTCATTCTTAACTCAGACTGCGAGAATCTACGGGGTGTCACAGCAGGGAAGAGAGCCAAAAATTCCCAGCTGAATGAGACTCTGAACAGACAACCAGCTGATTAGGAACCAGCTGAATGAGATCCATCTCAGTTGGAACCAGCTGAATGGGAACCAGCTGAATTGGAAGTCACCCCACTGAGATAGTTCGAATTAACTTTAAAGACTGGCACAATATGACAGCTGTTACGTGATTGACCTCGAGTAATTTGAGATGAAAGGTAGGTGGTAAAGAAAGAGTTGAGCGACAAGTCGAAATGATTGTAGTACAGTTTATACAAGAAGTACAGGTCCAACAAAATGCGCCTATATTCTAGAGATTTTAATTTTAACAATTGTAATCTGTGAGAGTAGATGTCATACTTGATACCAGAGCGTTTACAGACGATGCGGGTGAAGAATCTCTGAACACGCTCAATACGAAAAATGTCGCGTTTGAGGTACGGTGAAAAGATTACACTTCCATATTCCAAGAGAGGGCGAACAAAGACAACAAAGGCTTTCATTAAGATACGAGAGTTGTGGCAAACGAAAGATTTTAGGATACAGTCAGTATGTTCTGGCATATGCGGTTGAGCTGTTGCGCGCACAGTGATCACTAAATCTGAGATCTGATGAGATCAAAAAGCCCACGTCTTTCACAGTGACTGAATTTTTCAGGGATACGCGGTCGAGATGATAGTTGACGGAAGGAGCATATCGATCTCCAGCAGTAAACAGCAAGCTTTTTTGCATAGAAATCTTCAGTTGCTACGTTTTACACCAATTATCAAATTTGAGAAGAGTATGTTTTAGGTCTGAAGATACTTGTGAAGAGGAGTTATAACTTCTGGTTGACATAAATTTCAAGTCATCAGCATAAAGGCGGGCTGAAGTCGATCCAACAAGGCAGTCAAACACGTCATTGACATAAAGAAGGAACAATACAGGTCCAAGAACAGAGCCTTGGGGTACACCACCTGTAACAGCTACCGCGTCCGAAGTGATGGTGTTGATTATGACTTTCTGAGTTCGATTACATAGATAATTATTAGTCCATCGGAGCAATTGACCATTGAAACCATAGCTTGAGAGTTTATGGAGAAGCTTAGGTATTGATACTGTGTCGAAGACCCCTTAGAGAAATCAATGTACACGCAATCGAAGCGATTATGGAGACTTAATGCAGAACACATTTCGAATATCGAACTGAGCATGTGTGTAACTGTTGAACGTCGGGGAAGGAAGCCGTGCTGTTCCATGGATAAAAGCTTATGGCTCATTGTATAGGAATATATTTCATCAGAAATTACCCTTTCCATGACCTTACAACAGCCAGAGGTAAGTGAGATCGGGCGATAGCTATTGGGGGAAGAGGAGGATCCTTTGTTCTTAAAGACTGGACAGACTAGAGCTTTTTTTCAAGTAGATGGTAATTTGCCGGTTGACATGGATAGATCAAAAATGCAACTTAATGGGAATGCGAGAGTACTAGCAAGACGTCGAAGAATAAGTAGAGGGATATCATCAGGAGTTTGTGATAATTTAGGCGGCAACCGTTCTAGAGCTCTTTCAACAATTTCCTGATTAAAATGAATGAAATCCAGAGATATTCCAGGATTCACTCGTTTAGGGAAGGGAGGTAAGGCACCATCGTCTGATGTGAAAACGGATGCAAAGTAAGCATTTAATAAGTTTGCTTTATCGAGGGTGTCAAAAATCATACTGTCATTTTCATTGCAGATGGGTGGAATTCCGCGACTACTTTTCGTTCGGCGCTTAGCATAGGCGTAAAATTTACGAATATCTCCACTCTGAGTTAGCTTTTCCTCTCTAAACATCGCTATTTGTTCCACTGCTTGATCATATTCTTGTGCAACTTCTTTATATTTTGCGGAATTGTTCTTATAATATTTCTTCTTCCTAGCAAGGAGTTTTCGTAGAATTTTCGGAGCTCTTGAGCGATACTTTTTTTTCGGCAATTACAGGTACATATTGTGCAATACAGCTATGTATAGTCAAAATAAAGAAATCCCACGCAGTTTCAACATCTACAGAACCATTCATTATAGGTGACCAGTTAATGCTGCTAAGGTACGTGGACATGCCATTGAAGTCTGCCTTATTGTAGTCGTAAAAACGACGAGTGGATTTCGGAGGACTAAGAGTGCTCGGTAACAGGATAGAGAATTCAACAGACAAGTGATCGCAAGAAGAGTGAAAGGAAGGGGAAACAATGATTTTAGAGACAACATTTGGACAATTTGTGAGCACGAGATCTAGGATGGCGTTTCCTCGAGTTCGAGTTTCAACCAGTTGTGTAAGATTATTCTGGGAAATACCGTTTAAGAACGTCTCATGAGCAGCATCACCTCGGTTTATGGGAATGGACCAATCTATATGTGGTAGGTTTAGATCTCCACATAAGAATGTAGGTTTGTTTGGATTAATCCACAGATCTAGTAGATCAATTAAGGAATTGGCAGTGTCTGAGGAGACAGGGGGAGGAAGATACAATGAGATAAATCTACAAGATGTTCCCTTGGGTAGATCAATGTTGAGACATAGAAAATTCAAGCAGGTAGTTGATTGAGAGGTTCGACAATTCAGAGAAAAGGAGTCTCGCGCAAAAATTGCAACCCCACCGTAACCATCAGAACGATCACAACGCACTACTTTGTAGGGTGTTGCACTGGTAAGAAGACTATCTGAAATATTTGGTGATAACCAGGTCTCCGTAAAAACGAGAACATCGTAGACGCAGGATGAAAGAAGTTGCCAGTGATTAATCAATTTGTTTTTTAATGATCTCG
Source organism: Prostheceraeus crozeri (assembly GCA_907163375.1). Lineage (NCBI taxonomy): Eukaryota > Metazoa > Platyhelminthes > Polycladida > Euryleptidae > Prostheceraeus > Prostheceraeus crozeri. The sequence continues at coordinate 220,311 of CAJQUW010015310.1, forward strand.
CGTTATTCATGACACACTCTATAACAGAGTTACAAGCAGAACTGCTTTGGCTTACTGTAGGAGCAATATTTTGAGAGTTGCTGGTATGAACAAAGTTATCAGGTTTCCGTTTTTTGGAGCATCTGACCAATGCATGTCTCTCTTCCAGCTCCCATTATCTAGTTTAATAAAGCGCCAGATAGTACCCGATTCACGAAGGCTATAGCTTTCACTGCGCATATCAGAGGAAACTGAGGAGTGGGGAGAATTCAGCTCAAAGCATCGTTTTTTCAAAGCTCGGCCTTGCGCAGACAAACTGTACCTCAACTTCGTGTCCGAGAAGAGTTTATGAGAGGAGCTAATACGAGAAAACCCTGCCTTGAACGACTTAGCATCGAATGTCGCGTGAAATATGAGCTTTACGATTATGGACCGGTAGTCGAGTTCTTTAACCTACCTAACCGAACAACATCAAAAGGACCAGGGCAAAATAGTCCGTTGTCCCTAAAACAATTCATAAGTTCAGCAATGCTCAGTGACAAATCTTCCTTTTCCGGGAAGTTTGACAAAATAAGCTCATTAGGTATAACAACGCCTGAGCTAGTTGCTTCGGAATAGGTTGCACTCGATTCACGTGAGGCACTCTGGGGCATCTGATGAGAAGATAGTGGGGACTTCACAACACCAGCAAATGACCGTTCATCTCTAGAAGACCCTGAGGAATGCAGGGAGGTGGTTATTTTATCTATTTAATCTCTATTTTATTTTCTAGTTCAGCGAGGCGTGCTGGGAGAAATTGGTTGATCTTCTTCGATAAGGCATCTATCGATTCGCGTACAATGGAGAGTGATTTCTCGTGAGCCTCATGTTCCGGATATGAAGCTCCGGTTTGCACATTGGCGTCAGAATTGACCAACTGTGAGCGAGACGAAGAAGACAAGAAACTACAAGAACCATTGACAAATAATACATCATTCAAGATATCATAAACGTTCTGGTCGAAGCAAAATATAGCTGCAAATGAGTGTGAACCTTGAAGATCTGTCTTTATTTGTTTCAAGTTTTCAGTGGGTTGACTCACACAGGTTTTACAGAGATAAAGACCAGGATCATCGTTAATGACTGACGATAAATCCTGAATGGAAAGTCCTAGGCAAGAGTAATGAATCCAATCTCTACAACTTGAACATTCAATTTCAGACTTGCTGGATGGTTGTTTGCACCAGCAACTCTTCATTTGGGGAGCTTTAGGGTCTTTTGAAACTTGGTTGGTCTTCGAAAACTGTGACGAATTCTGGTGGGTGACAGACGACCTACTGTTGGAGGATCCTACACTGGTGATACCACTGTTCTTAGGCCTACTGACAGGAGACGACTTTGACGATTTAGTTTTCTTCATAGTTGAAACAAAGGGGAAGAGCAGACTTCATGGGATTTGAGGGTCTACTAGCTGCTGCGATAGATTGCAAGGTGCTAATACTCCGGCAGGGTAAACAACAAGCCGTGTGTAGCTAATAAGGAGATAGCGTCGTGAGGCACAGCTATGACTAAATAAGGCAACGTAGGAGGCAGCGATGAAAGACTAGTGACGCAAAACTAGAGAAACGTGCTTTTTGTATAGATGGCCTCCAAGAAAAGAGAAAAGAAATTGATCGCAGATTATAACCCACGATATCTGGACCGATCGCTTCGAGCTTATCCCCTTAGCCACTCCGGCAACAGAGGTTGGCGATGTGCACCGAATACTATGAACTTAGCTGACTCACAAATATGATTAGAAGGCGGTGCTAAAGACTATGGTAATTAACATAGATATCGTGCTCACTGACACAATCCGTCAGTCTACAAACAATTTCAACACTCGAATGCAAAAGCTATACTGGAAATTCTGGCGCCGATATCTTAGCACAAAGCACTGAGCGAGGACGGCATAGATAGCCACCGAATACGCTTCAAGCTGAGAGATAAAGTGGAAACAGATCACGTGATGTGCGGTAATTAAGTGCGGGAAATATAAAAACGCCGCTAACTTTCCAGGTAGATTATCAATTAAAATATGAAAGGATATGCGTATAGACCAGATGAGGAGCTTTCATATGATACAAAGCACTGGAGAAGACGATGCCGGTAAACTATCCTACGGATGCACACGGAAAAGAAGATAGGAGCGCGCTTCAAAATACAACCTTCCTTGTCGACAACAAGAATATGTTTGTTCACAAAAGTTTCCACGAAACCACTGACACAAAAGCTTTCTCTAATTTTCATAATTTGCGATGAAAGTCGACAACAAAACTCGAAAATTTCTCCTTTCCAAGGAAAAATTGGGAGAATATCCTGAGGCAAAACCCAGCTTCTCAAACTATTTTACACTTTGAATCTCCAGTCGTCGTAATTATCTAATTTGAATGGGAACCGAATTATTATTTTGATTAATACAAATTTAAAAATTTCAGAAACTGCTTCGGAGCAGCTATTTTAGTACATGTATAAGCTTTATTCGATACTTTACTTTAACAATCATGCTTGTCCAATACGATGTTTAAAACTATCAGAAATAAACGACGGAATCAAAAGCGCCTCAGCAGGGCAGAAATTTTGCTTTTCTGGATGAATGCATAGAGTCTGTAATGATATTGCAAAAGTATTAATTCAGCAGCATGTCCGAAAATATGATTACTACAGCAGTATCTTGCCAATGAGAGTAACTGCAATTACTAGCCCAATTACAAAATGTTTCTTTATTCAAGCTTTGATGATGAGCTATTAACTAAACGCCTGCCGTGAAAATGTCATTTCGTGAGTTGAGTCCGAGCAGATACTTTTGATTTTGCATCGCATCATGTCAGACTTATTACAACTGATTGATGATGAACTTCGTATTGCTATTTGTAAACAAAATGTTAAAAAGAAGCAGCTAGTTGATGTCATACTACATTCAAGACAATCGAATTACATGCATATTGAAAACATGTTAATGTATTCATTGTGTTATCTGTCTTTCTCGTAGTACTGTCAATGCAATTACGAACTTTATCAAATACAATCTAAAATGATGCGAAGAACACGAAAGGAAACAATTCAAAAGATAAGAACAATATATGACTTAAATCATTACGGGAGCAACAAATGTTTCTGGCTTATCAGCCGTCATCACTGTGGTGCACCCTTGTGTGAAGAATCAGTAACTCAGATGCAGATAAATCGTCATCCGAACAGCAGACATCTAGAATTAATGTGATATTTCAAAGCTTGTAGTTCCAAGGGGTTCAAGATGTAGATCAGTTTGTAGTCAGCACAATGATCTAAATCATGTTGCTTTCGGCTCGTGAATTTTATCAAATACAACAACTACAATGTCATACTAAGGTGGGATAGTGTGTTTCTTGAGCTTTAACAATCTTGGGATCATTCAGGATTCTTGAGGAAGCTGACCCAACATCTGGGAACACTCCAAGATTAAAGAAATACGATTGAAAAATTGACCATAACAGATTATGCTGTGAGCCATGAAGGTTTCATTAGCCCTACAGTAATGCATTAAAATAGTGCACGGTGTGCCATGATAAGCGGTTTCATTTTGAAAATTTCCGATCTTATTTCTCTACTACTTCTGATGCATTTCTACATGAAAGTTTCGAAAATCATAGTCCTCTAGAACTCAGTTTCGGTTTTTCTGTCCGCCATTTTGACTGTTCGTCACTTTCTCGAAAAGGTTTGACGATTCTTGATCACATGATTCTTGACATGATTATATGATTATATCACATGATTATATTTGAAAAGAGCGGGTCAAATCACATAGGAAACTGCTGACAAAATTGCTGCAGGATTTTTAATACAGCAACAGAATGCAATTCAAAATATCAAAACATTTATTTCTCAAATCGAGAACATGAATATAAAATATGGCAAACAATGTTACAATTGCGAATATGATGTTATGGAAATATTTACAGATGGCAATATCATGAAGCAGACAAAAATGATTGGAGAGAATAAGATAGCTCTGGAAGGAGAGGACACTGACATTGCAAAAACAGCATTTGAATATAGGCTTATTTTATTATAGCAAGAAGCACCCGAATGATATTTAGAGGAGATATTATACATATTAATAAAGCGGCCTGATATCACATTGTAAAGCTTTTTAATTACTGAAAGTATCCCAAAGTAAATGTGCATACTGCATACCTATTTAGTATAAGATCCGGAATAGAATTTTATTAAAGTATAAATATTCTCGCATATTTACTGAAATCATACATACAAAGGATATTGAGCAGATAAATTTTAAAAGATGTTACCTGAAATGGAGCGTTTAACGTTGAAGTACAATTGCATGCAGTTCAAATACAATGTTCCGGACCTCGTTGACTGATATAGACTTCAGTAAAATCGACTATGAGAGCATTATTGTGTGTCTCGGTTTTATGCAGTTGAATGATATTCATGCAATCACTCGTTGCTGTAACAATGCTTTAGTTCTAAAGTCATTTGCTTTTATGATTTTGCTTAATTTCACAATACCTCCTATATCAATTTTCTGATGCATTTCATAGAAATTTTGCTTTGCGATATTGACAAGAAATGGTGTTATCTGTGACCTTATTTTGCTACACATCGAACATTCACAGATGAAATGAAATGCAGTTTCTCTTGTTCCGTCATTGCAGAAGCTACATATTCTGTCTTCATAATCTAATCTATTTCTATAAGCTCCTGTTCTTACCGCTAAATCATGATTTCCGCACATCATTTTCAGCAATGATTCGATATCTTTCTGTCCTATATTAAATGTTAAATAATGCTAAATTATGCAGTCAAATTGAACTGATTCCAAGTAGCTAACAGTTTCTGTTTTTCTGTCTACGATTTTGAATTTTCGTCAATTTTCTCTAAAAGGGCTTATTGCGTGATTTTTAAACTATGATTTTCAAAACTTTCATGCAAAAATACATCAGAAACCTTCAATAAATACAATGGGTAATTTTCAAAATGAAACCACTTATCCTAGCACACCGTGAGTGATTTGAATGCGGAGAGTCGATCAAATACGTTTTGCCATCAGTTCACAAAAAGTTTCAGAAATTTTCACAATTATAGTGGGCAATAAATAAGCACTGGATGTACACAGTCATCTTTTCTAATCAAATGAAATCAGTTTGATCGCTAAGCTCTTTGCTGATTATAAAACTTACTTAAGTGTACGTAATGCTAAAATTCGATTCCTGTCTACGTACAGATCCATCAAACACACCATACACGAAATGTATAACACGTACATCTCAACTTCAAGCCATTACTTGCAAGCAGACATCTATCAATTATCCATGAAATGCAATTAATTACGATTACAAATTACTCTTTTTTTCAATTACATTTCAATTATGAATAATTGAAACATTATGATTAATCATTACATCTCAGACTCTAACTGAAGATGCAGTGCTTATATATCGAGGTTTTTGGATTCTATGAGACAGTATTAAGTTGATACTTCAAATTTTGTATCTCTGCCAAGATTAAAACCGTTGCCTCCGTTCTAGAAGAGCTTGTTTGCCTCTCTCACTCTCCAAGGGGGGAATTAAGTTATAGTAGTTTTCTGATAAGCATTTTTAGATCAGCAAGTTTCGTCGCAAAATTCCTTAAATAAAATTACCAGTAGTTGTACACCTGGTATACATCTAAGTATGGCAACGCCTTATCGAAGAGGAGAAAAGCAATTTAAACTGCGTGCTAAATGAATCTTTGACAATGCTCACTGTAAAGTAATTGCAATTGCACGTATTCAATATGATTATAATTGATTGGCTAAAATACAATTGATTACAATTGCCAATTTCACCAATTGTAATTGCGATTATGTACATGGATGCACCGGTAATCCATTGCATCTGTTGCTTTGTACTGGCTCTACATGTACATGCATTAAAAGTTTATTGCTTTGTTTCCAATGCACTACATTTTAAGTGCACGCATACACGAAAATTTAAATTAGCGTTTGAGTCTAAATTGCGACGTAGATTTTGTACGAAATGTGTGCTTCACTAAAAAGGTGACCATTCATGGGTTTTGTCTTGGGGTGTCCCTAGACCAAGATTATACCAAACCTTAATGATACTCGAATTTTCCGCAGATTGGCATTTTGATGAGGAGGGGTCGGTGATGATACGCGGGGTACAGTATTCACAGAATACCAATTCAATTTTCTTCAAAAAAGATTGTAGAGTGTATCGCTTATACTCTACCTAAAGGTAACTATTATATTGTTAACAGCTGATGCCCTGGATTGTCTACATACATCAACCCCGAGCAATGTGACCATATCTAGTCAGCTAAAGATGAAATTCCACGACAGTAATTCCTTTTCAGTCTCAATCAAAGATGTGTGTAGGATCAGAGAATGGCCGTCGATCCCACCCGATTGTATGCGGGAAAAATCCGAATCAGATCCGACGTATTTTTACGGAAATCCGATCCAATCCGACCCGATTTGAAATAATCCGAAATGTTAAGATTTCTTTGCATATCTTCAAATTGAAAGCATTATACTGCGTATAGCTGCGGGTTGTGTAGGCCTGTATGCATTTTGAATATAGGCAGGCAGTTGGGCATATACATCATGTGTGTTCGCAGCCTATTATTGCTACCGGTCAAAATATTGGTCTGGTCTTCAATGTAAGGCTAGCTATGTACTGTAATTTTGTCTTGGTGAATTATCTGAATAATCATTCGGATTGGTATTTTTTTATGTATGTAGGATCGAATGGGGATCCACAGCAGGGGCTCAACATTTTTATAAGACATGATTAACCTAATGACTTTATGATTTAGGAAATGTCTTCACTTGAAGGATATTTTTCGCCGCAATGTAACAGCCCACCTTGATATAGGCTACTTTCATAATGCAGGTGTATAACAAATGGAGTAATATCAGACACCGGTGCCATAAATGTCTCCATTCAAATAACCATGCTTTCATTTGAATAGGAACATAATGTGGAAGGTCCCATAAAACTCTCATCGAGATATCATTGCGTTAAGATTTAATAATAGAATACTTCTTATTTGGATAGCGTCATGTTCTTATCTGACTACCGAGTCAGCGTACGCTGATCTTCTGATGCACTACGTGGAAAGGAAATGGATTACTTCGGGTTCCGATTTCCGACCCAGAAGTACGGTGCTTTAGATGTGTAATGTGCAGAATGTTATGTTTTAACGTAATTAAAAGTAATTTACGGAGTCGCATTGACGACACAATACATGTATGCATTTCCATCATGTCGGATTAATTCGGAATTTTCTTGACCGACTCCATCCAATCCGATCCGAAGTTCATTTTCGCAATCCGAAATGATTGATCCGAATTCAAAAACGATTCGACTTCGGATCGGATTCGCACACCTTTACTTTCAATCTCAACCGAGTTGCACCAGCCAATTAAATTCGAGTAAAAACTAGTAACAATAGTTAGACAGCAGCTCGCTGTTGATAGCTTTCTAGAGGGGGAGGCAGCAAGACAATGATCAAGTACGCGATTTTATGTAGAGTGTTTCACTACATCAGAGTCGAAGGTCACATCATCAAGAGCTGTGATGACGTGATGTGGACTTAGGGTTTATTAAGGCGCTCCATCGGTTTATTAAGGTTCTTTACGAAATTCTGGACGCGCCGCGTCCGATGTGAATGGACCTTTAATCAGACAGTGGGAGTAAATGATTCATTTCAATTACCGGTGCATTTCATATGTATGATAAATAATATGACAATAAACACTGTATACTGAATGCAAACGAATTACAACTACACATCCAATTTGGCTTGATTGAAGATGTTTTCAAAGTAAAGCTTTTTGAAAATGAAGGAAGAAATAAATCGCTTGCATGCAGTAGTTTTATGTCGGTTTTGTGTCAGTGGAAAATGCACGTATGTTGTTTACAAAACGATGCTGGATGCTTCAAAAAGGAACCTAGGATAAATAGTAATGATGATAAATATGTCGTAAATATCCTACATTTCAATCATCACTCAAATAATGAGAATCGTGATGGGGAAGCAGGAGCGACAGCCAAATAGGTCAAGAATGAAGCTACAAGCAAAAATACACACGGACATGTGCACAGGAAAAGACGCATGACAGTTTGCCATTAAAACCGCTATTTATCAATTTTGTCATTGAAACACAAAAGAAATGCTGGCGAATAGCTTAACCTACAAACCCACCGCACACCCGTGCTGCTAATCGCGCATCCTACTCATTTTTTATCAATTTTATCAGTCCGTATAATTTTTCCTCTATTCCATTATCAAACACTGCCTTAGAGAACAGCGAAATGTCTCACGAAATTCATGTTTTATTATTTACCGTCAAATGAATGCGAGAATGATAAGACTTATCCCCGATTTGATAAATGCCAAAACAAAACCTCCCGTTCGACACAATTAGCAGATATTATTTCTGCCAGAAAGCAGATTAATTGAAAGCTGAGACAGCATGAATGTGACAATTTGATCTTTTTATGATTTCGTCTCACACACTAAACCAAATTCCAGACTGAAATGCTCTCGAATGATTGGAATATTCAGTCAAGAATATAATTCAGTTATAATTCAGTAAATTTTTATCATCAATTGCAATATCGGTAGATAAACAGAATATCACTGACTCGACTGGAAACAACTAATTGAGTTCGAAGATCCAAAAGTGTCAGCAAATGATAATCTGTCGCACAACGGAGTCAATACTCTCATGATGGCGTGTGGAGAATGTTCAGCAAGTGTCTGAGAGGGAATTACTACAGTCGTCTGAGTCGTTTTTGCGTATTCTGCCTTATACTTACGGAATCGTGATAGAGACCATTTGATTTTCATTTTCATTGGTAGAAAATGTCCTTAATAGAAGCATAGTTCGTGTGTACATATTTATTAACTTGTTATCATCTAAAAATTATCATTTATTAGCTGACTGTATGTGTGGAACTAAAAACAGCTAATAACTTAACATTCCACATCAAATGTTATTTATCAATTTCATTGTACCTGTGGAAGCAAGTACGCTGGGAAGACGGTAAGCTGTCTGAATGGGAGAGTTTCGGAACACCTTCTTAAGTAGTTAGCCAAATCCTTAAAGTGTCCACCAAGGTGCACTGCAATTCCACCTCTGTAATAATGGGAGACAAACTCCTGTGAACAATTTTAGCATTAAGTACCACATCAACAACAAACACACATTAGAAATCACAGAGTCACCCGTTATTTTTGCGTGAGAATCCCGACTTATGTTCACAAAAAGATTTTATTTTCACCTTTTACTTACCTTGCTAGCTTTAGTCTCTGTTTTGCTTCCTCTAATAACTAGGCTATTTACTCAATTGTTATAATTCATATCTCTTAAGTCTGGTAGATCAAGTTTCCATGCTCTCAATTTTGTTCATACAATTTTTCCTGTAAAAGCGTATGATTTCAGATTTTGTATTTTATATTCAGTCCATGTTTGCCCTTGAATAAGAGGGAACGAAATGCATTGTACAAAAAATTAGTTTTTAATTTAATCAAAATGAATTTAGTGGCTTTATTTATTTATAAACTAAGTAAAGGGGAATCATTTTTAAAGCTATTAGCGTACTTAATCGAATGCAAGCGGTTGAAAGATATGTGAAATTAACGTGTAGCTTCAATTCAGCTTTTCTGTTAAGAATTCAGATCACAACGCAAAAGTTTTCTCGATAATGTTGGTCCTTCCGATCATTGTCAAAAAAGAATGTAGGCGCACGAAAAAACGTTCACAAACTTTTCCGTTTAACTTGATTCCGTCTGTGTCTCTCTGCTGTGTGATCTTGTTGATAACAGTCACTTAAACACGCACAATTTGGCGTGTTTAATGTTGAACTGGGAGTTCGTTGTTAGATTGCTATGGCATTTTGTCAGCAGATTGTGCCTTTTCGTAAGCATCAAATGTTCCATTGCTTCCTTTTTTAGCCAAACAGAAAAAGAGACGACCTGACTAATTCTGTGCATCTGACATTAACGGATGGTTTCAAATAAGCTTTTCTGATAAGATTAATGGCTATATTCGTTGTTACGGTGAACAGTTGACAGTGCATTCAACACAATCTGGATAGCTGAATCATCCCGAAATTCAAACTATCAAGTTACTAATCTACATGTATATTGCAATCCAGGTCTCCCGACATCAAGTTGAGATATAGAAATCCTCAATGGAGAACACTTCAGAAGGTAAGGGGCCTGATTCAGTCCCGCCCTTCTTAAGTGTAGAAAATCAATCTAGATGCAATTTCTAATCTAGATTATGTTTTGACACTATAACAATTGGCATTCATGCTTCAGTCATTTATGCCTTGAACTATCGCGAGAATGTCGCTGATGTCAGAGAGAGACTTCATTGAGCTAGCATTGTTGTTCAGGTTGCGTCGAAATTCACAAAGAAGATGGTGCGTGCATCCGGTGAATACCAACCGCTTCCTGTATGGACACGACCATCGCCTAGTGCCCGAATATCTCCAAGCAGATCATGACAAATTTTTCAGATTCACACGAATGTCTCCGGCGATGTTTAAACATCTGGGTTTAGTGACACCTTTACAAATATTCACCGTTTCATATACAATTACTTCATTTATGATTGATATTCCCAGGAGGTACTCGGTCAAATTGTGATTAAACTTATGTTTCTGAGGTTCGGTCAAATTCAAAGCTTGGGCCACTTTCATGTAGGAGGCTACATTGGTCATCTCCTGGTTCGAGGATGCATCGTAGAACTGCTGAAATTTTTTTAATTTCGTTAACAAACAATTCTACCTTATACGGGTATTGCTTCTGAGGGGCCATTTTCTATTGAATGACAAGTAACAATGACTTACTTAGCGAACGGCTAATCGCGCAGTAGTCGATGCATAGAGCCCTATTGTCTGCTCTACACTTGCGTTCCGCATCGTGATGATATGTGCGCTGCCTATTCACTCATTCATTCATCCAATCACTAGTTGCGTAGCTTGAAGCTCAAAAAGGACATAAATCTATTCTCGCTTGAGCATAGGTTTTCACGCTAGATTGAAAACCTACGACCTATAGTAGCGTAGCTTTTGGGGCTAGATGCAAGCAAAATTGAAGCCGGCTTCAAATCTGATTCAATCCAAATTGATTTTGCATCTAGATTGAAAAGCTACGCTAGAATCGCGATTGAATCTGAAGCATGAATCCACCTTTACACAGAATAAGAAACAGAAACGAATTGAGCGTGTAACCGTTCTAATGATGTCATTCGTTTGCGTTAACTCATTCATCTTCACACTTTAAATAATAACTCAAAATTCAAAATCATCAATTTTGACCTATTTTTGAAACTTTATTGCTACAAATCTATTTTATCTATTTCTATCGCCACAAATCTATTTTGCTACAAATATCCCTAATGACCTCTCTTTACTATGTCAAGCTGATTGAATATACTGAGTGCTTATGAGTATAACTGTAACATGTGCAGATGAAATGTGGAAGATTTTCTTTCGAAAGTCTCCTTGTATCGTGAAATGGTGTTATACAGTCATAGGCTTCAAATGTGGTTAAAAAGAAGGTGTCGTTGCTAACATCTTTGAGATATGCAGCATTCAATTAGCATTGGCGTGCTCATCGCCTTATTTTTCATGACAGAGAAAAGATTTGTCACTGGTCGAGTGTCGAAATTGCCATTCGATGACATGAGCTTAGCAAGCGTCTCTTCCTGAAGGTAGCACATGAGGATGGCCCTTGTCTAAGAGATCTAGCAACCCAAGTCCTTACAAATACAAGAAAGTTCTTTGCTGCACCTGCCGCATTAAAAGAAAGAGAAATACCTTCATCACGTTTATGACGACTCTTGAATTGAGATTAAAATGCTTGTCAGTCCGAATTTGATTATCAACTCTTTTATTAGCATTTTATACATGCATGTGAATCCTTAATATTCAACTGGAAATTGAATTGTTACTCTGTGATTATCATTGCAATATTTATCTTATTTGAATTTCCAATACTTTATTCGATATCCATGGTATAACAGATGATATGATTAATAGACTCATCTCTATAAAATACTTCACTCATGTTTGCAATCGATGCTTTTTGCTTTTAGGCATCATACAAAATGTTTGCAAAATAGCATCAATGTCAGTTCCTTGAAAAAAAGTAATTGAAGAATTTTCAATTAGTGGTGTGTGCGTAATATTTGAATTTCAAACACTCTGTTGGATGTCTGCTGACATGGTACCTTATTATTCTAACATGGTTCATAGACTCTTATTCTAAAATACTGTCCTCATTTAAAAATCGATGCATTTTGATAAAGTTATTATACGTTATAAAAAAGAGTTATATGAAGATACTCGTAGGAAAGTGATTTTGACCTACGTAAGAAAGGATGTAGAAAAGTTGTCACGGATTCTTCGTCGGTTCAATGTCAGGGTTTTCTACCAAGCCCCGTACATGGTTTCCTCCTATTTGGGTGTATCTAGGGCCGACCTCCTAAAGAGCAGACAAAGGGAGTCGTTTGCCGGATGCCTTGCAAAGACCACCCTCTCTCGTATGTGGGCCAGATGAGTAGTGCCCTGGAGACCCGCCCAGCTGTACAAAGCTAGTACGCTTGATGCAGGAAGACAAATTCGCTTATAGCCTTTACAAGAACAGTAAACAATACCTAGCACGCCAACTGTGCGAGCCCATTGGAATAACACATTCTTTCGGCAACCATAAAAAATCGATTAACAGAGTGCGTCACCCTAGAGGTGGGTAGCTGATGCTGAGTGAATCGTACGCTCGTAATTTGCAGTAAAGAAGCGCTATCATTAACACGTATGGCTGTGCCAGCGCAGCCTCATATGAAGGCACATGATCTATATATGCTTTCTATGCTTATCATATTGAAGAGACACTTCCTCGACTCTGAGACAGCGTCATAGCATTAATAGACAAAATCAAAGACAGTGGAAGACGTCTTTGGACCAAATGCGCCATTGACTAAACGTTTTCTGACAAAGGCGATCTTTATTTCACATTAACTTCGCGGACTAAACTGACTAATTTTAGTCCGCGGACCGGGGCCTGAGAAACACCGTCCTAGTCGATCTGGCTGATTCGGTCATAGTCCTAGACTTGGTATTGCAGGAAATGTCCACTTGCTTAGAACTGTGAACCTTGTGAGGGGCAAAAAGTCCTCTCTATTTACTCGTTAGATTTAAGCTTGACTTGAACATATTGCCTCCTGAAAATTAATCCATGTCTATAGAGCTATATGATCACTGACATCACCGCTCCTTGGAAACAGATATCGTATCTGAGTTTGTCTTTAAGGTAGGAAGAATAGGTGCAGAACCAGCAGCGTGCTAACTGACATCGCCATTAATTTGAAAATATGCCAGATTGTTTCATAAAAAATGGATCACCCTTAAACATCGCCTTAACTTCAACTTTGTCTAACTCCGCCAAACTTGAACGAATTTCTCTGAAATTTGGAAGATATGTCAGTTGTGCTTACTAATATCATTGTTGGAAATTTCAAGCATGAATATTGAGATGTTTTCCTGTTATAGATAAAAAAGTAGTATATAATTTGATCTTCATTTAGCAATGTTACACAAAATCATACCTCACTCTTATAAAATTACATTTGTTTCCTTTGTTATGTAATATGTTGTTCTACAAGTCAAAAGCTATCAAGCAAAACAAAAATAAAGAAAATCGGTCAATCAGAGCCAGTATAGCACCATTATTCATCAACAATAATGTAACTGCTACATGTGATTAACTGGACTTCATGTTCCACAGCTTCCTGACTTCGTTGCGGTGGTGTTGGCAGCACTCCTGATTGCTTTCAGCTAGAAATCTATCTCTTACCGGTTGAAAACAATACAAAGCACAAATGAACAATAACGAGATCGCATTCACAAAAGGCAAAGTGTCAGCCTTGCTAGAACTAGGGTTTTCTTTGCGAGCTACAAGCAAGCGACTAAATGTCCCTTACACAAATGTGCATCGATGGCATAATGATGATTTTCGACTCTGTCGTAAAGAGGGCTCTGGCCGTCCACGCAAAACATCCAAACGTAGAGACCGCCTAATTTTGAGATTAGTTAAAGTTGATCCAAGTCTCTCGTTAACTGAGATGGCTGCACTAGACTCGTTTATTTCTAAGTCCACTATTCGTAGAAGACTTATTGAGTCGAATTTCAAGAGCTGTAAGAGACCCTCTCAGATCGAATTATCAGATCAGCATACAAAAAGACGTCTCAGATGGGCAATGAGTCTTGGTGATCCACCGACTTGGTTATTTATGGATGATAATGCTACGTGTCACAGGAGTAGTAGAGTCAACTTATGCAAGTCTCAATTAGGGCTTAGGACATTATCTTGGCGAGCTCGTTCTCCTGATCTGAATCCCATAGAAAATGTATGGAGTATTCTAAAACGTAACGTTCGTCTTTCACTGCTACCTACAGATGGCGTATCACAACTTACGTCACTGTTAAAAAGAGAGTGGAGAAAGTTATATCAGTCAAAAATCAACGATATCATCGAATCAATGCCTAGACGAATTGGTAATGTCATTGACAATAAGGGTAGGGCCACAAAATATTAGCTTCTTAAGAACCGTTACTGTATCATAGCTTATCAGATTATATAAGGACATTTAAATATATTAGGGACATGAAATAACATGAAAAATGCTTTCTGTATCATACTTATGTTTTATTTAGTCAAATTTTAGGATGATCCACTTTTCATGAAACGGACTGTATTTCTGAAATTATAAATAAAGAAGCCCGCTAAATTGTGTAATCAACTATGCAGCTATCTCTGCTGTCACTGCGGTATCGGTAGAATTCCTTGCTGCGGGAGGTTATTATAGAGTTAACGGCATCTATTCTGCAAATTAGTTAAATAATGATGGAATTAACTTAATTATTAGTTAATTACGAATTAACTAGTAATTTTTCTAAAAAGTTTCGCGTTTTTTCTACAGCACATAGGCTATGTTAATTTGCCTTGCCTTGTCTTTCATGTACTAATAATTACTTTCTGACATTGATCATATTTGGCTGAAAACTAATCTCTACCCCATTGAAGGAAATATTAATGGAATGATAATGAAACAAAAAAAAGAACTGTATTGACTTACATTATATTGATTGTGCGATTTCAGCACAGTTGAAAACTGAGAATGTATAACTTCAAAGAATAAAAATAAATCATAAAATGTTGACGGTAGCAGAACTTTCTACAAACTTTGTAAAGGAAGCTAAAAGGGATGAGAAATTGAGAAAAGATGAACGTGAATGGGATGATATAAATCACTGTTCATGGGAGTTGATCCAGAAGAAATTCGGATGGAATACGACACCTAAGGGTTGAGAAGGACATGACATGCTATTAGAAGAAAATATTTTAACAATGTCTTTTATGACGGCGAAGCTTTGATGATGATGGGAAAGCTAATGATGTGTTCAACAAAATCAAACGTGAGACAAATGACCAAACAGTCTATAGAATGGACACAACCATGGATAAAGTCCGGCTGCCAGCACGAGTTTTTGCAGGGAGTGAGACAGAAAATGAGACTTTTGTGGAATAAGCAAAGATGGAAACTGGCAGAAATTTCTGGTTCAGTTCATCAGTCGGGTTCAATAATTTTTAAGATGGTTTAAGTAACACATGCTTTGAGATAATAAATCTCATAGTAGAAGTGAAAGTCACAAGCATCCATTATGGCAAAAAGCGTATAAGTTATGTTTTCATGGTGGGTTGATATCATTGAGAATATGATTCTTGTCATAAGCGGTAGAAGAGCACATTTTCATGGCCGCCGTTTTCGTCTCGACGACAGATCAGAAAAGCGTCCACAGTAGTAGTGTATAGTGATTTCTGAACGTTGCGCAATAAATGGCGCCATAGATCTTCTCTGAAGTCTATCAGGCTCCGAGCTACTCGTATTTCAAACGCTGATTAGGTTCAATCTGAAACCGAGCGAATGGTAATGTAGTAAGTACAGGTTTTGGACTTCATCAGTGACATGTAAAACAACTAACGTGAACTAGTGATTTCAATAGTGACAGCGGATTTCATTAGTGACACAGGGACTTCAAATGAAGACATCGAGAATTCAATTGATGACATAGATATTTTTATTGAGAAATGGGTCACATCAAGAGTGACATCTGGTAATTCATCAAAGATCTTGCGAAAACAGTAATGACAGCAACATTTGAATTGGTTAATTGACATTCAAATGCAAATTTGTAGCAAATGCTCTTTCATCAACAGGCGCTCTTCCACGTGTTCTTGACAAAAATAAATTGAACCCAGACTCATCGACGAAAATGAGTTCCGTGTGATTGATGCCATTCACGACATTCAACAACCATTCTGCATAAGATTTCCGTGCTTGCAGAATGTCCTCCCGATTTCGGTCTTGTGGGACAGTTTCTAGTTTCTTCAAAACGATTAGCCGGTTTTTTAATGTCTTAGCAATAGTTGATTCGGTAACCACTGGGTTATGTGGAAGAGCAGATCTTAATTCGGTGTTGATCTGAACCAAGGTGTATTCGGCATATTCCTCCACGATCTCCATCATTTTAGCAATCATCTCATTGTCAACTTTCGTGTTTCTTGCTCCACCACGTGGACGAACCACAAGTCCAGTCAGCTGGAATCGCCGGATGATTCCCCAGGCTGTTGTTCTGCCGATACCAAGAAGTGTAGCTGTTTGAACATAGTCATCACCATTTGTGAAGACCTCAATTATCCGACGCTTGTCTTGTTCTGCAATTCGACTTCTTGACATTGTGGTAGCTAAGCATTCGATAACAATGCATCCATCTGGCTTATATTTCTATTGAAATCCTAATGCCACTCATGAACATGCTTAATTTCTACAAAACATCACAATGTCCGAGTTGAAAGCCTTTTGTCACTCATGAAATCAGATTGTCGATAACCAACGCATTATGTCTCTATTGAAATCAGATTGTCACTGATGATTTCTAGGCAGTCCTTCTTGAATTCCAAAACCTGTAATAAAGAGTTGCTCTGATGACATGATAGTCCTCAAAAGTTGTAAGGCGCATGATTGGCGGAAGGTATTTTTACACAAAGTTTGAACATGCGAAGACTAAAGGTCCATTCACACCGGACGCGGCGCGTCCAACAAAAATGCCTGTTCTCATCGAGCCGCGTGGTGAAGGGCGGTAGAGGGATATGTCACACAATAACAAAATATGCAACTACAGATACCATTGTGTTCATGCATTCAAATGAGCCCAAACAAGACAAAATTATATGACATTCTCCCGAGACAGTTAAATGACGTACTAAGTTTTCAAAATTTTCATGAACTCAGATGCAACATTTCAAGCATTATAGGTGAACTCGAAATTGATAAACGACACATTTTCGAGGAGATAAAAATCGATCGCTATATGATGAATAATTGAAGTGTTGCTAGAGGCAGTCTATTTTAGAGCAATATCCAAATAATTGCATGATGAGTTTTGGTCGACCAACGGTCTAGAAAATAGAGAAGATTGCTGAGGTCAGTATGATATGGCGATAAAAAGGAATTTCGTCCTGCTAGTTTTCGTTCAGTAAATCCGAATCTACAGAAATTATTCTCTTTAGTATCAAAATCTGCAAGTTGTGGTTGTCGTATGATTGAGGGAATATCGGATCAGATATTTCACTGCAATCATTTATCAAACTTTCAACACAATTATAAACTAATCGGTTGTTGTCAGGTACTAAGCGATACAAACAAGCATTTTTGAGCAGAAAAAATTGTTACTGGTTGAAAAATAGATACCATCATCTTCTTCGAGAAATTTCATTTTAAATGAAGTGCGCAAATTAGTTTAGAATTCTACGATCTATATCAAACAAACGACAAGTGGCGTTTTAATGACTTCATCGTAATGCTTGAAGGAGTGACGATCAATTAAAAACAGATTAAAGAGGCCGACATTGCTGAAGTTATCTTTTATCTATGCAAATGAAGTACGGCGTTTACTTCTGAGTGGTTGACACTACAAATTAATCTTTAGGATATGGGGATTGCTATAAACTACACAATTTTGCTAAAACTAATCTTTTGATATTTCACATTTGTAAAGAATAGAGTTTTTAAGGACGCATCATTCGCACATTTTCATTCATAGGATGACAACAAGGCACAGGTGACAGATCATGAAATAGAATTGACGCACAGATTGACTTTGCCATAAGTGAGTTCACATAACGACCTTTATTAACTTACATTGTCTATTCTACGGTAGGCGGGAGTATCACTCTATTGAAGATTATCACATAAGTTGAGAACAATAACAAATTTCTCATCTTCGTTTCCGATACTCTTTTTGCAGTAAACAAAATACCATTTATCTCCAAATGCATTCATGAATTCGCATGATGGTCGACAAAGTATGAAAGTACACTAATAAGGGACTTTGATGTTCATTTGGAGACATTGTCCTGACAGAGTGTCAGAATTGTCGGATAGCTATGTCGAAAGTCAATCATTTCTGTGTACGAACATCTGGCAACTTGTGGTGTCAGGTTGTAGTGCGGGGGGGGGGGTACGGCAAACCGCGAGGCGGCTTGGCGAGGGTTGGATTTTCCTATCTCGTCACAAAATTTTTCTGAAATTGGTTGGACGCGTGGTCCCGCGCATCTCTGTGGGAGCAGCCCATAGGTTTGTTGAGGTTCTACACGAAAATTCTCAACCGCCGCGCCACGTCCTGTGTGTATGGACCTTAAGTATGCTTATTACAAGAAAACGTATTTCATCTAAATTTTCGATATCAGGATGACATACTGGTGCACTGATGATGACAAACTTTGAGAAGAAAATTAACTTGCTCTTGTTGAGGTTCATTTTAAAGCCGTTATCTTCTGAACATTGAATTACATTATGATGTTCAGTGGCAACATGATGATTGTCAGAAATCGCATGTAGAAGGATGCAGGTTGTTATGTCGCTGACGCACTAGATTATCTGAGTGCCACAGCTGACTAGAGTAAAAGTACCAACGACTATGCAAAAACGCACCCGAACTAAAACCGAGCCTTGCGGCACTTATGAAATAGCGCTAGGTGGTGTGCTGACGGAGCAGACAACGCGTGTAGCCTGCGACCGTTCACACAAGCAGCTCCATACCTACTGTATTAAATCCTTCGGGAAATTGAATTGAGCCAGCCTGCGAAGTAGAGCTCAATGACAGAATGTTAGAAACTTTAGAAAGACAGCAAGCGATCATCTTGACACTGGAGAACTGGCTTCTTTAATTCAAGATTCCAAGCCGATGGCAGTCCATGGAAATAAACTGCTTATCTGAAATTGACTCAACGCCGCGGCACATTCGCGGAACTAAGATGGGGCATCAATGACCAATTAAAAGCTTAGATTTACACATTTGACTGATTCTAGTCCAATGACAGACGCTGACAGGTGTATTGAAATGAAATTGCGTGCGATTTATGGGCCACATTTGTGTATTGCATGAAGCTGAACTTCCATTCTGGAGATATTTTGTAGTCAATTTCTATGGGGTTCTCATAACGTGAAATCAGATTATAATTTTGAAAATCAGAAAATACCAACTAGTCACATTTAATTAGTCTATTAGCAATGTGCTGCATCAATAGCCTACATCATTTGTGAATCGGGATCATGATTTCGATGAAAATCGCCGTATCACAAGGAATGGGCAAATTATGTTGTATTATATTGCTATTTGTAATAAATTATGTTGATTATCAAGGAAATTTCATAAACCGCATTATAATGCAAGTCTTCATGGGGCAGTTGAGTTCTAATTGAGCTTCTCGGCTGAAAGTTCAAGTTTTTAATTCAATATTCATCGGCATGATTTCATGATTAACTAAATTTATGTTTCATTTCTTGAATCTGAATAGCAATGTGGATCCATTTACATCTTTCAAAGTTAATTATGATCAATTGTCTTTGATTATGATTATTTGCTCTTTCAGTGGCAGGTAGTTTGTGATTTGATCACGCTTAAGAAAATACTCTTATTGAAAAGGCTGAGCATTAAAGCAACAGTAACCCATCGAATTGCTAATTAAGTAAGCATTGCCTCCCCAAGGTTGTCATGACACAGGATTTGCAAAGTATTATTATTCTTACTGTATTGCTATCATGATCAGTCAATGCTGTTGTAATTTCTTAAAAACTGCAAACTTTTGCTTATCTCACATTTGGCACTGGGTCTCAACTCGAGTTCATTTAATAAAATCGAAACCGAACACGCAGGGGATTTAATTAATGCTACCTAATATGCTTACTCTATATTATAGATTAATAATAATAATTTTGCCCATCATTGCAATTTGAGACGCAAAATAATAGAAGCCCTTATCTTTGAAGTCATCAGCATAACATTGTCTCATAAATCTAATTCAGCTTTATGAGAGGAGAAGTTCAAACCTAGGAAGCGGTGAGTGCATGAATAGCAATGCACTACGTGGATTATTAATATAACTCAGAGTTATCAAGCTTTCTCGGTTGTTGCGTTCGATATACAGTACATTTGTCTTTAAATTATATTTTACAGTATTTCATTTTCATGAAATCCTTCCTGTGATTGATGCTAATTATGACTGACTGGCTATCACTTAGTGCCCGACGGTTTTCAAAATTGTGAAGTCAGTCGGTTTTGGTTTTTTGTTCAATTAATGTAACTCAAATAGAAATTGAAAGCCATGACTTTTGAATAATACATGTACATGCATGTAAGAGAGTAATTTCAATGTAAGTAAGACGCATGCTTGCGTAAAGACCTGTTTGCTAAAATGACTAATAATTAGTATAATACTCATGCCCATACTTTTAATACGGACATACTTATAAAATCTTATGTGATGCACAATTGTGTATCATACATATGGTGCGCTAAATTTAGGTGCGCCTGGCTTTAACTTTCATCAGTTACTCGGCGTTCAGCACATCATGGTGTACGTTTCACATGCACCTGGGCGAAACCTAAAGTAATAGATCTGTAAAATACATGTTCCAGTAATTTTTACAAGAAGGGAAACCACACCCATTGTTGCCTTAAAATCTTATTAAAGAACATAGTACACTAAGTGAAGCTAAAATTATCCGGAGGGAGTAAGTGAACTAAGCTTTATTCACTTAAAACAGGAGTTCAAGGGACATTCATAAGGTACGTAAACAAGAAGCCAATGCCAAAGAAAATGTTATTATATGAAATGAGTGGGGTGGAAAATTGAGCATGACAACTGAAGATGTTAGAAACTGAAACCGTCCCGGTTTTCTGATTTTTTCGGGCGTTTTCGGTTTTTTAAATACCGCGGTTTCGGTTCGATTTTGCGATAAACCTCCGGGCACTGCCATCCGTATTAGTATTTCATTTACAACATTCTTAGGCATTTCGGAGTTATCTACAAAGAGAGGTCTACAGGCGATCCGATACTCTGAAAGTGCAATGCGTAGTGTTCACCTAGAAGAACTTTCGGTTATTATGTTATTGTGCTTATATGAAAATTCACTTTCTATACTCTATGACCAATTTTGACACTTATAGTTCTTCGTGTTCGTTATTTGCAGGCCACTTTATGAAATAACAAAGTGGATCTCATAGAACTTTTGATTTTCCCTTTCATATTTGTGCATTTATTCTGACGTTTTGAAAACTATTTTATGCCCTTATAAATTGATTATCGCAGAAACTAAGTATTGATGCACCTGCAAGAGTGATAAGTTATTCAAAACCAATTGACGCGTCAATAATTGTTGAAGTGTGGAAAACTACATGAATAAATCAGGAGTTGTTCGCAGCAATAATGAAAATATTCAGCAACAACAATGTTACTCCTTTTGCATTTTGTAAATTGTACATTTTCTTAAGAGCCTACATAATGCGTGCGAGGCATGGTACTTATGGGTTATCTCCCCCACGCGTTTTCAAATTTGTCTAAAATCTGTAAAAATGAATCAATCGTCACAAAACTTCAACAACACAGATTTGAATGTATTTTCTACCTACATGCAAAAATTTGTGCAATTCGGATCAGTGCTTTTTGAATTAGAAACGATAACGTGAAGTGTACCGATGTCAACAGCTTGATCTGACCTCGCCTGACCTCATCGCCCGAGCAGAAAGCACAACAAGCAGAGAGAACAATGCACACACGAGTAACAATAATGCGTCGAACAGACGAAGTCAGACAAAGCTGTTGACATCGGTACACTTCACGTTATCGTCTCTAACGCAAAAAGTACTTGTCCGATTTGCATAAATTTTTGCATGTGTGTAGGAAATATGCTCAAATACGTGTCTCTGAAGTTTTGTGACGATTGATTCAGTTTTGCAGATTTTAGACAAATTTGAAAACGTGGTGGAGGGGACATAACCCATAAGTACCCAAGGCATTAGTAGATAGATACTGTAGCTGAACATTAGTGTGTGTAGTCTGCATCGTTGTTCCTGTTGAGAAGAAGTTCATAATCAGATAAGTGCGGATTTCGCAAGTGATGGATAACAAGTATTCACTTTTATTATCTTCACTTGAATAGCGTGATGTGTTCCTAGCGTGGTCACGTTATCCATTTCTCTTATAGATACTGCAATTCTGCAAAGATTTCAAAAGGTTTAGAATAATTAGATCAATTCGGAAATATTGCATGCACAAAAATGAGAATAGGCTGCCGATAAGTTGTTGCGCGAGAATGGCCTCACATTAAGCATAAGAATGAGGAAAATCGCTTGAAATGCACACGTGAATAAACTGGATGAATCGAGAAAGGTGAATATCATCATTATCGTCCTTTATTGAACAGAAAAAAGAAAGCAGTTGGATGCAAATTAAATTCTTTCGCTGGATCTTTTACAGAAGTCTCCCGCTGGCATAAATAAAACCTCTCCGATTGCTGAAGATTTGATAAAAGTTTGGATCCTTTTCATCAATGTTGTTTCAATGAATGCAATCAGTGATGAGGATGAAAATCCGATATGCCCTGAGGTATTCTGTCAAATAAATTTTCATTTCTAAACCTTTCATGTCAACAGATTTATCATAGTGGTTATTAAACAACAGTAAATGACGAAGAGATCGGAATTACTAAAAAATCATTCCTAAAAGACATAGGCTAAATGTCTAGGCTTTTATTTATTTCCAAGACAAAGTTTCAAATTAAGCTTATAATAAAAAAAATGAGCAAAACTTTTTCACACGATTTGTTGCATCTTATATCTTGTCTACATATAAAAATAACAATTTTTTATATAGTATTTTTATAAAATAATTTGATGTGGCTTACTTAATGCATTTTTTACAGTTTTCGCAAAAATAGATGCAGCATAGGATAGCTGCTACAGTGGCACCAGTCTGGGCTCTGACGTCCGATCTGGATCAGGATTTTATATTGAGGGGATGTCTATGAATACCATATCTCAGTTGGTAGGGCGTTAGAAGTTGTTCGAACCGTCTGATAACCTGGCAGTCCGAGAGCTAATGACATCTTCTTCCTAAATTCGTGCGCGAGCTTCTTATTATTTTTAATTCGTAGATTGTCACCCAACATCAGTAAAACGACAATTCTTAAGTTGTGATTCCAGTCGTCTTACAAGTTATGGAGGGTCAAAGATCATTAGGGTGGCGCACGTAAACCGCCGGATTTTAAACTTTCATTACTCCTCCAATATTCATCCGATCGTCATGAAATTTCGACTCATACTAGTTTGGAGTATAGGATTTATGATGATTATACCTGTTGTACTGAGAATTGTCAGAAAATTCTGATTCTATTGACCGAATGACATGTAGTAAAATTGACATACCAACAATGTATCTTAACATGTAAAATTTAATGATAAACTTTTCCCTTTATTTCCCCACGTCTTTATCAATAATGACCAAAACGAATTAAGGCAAATGTCATAGAAAACATTTATTAAATGAAAAACATAATAAAAAAGTGTTAGTAGTCATCGAACTTCAACGTATCCTCCTCCATTCTCGAGGACGGATTCGAGTCGCTTTTGGTAGGCCAGAGCAGTTTCTCGACACATCTCAGTTGTCACTTCTTGAAATGCTTACGCATGATGCGGTCCTTTAGGTCTTGCATGGATGTTGGCAGTGTATGGTAAACCTTCGACTTCCACGTCCCATCCATCTGTTAGGCATCTTCTTGTTCAACCACTCATGCACAGGAAGTCCCCAGTGTGGAGGTGCACCATCCTGCATGAATATGATGCACCTGCCTCTTCTGTCCAACTGCACCGCTGGCCAAAATTCCTCCTGTAGCATCTTGCGATACCGATCCTTGTTGACGGAGGTGTCGAAGAAGAACGGTCCGTAGATACCTGATTGGCTGATTGCCGCCCAGACGATGGTGCGTGGCGAGTGCATAGACTCTTGCTTGATCCAGTGAGGGCTCTGGTTGGCCCAATAACGACAATTGTGGCGATTCACACCACCATCCAGATGGAAGTCAGCTTCATCGGACCAGGTTAGTTCCACTAAATGGCTCGGGTTGGCTTGGATGCGCTGTAGCTCGTGTTCTGCGAACTCCATTCGGTTTTCCAGATCTTCTTCGTGTAATCGCTGCACCACCTGGACCTTGTACGGATGCCATCCATAGTCATGGAGGATGCGCTGGATAGTGCGGCGACTCACTTGAAGAGCATTAGATGCACGACGGGTAGATGTGTTTGGGTCCTCCTCGAAGTGCTGCACAACTCGTTCCACATTCTGCTCCGTTCGTTCAGAAGATGACCGGTCCCGCTTGACAGTCATCACACTACCACTGGTCAACAGGTTTGTGTGCCACCGCTTTATGGTACGGGCATCCGGTGCTCTCGCGTTCTTGCCATACTCTGAATGATAAAGCCTTTGTACCTCCACTGGACTCTTGAGCCATTCGTACCAAGCCGCGCATTTTGCTCGTTCTGCAACCGAATAATCATCCATTCTTCTATGTTCGATTCTTTTCAGATAGTGATTTAATCGTCGAATGGTATTTTATATAACATGGAAGTGACTGAACAATATTCACTTCAAGACTGCACACAATTTGTTGTGCAGAAAACGATTCATGTTTAGTCAATTAACTTGATCTAGATTTTCGATGTCAACAAAATAAGTACATGTCATTCGGTCAATAGAATCAGAATTTTCTGACAATTCTCAGTACAACAGGTATAATCATCATAAATCCTATACTCCAAACTAGTATGAGTCGAAATTTCATGACGATCGGATGAATATTGGAGGATTAATGAAAGTTTAAAATCCGGCGGTTTACGTGCGCCACCCTGTAGATCCATGTACTTCCGAGTTTGATACACTCAATAACGTAATGATCCAACATTCACTTAAAACTCAAAATGAGATTTGTCATTTTTATTACTATGATTCCACTGTAAGGGCACAATTCTCCAACAGCAGGCGGAAATGAGACATTCTTCGTTAGTGAATTTTGTTCCAACATTATAAGTGATTACGCCTTCGGCGTCCAACGCCTTCTATCGGTCGATGTAGGATCTTACATCGACCGATAGAAGGCGCTGGACGCCGAAGGCCCTGTCTTTCTTTTAATCTTAACTTAAAGTGATAGACCAATAAACGTTTTACCAATTACTATGGCCCAGTTTCTCAATTATTTGATGACAGGGACACTGACATTTACAGAGATCGAGATGTACACCCTACGTCAGTAGGGTAATAAGAAAGCCGGATACAGCTCTGGGAGAAGTTTTGGGCAATGCAATAGAAGCGGGGTGACTGTGGCGTTTGCTTCTTTAGGAGCAGATGCAGGTGTGGACAGGAAATTAACACTCCTTAAATGTTTAGGAAACTTTCTGAAAGAAACGTCAATATGACAACAAAAGGGAAGCAGACAGAATGAAATTCGATGCGTATAGACCAGGAGTGTACAACATACGGTCCGCGGGCCATATCCGACCGTGAGGGATTTTTTTGTGGCCAGCGAAGCTAATTCAGAAACGCCTCAAGAATATTCGTAGATAAGGTAATTAAGTAGGCCTATACTTCAGGAAAAATAAAATCCGAAGTCAAAGTTCCCAAAATGCATCAGATAGCTGTGACCATGGCAGTTGAAGACTCAAACAACTGCTCTGCCTAGTCATGCTCGCATACATCCATGTGTGCATCGCTTCCTGGTTACTACTCCTAAGAGAACAGACATGCACTTTTTTCTTCGCTCATATCGACAACTAGAAGCTGATGCTGTAGCATCATGCATCAATCAAACGCGTTTGTGCTAGTCTTCATTCACAATCTCCATCGAAAAGCGTTTAACACAAATGTTTATCGCTGGCCCCACCTTCACGTTGTCTCACAGTTGCAATCTCCCTGTACATACAGTAAACCTACTCATGTGATATATTGCTTCATCAACCGGTTATGTTTGTTATGAATGTGCATGTTGTACATGTACAGATAACAATGATATTACGCAAGCATCTCTGATATTCATGTCGCCTGCGAATTTGAAAATTTCCATTCTACAGGAAATTTTTTTATATGAAAACAATATGGATAATGGAGGTGCGTTATTATAAAAGGATTACATGCAACTGATTATGCAAACTTTCATTCAGTGAACTCTTCATTCCACACTATATTGTCTGAAATTGAAGTCATTTGCAAATAATTCATGATTGAAATTGAGGTTAAGATGTAAATTAATTTAAGTTAAGAAAATTGAATAGTAAAATATAAATGCCACATGAAAAATCAAAAATGAAAAATGAAAGTGGCTCGCCAAAATTTTATTCAGAAAAGTTGGCTCTCAACGAAAACTAGGTGTGCACCCCTACTGACCTCTAGACTGACCGAAGAGCACAGTGCGCACGAATCAACTTGTCAGGTTTGAAAAATGTCCATGAAAACGTTTAACATGCTATTCTAATGTAGCTTTGGAACTGATTAAAAATGCGATATTTTTGAAATCACTCATCGAGCTGCTTTTGAAAAAATTGATGCTTATTGCTTTCCAAGATTTCTATATGTGGCAACCACATCAATGCGCATTGGAAAAAAATTATGCGGATGTTTTAACTGTATTTTCAATAATAGTAAATATGTATGATTCAAAACATGCAACTTTTAGGATAAACCATTGAACTAGATTTCCAAGTAGTGTCCTGCTACCGTCCTGACTCCTCGATATAAAAAAAACGATCAGGAATGTCTTGAACAGGTGTAGATTCAGCCAAAGGTGTACATGTTCATCTTTGAATTTGAATCGGACAGCTGCCTCATCCGACCAAACAACATGTGACCACTGATTCCGCCAGTGGCAACGTTTCATTGACCACTGTAGTCTCAGCTTGTGTCGCTCGGACAGATTAAGCTTCGATAGTCTCTTACGACTGGAGTAGTTCAACTCCTTAAGTCGTCTCCAAACAGTTGTCCTGGAAAGATCTGTACCTACTGAAAGCTCAGATAAAGAGGTAGAGGGATCACTATCGACCACACTGGTGATGTAGCGATTTGACCTGCAAGAAATCAGTCTTGGTCGGCCAGAAGACCTTCCATCACGCCGCTGACAGCCTCTTCGCAACCGCAAGTACTTTTTGGGGACATTTCATTGCTGCGACACGATGGCAACTGGTCGGCCTCTTCAGATCAAAGCCTTAGCTTGACCCCTAAGATAGCCTTTCTGGTAAGCTTTAAGTATAGCAGTTCACGTGTAACTGAGAGAAACAAAACAAATGAAATAAATGAATTCGATGTCTTTCGACCACACAGCATTGTTCTCGTCGGTCTAACAAGCAGTCTAGACAATGCACAGACAACGATCAACAGTAGAGAAATCCTTCTGTGTTTTGCATGCGTGACAGTGACTGATGAGTCACGCTTTCTGGTTAGCGATGAAAATGAGAATTGGCTTCCAAACAAATTGCAAAAGATTGAAACATTATTTAGTTTACTAACTGCTATATTTAGAGTATAGTCATGACATCTTTACAGGAGATATTTCAGAACATCACCTTTCTATGTCTGTTGAATTTGGAACCGACTTTCTATACGTAATTTACGTTTACCCATTTCAATTCTTTATGAAACAATTTTCAAATAGCTTGTACGAGTAATTTGTCACAGTAGCCGACCTATTGACCAATAACATTGAAATCACATGAGATGTCGTGACAGCGTTGAGGTGATATGTAAAATAATTTGATTCAATCTATACGAGTTCCATCCAAGTAAATCAATTTTCCTAATAAACATAATTCTATTGATCAATAATAGAATAATTTGCGTGGTACATCTGTTGTGAGAAAGGGACATTTCCAATCACTCGAACGACGAGTGATAATTCAGCGGCTCTATACTTGATATTTGAGGAAGTGATTGCTCCATGATCCCTTCAGAGATCTAGCAGCTTTGCATTGCATCTGATTTCAAATATCGCTAATTCTCTAAAGTAGAAAACATGGAAGTAGCAAAACATAGGAACCGCATGTGCTTGAATCAGCAAGTCGGTGAGCTATTGTCAAAAATAAATGCGAAAGAAGCCCAAAACAAAGCCGCCTAAATCATACAAATATTCAGGTTCAGTAAATTAATATGCGCATCTGAATGGAAAGTGCAGGCAACATCAACAGTCTTACATTCATGGATTAAATCACACAAAAAATGAACTTTCATTAATGATAGAAAACTGAAGCAAGTATTATGGGAGACCTTTGTGTAATGACTCAAATATTAAGATATAGATGACTGCAGACAAATACAGGCCTTTAGCGGTAAATGACGATTATAAATTGTTTCCATTAGGTACTTCTGAGTCGACTTGCTGTCAGTGACCAAAATTTTAGAAGAAGATTATTTGTAGATGTTCACAACGCAATATCTTGGATTGCTATTTTCATCGCTATACAGTGTAATAAATCCCAGTTTCATTCAAATTGTAATGATACAGGCTTCAAATAATAATACTCTCACGTGTTTACTGTGCGCATAGGGTAAATAGGCCAAATTAATAGGAGCACTATATTTCATTATGAAAAGTTGCGACTCTAGTCGTAAGTAATGTTAAAGTTGCTGTAAGTTTACTTACATTTTGTAAGTTAGAAGTTCAAATAGAAGGTTGCGGTTGATTAGATAAGTCAATGGGAGTTTAGGACTGCGTTTTCTAGCTACTGAGAGATTAATAGTAATCAAGTTTTATTACCCATATACTGCACGACGTGTAAATCGTATCAAAAATATCATAGTCATAATTGAGATTGATCTAGTCGGTACATGATGCATCTGTCAACCTTTTTACTGAAGAGCCCTCAGCACTTGTATAGATTATACAATAAATCTGCCACAAGCATTGAAATGATTGAGTACCCGCGCGAGGGTGGTGCTAATCACCACCTCGCTAAATCAAGAAAAATAATTCAATGATTTTGCTTAATTGGACAGCGGAATTCCTTGACTTTATTTTTATTGATATAGTCCGGCAGCCAGAGCGAGTTTCTACAGGGAGCGAGACCGAAAATGGAACTTTCACAGAGTGACGACACCCTATGCCTACTATGAATCTGCGCGTCTGCGAATTCTTCTAGCTAGTTCCTCTTCTTGTCAGACACGAGCAAAGAAAAACACCTATCAATCCAATGGAACGCACACTTAAGCTTTTGTTTAAAATGAAATTTCTCTTCGTTTTCTCGCATCAACTGAAAAACACTAGGTCTAGAGCCATAATTTTTGACATGGAATGTCTTCAAGTAATTTTCTATGATGTGCATGTGATATTATCACGCTTGTCATCGGTAATGCTTTAGAGAATGCGGTAAATGTGGATTAAATTGCTCAAAATGCTCGTGTTTGCCGACATTGGGAGGCTTGCCAAATCTGAATGTGCCTGGCTTCATAGACAGGGGTGCATGGACATAATATGAAATGACATGAAGACATTCCATTATTCCTGCTCCGATCAGTGGATTTGAAAAAGTTAAGGTCCTTTCACACCGGACGCGACACGTCGTCCACTGTGCGTTGTCTCTGACTGAACAGCCCCATAGGTTTATTAAGAATGTTCTGAACAAAATTTCTGATGCGTGAGGACGCTCCGCGCCGTGTGCGGTGTGGATGGGCTTTAAGTTAAGGTCGGTTCATAGTTCGTCCGTTTTTAGAGTCGGAGACTTCTGCGTTTGAACGTACACTGAAAACGTACACATCGAAAATAGATCCGTTTATTTGACGGAGACAGTTACGTTTCTTTTGAGTCACGTGACTCGATCGATGAATTGACGGAGATTGTAAAAACAGCAGAACGGAGACAAGTAGAACGTCAGTCAACTTTGAAAAGCGATGGACACTTGCAATGGCTGCAGCTGAGACTGAAATGACGTTGTCTTCAACAATATATCAGGAAATCCTTATCGAGAAGGTGAGGTGCTTTGAACATTTGTGGAAAGTCACCTCAAACAAGTACAAGGACGTGCAGTATACTGATTTATCCTGGCATAGGATAACAGCTGAACTGCTTGAAATGGGTTTCAAGGATGCAACTCCCGAAAACGTTAAACAGAATGGCGTTATTTGCGTGATGCTTTTTTTCGACGACTGAAAGAAAACACGACAAAGAGTGGTCAATCAGCCGGAGCCAAACGTTCTAAATGGAGGTTTTACGACAACTTAACATTTCTTACCGACGTTAAGAAAAGGAAAGATACATTGTCAAACAATCTCGAGGATATGGCTTCAACATGAAGGTCGTCAGAGGGTAAGCATCATCCGCAACGAACAAGTAGGGTTGAGGCACTTCAGAATGACTCAAGTTTGGCAAAATTTGATTTGGAGGCAAATTTAGTGTTCCATTCTTCAAACGTTTTTCAAAGTTTGGTGATGTGAATATTCCGCCGTCACTTTCTCGTCCATAAGATCCGACAGTAACAACAGTGAATTTGTAATCCTCATCAACAGATGCCAATAAAACAATCGAGAACGTCTTTTTATAATTGAAATACTGACTACCAGATCCAGCTGGACATCTGATAACAATATGCTTACCCTCAACTGCCCCACAACAATTGGGAAAATTCCATTTACTCCAGAATATATTAGAGATGTTTTTCCAATCACTTTCAGACGGATGAGGTATACATTCTTCCTGAAGAGCAGTCACGATGGCTTTACAAGTTTCATGAAAAATGGTGCTCACCGTAGACTTTCCCATTCTGAAGCTGAAGGAGACAGTTTGTTGAGAATCACCGGTAGCTAATATTCTGAGAGTAATTGCCAATCGCAAAAATGGAGTAATTGTATTATTGTGATTGTTTCCATGTTTGATATAGGGCCACAACTTTTCTAACAAGATATCAAACGTCTCCCTGGACATCCGAAAATATTGTCTATGCGATTCTTCATCAAACAATCTCATTTCTTGAACCAACATCCCTTCACAATTCTGTAATCTTCGCTCGAAAATCTTCTTCATATAGATGGATCTTTTCTTTTTCTTCCTTGTCGTCATTATATAAGCGCATAGCAGTGGAACTGGAACATCCATTTTCAAAATAAATCGAAGAATGTATCCGACATCATTTTATACTCTGAACGTGTCTACGTCATCCCGTCTTCTTAGAAACACTCACAAAACGGACCATGAAAACGTATCAACATTAAAGTTTCCGTCAAATTTTTGTCTCCGCCAAACATTCAAGTCTGCGTTAAAACGTATGATGAAAACGGACGAACTATGAACCGGCCTTTACGATGGGTTTTCGGTTTAAAGGAATGGTGTCTGTCAAAGGACGTAGGCAAGATTTTCAAAGGGGTTGAGCGGTGGACCGATGGAAAATATAGGCTTAGGTGCCGATGCTAGACGGCAGGGGCTTGCCCCCCCTTCCCCCGCATTTAAAAATGCTCAAGAGGAAATTTTTTTGACTATCCTAGAAGTTCATTCAATCCTTATACATAATATGCCCCTTATCCATAGGCCCTCCTAGGTTGTGGGTGATTTGTGCACAACCATTCTTCAGAATAGAATTACATACATGTGATGAGTCAATCCTTCCCATCAGGGGGCGAAAATAGTTGTCATCCCTGCCCAAACTTTGATGATTTGAAAAGGTTGGCAGCGCTTGTGACAATTGAAGAGGATGCCCTACTCTACTCACATCAGAGCTGACAGTCGTAGAATAGAGTTATGACACACTTTTTTCAGACCTGACACCAGAGAAAAATCACAGGACGCGTCTTTACAATTGAACTAACGATACACAATCTTCTTCTGAGCCAACGTTGTGTAAAGGATATTAAAGGAGTTACGTGGTACCCCTTTCATATCTAAACTAATGCCACATAGATAAGAGATGATGGCCGCCCTCTTCGCATCTAAACAAATGCTATAAGCATTCAGGTGATAGCCCAATTGTCCAATTCACATCGAAGCAGGCATTGGGCGTTTAGAATCTTTCAATTGAGATTCTTTGAAATTGCCCAAAAGTGTGTGCGGCGCTCAATGCGCCCTTGCAATACGTTGCGGTGCACTTGTATTTGTATTGTCCTACAATGTCTGTCAAAATTTCCTATTGTTCTACAGCTGTCGTAAAGCATTAAGTTCTTAAGTTCTAAATAGTCAACATATCATACAGGTAGATAATGTTCTTTTAAATGCCCCTATCTTTCTTTCACCCATCATAGAAAAAAGTTTCTTGATTAAAAAGATCTGCTTTCGTTATTACCTTGTAAAAGAAGTACATTTTTTATCAAAATGATAAGTAATAATGACTCAACTGATGCTCCTAGAGATCCATATATAATGATGAGTAAAATCAAAATGGTCCTGTCTTGTATCGTCACCTAAGATGGGCCACTGATTTTACTTCCTGTAAATCTTGTGTCGAGCTCCACGGCACTTTTTCTTCGATCTCTTCCCCTTCGTAATCCGACTCATCAAGAATGCACGCAATGTCTATATTTATTAATTGCTAGAATATCGGAGGCAAATCACAAGCTAAAAAATGTATTCATGCCAGTCGCCTTCAAAACCTTCAGCCGCACTTAAAATGTAGAAAAGCTCAATCAACCCGCGAGTTGCATTCGAGAAATGCTACGCATACATGAAGGTCTATGTATAGGCTAATGGTGAATCGAGTTATCGAATTAGAGTATTGAAACTTCTACCTACCAAGGTCTGGTACATTTTAGCAAGCAGGGATGAATTTATCACCGTAATAAATGTCTTCATTTTCACTATTTATTACTGTTTTTATCTTAATTATAAATTTTTATCATATAAGCAATTTATCAATTTGAATTATGTGCTTTTATAAATCAAATTCTATCTCACACTTCTATGCATATTTTTATAATGCATAAGAGAAATTACATAATATAAGTCAATCAAACTATATTTCCAACAAAATTGCTATTCAAAACATTTTTCACAAATAGCGTGAACACAGTTGCCACAAACAGAGTCCTTGGATTAAAAACACTTCCTCTATCTAATTTAAATTCCAATAAATCTGAAGACAATATTTATAAATCTAATTTAAATAGCAAATTCTAACATTGCAGCTTGTTGACAGTTTGTCAGTATCTCTGCATCTCTTGCACCTTATGTACTTTCTCTTTCGCAACAGGTCGTTGTAGCTTCGGGAATTCGCGTTAGCAATCGACCGATGAAATTGTTTCATAAACTAGAGTATACAAGTCCTCAGGTCGTGCAAACCGAGTAACAACGTATACTACACTCCATTGCCAAGTCTCTGACTAACTCTATCTAACACTGTCGTCTCTGCTTCATGGTCTGGATGATCGGGCAGTTATAAGCAGTTATAAGGGCAGATTGTTATAAGCTTTTTACAATGAATGTACTGATTTCTGACATATCCAGCTGATCAAGAAAATGCACCCTTGACCACCCTCTGTTGAACACCAGCACAACTAAATTCTTGAAAGCCAGTCATGTATTAGTCAAAATCAAATGTGACAAATTTATCTCACCTATTGTAGTCCTTGACATAATCAAAAATTTCTTTCCACCGCGCAATCATTTTTTGACAAATAGCGTGTGGGCTAGATTAATATCTATGCATTTATTTTCGGGTAAAGCGTTGCAGTTCTTAATTATACATTCACACAAAGTTTAAGTCACAGAAAATCTATTTATATGAATGATTATTACTATATGTTAAAATCAAAATCTCGAGAAAGTGTTATTAACTTGTCTACCCTTACAGTGGTTCGAGGAACACTTGCAGTTAGTTCGAGGGTGAAGTACAGTAATGTGCTAGCAATAGTCTACACGCATCCGCAATGTATCTACATGTAAAAGTCAGCTACTGGAAATTCTTGAAGTCAAACGTTTAATAATGCAGAAAATAATGGAAGCTGTGAAAGAAATTAAACTGACATTTTTTAGCATCGGATATCATCAACCACCAGCAAAAGCACCTTTGTTGATGTCAAAAGCTAAAACTTCGATTTCGGCTCGCTTTATATTATCACAATAATCACTTCAATTTATCTTCCACGTGCACAATTTCAACGCGTCCTGTCAATATAATGCAGCAGTGTGCTATAATTATAAACGCGAAACATGCGGATATTACCCAAGTAAATGTGCATTGCACATGTGTATACGGCAGCATTTTATTGTAGTTATTACAGAAAGATACCGTCTGGGAGATATGGATGTATAACGGACTCAGAGTGTAGCGCTTCCAATGACAAATGTAGCGGATTAGAGAACTCTAGGACACCTTCAGTGGTATA
This sequence comes from Prostheceraeus crozeri, assembly GCA_907163375.1. Lineage (NCBI taxonomy): Eukaryota > Metazoa > Platyhelminthes > Polycladida > Euryleptidae > Prostheceraeus > Prostheceraeus crozeri. Next base: position 255,069 of record CAJQUW010015310.1, read on the forward strand.
AAATGGAGCAGAGTACCTCCAATCAAAGAATGCAGCGGAATGGGGAGTCCCAGAACAGCTTCAGCAGACAAATAGAGTGGAGCGCCTCCAATCAAAGAATGCAGCGGATTGTAGAGCCCTTAGAACAGTTCCACGAGATAGATGGAGCGGGCGTCTCCGAACGAGAAATGTAGCGGACTGGGGAGCCTCCAAAACAGCTCCAATAGACAGATGGAGCGGGAAAATGGTATAAGCTGGTAAATGGTATTTGGAGGACTTCCACCATAGAAATGAAATTAAATGAAGGAATTGCGACGATGTATTGGACTGAAAGGCCTGTATAATGATAGGCTTGTCGATTTCATAGAAAGCTCATGCATTAAGTTTGAATTTCAGTTTTGATGGTTTCTCTTCGCTTAGCTATGCGTCCATTTTATGTATACAATATAAGAAAATGTTATTATCTCTTTTTCTCTGAACAAAAGGGAGGGAGGAGAGGCGGGGACCTGCCTACGTCTCTGTATGTGTCATACGACTTGAAAATGTGGAGAATAAGCGTGGGCGTGATGACGCTTTTACTCATCAAATCGCTGTACAAATTCACACAAAACATGGGCTAAAATTATATAATGCTTAATAGAATTCCCCTATTTATCTTTGAGAATGGTTAAACTTTAGATTCTTTGTAGCTACGAGTGTACCTGCATGCACTTTGATAAACACCATCCTTCGTAGGTTCAAAGTACATTGTTCAACAGATAAGCCAAAATGCATTGAAGCTTAATTTGCACTTCTTGTTACTTAGCGCATATGAAAAGACGTGTATGTATACTAATGGATATAACTAACGAAACAGCATGCATAAATGCAAAAACGCGAATTCTGTGTAAGAAGATATGTTTGCTCTTTAGCATTTATTCAAATGCTTTTATTTCATCTTGTGCACTATCCCTAAAAATAAAACATTTCATGCTTTCAACATTCTTAGAAGTTCCGGTTAATTTGTTCTGAAGATGACTACACAGCTTGTGATGTCCTTCAGAACGGAACTTGAACGACACGAATTGATGTAGAAGGTATGAACACAAAGGAGATTGGTCCTTTGTAGTCGCAGGAGAGAAGTCTTTGCAAAGAATGTTGAACCAATGACGTATAGATTCTGGACATGGTTTATAAATTTGGATAAACTAAGAAACCTTAAGTTTGCTAGAAGTGTGATTAATTCGAAATCGACGGCACATCGAGGAACTTACTAAGTGGGTAAAAAGGAGTTCCTAATACCTTACAGAGATAGAAAAAAAGTCGTGCGTCGTTTGTGGATTACTGTGAGTTCCAGCAAAGTGCTTCGATTGCCACAATTCCTTCAGATTCGAAGAATTCAGATCATTGCGCACAAGTTTTCTCCATAATGTTGGCCCTTCCGATCATTATTAAAAAAGTAGCAGGCGCACGAAAATTAGTTCACTTGATGATTTTACCATCTTCTTCTCACAATTTTTAATTGCATAGTACATACACTGAATCGAATGTTAACCAGACAGCGATGTGTGTTTTGGTGTGTGCGAAGTGATATCACAGCACGCACGCCTCTCTCACTGGCTCTGGTGTCCTCTGCTGACAGCTTATTGTTTGCCATTTCCAATAGCAAGCGATACACGAATTATCCATTCGAGAAGGAGCAAGTTGTCTAATTCTATGATGTGCCATTTCGATATTAGGGTTAGATACCATCCTTCCATTCTAGTAAACCGAAGACACCCGCAGATGAATCTGATTCTGTGAGTCAGAATGTCATTTTGAGTTATCTTAGGCTGACTGACAGTTGACTACAATTTAATTGTGGGATTTAAACGCTCAAGTTTCAGACTGAAAAGTGGGAGAATTGATCAAATTAGATGGGAGATCGAGAAAGGAGATTGAGCTGTTCATGTTTTATCACGGAGAAGCGCAGGGAAGATCTCATTTAAATGCAAACAATTGACTTGTATCAATAAAAAGCATTTTATGACTTTGATTTCAGTGAGATTGATATTTTTGTTCTTTTCTGCATGAAGTCATTTGGCAGATGCTCGTGATTCAAAATAGTTCAATAATACAACGTTCCAATTCTGATACACAGCATGTTATATGATCTGATGCGTCTCGAAAACATGCTTCATTTACTTTATTACTATTAGCTCACTCAATTTGATTATTATTAATGTAATTCTATCTACACTGGTGAAAAATAAGAAATGTTGCGTGCATCTTATATCATTTCTACAATTCCACATGTACATGTATGGTCGACTGTCCAAAAAACAGGTTTTTCATTCAACGTTCAGTCGATAAATTCGTCGAAAATTGGTCCTGCCGAAAATTTGAATCGATTGGAATGCTTGGAAATACGAATGGAATCAAATTTATCTGAAATTTTATCCGTAGTGTCAGTGCCAAAGTGCATTTGAAAAGTGCTTGAGCTTGTGGGAGACGAATTCGACTGCAATGGAACGTGCGAACAGTTCTTTAAAAGACTAGGTCCTCATTGAGTCAAAACATAAAGCACAAAGCAGAAAAGACATTAATGTTACCTAGCAAGCAATCTGTGTTATTTGCACTTTACTGTTTTCTTCAGAATATTGTTGCTTAAACTAGTTGCCAATTACTTATGAAGTTCATTGTTTATTCAAATAAAAATTCCTGGGAAGTTTGAAAGTTAAATAATTGCAGGCATCACAACACGGTTTATTCATCCGAAGTAAGCAGCTGTTCGGCATATTGTGGTATACGCGTGTCAGCATGCAAATGTCTGTATGAGCTACGACTCCTCTCCATCTCAGCAAAAGACAATGGAGTTTCCACAACATACTTTTCAAAGAATCCACTCTTTCGCAAAGAGAATTAGATTTTTTTATTATGCCATGGAATTCATTATAACATATTTCAAAAACAAACTTGCAGAAAGTGAGGAATTTGAAACACTTCAAAAAAGCTGGTCTCTTTCATCTGACATAATGTTTTGTCTGGCTTTAGCAGTAATAATCTTTGTCGACATTAGAGGGACGTCATGGATTTGTTCACCCAACGTCATTGAGATTGCTGAGTATCGCACTGGGAACCAGGTTAAAGAAATATGAAGCTAGCAACGATGCCAAGAAGATTTCTTTAAAATCGGCTGCCCGTTCCCGGCGTGGCCGACTCGTACCATTCTAACTCTTAGGGAGGAGAAGTGATTGGTACTTGAAATCAAAATGAAAATTGAATCGCCTTCGAACTGACTGTCTTCTGCCTAATTGACAACAGCTGACTCACACACACACACACAGCTTCTCATTTCTTTCTATTTTCTGAACTGATGGTGAGTGATAAAGCATCTATGACTGTTACGAGTGATGAATCCACATTCGAAATCGCAAGACAATTTCAACTTTTGTAACTATCTTCGGGAAGTGAGTTGTGTTCCTGTCTTTTGCTGACTATTCAGAATATATGAAACACTGTGGATTCTTTATGTGATCTTCTTTCCTTTTTTTATTATTTTTAATTATTGCAAAAAGGCTTTATGAGAAGAAATTTTAAGAGTAGTGTGCCGCGATGTAAATATGCTGGGAATCACTGAACTAAAAGGAGGCCTACAATAAACGAAGAAAACGAATAGAATCCATCACTGAGATCTTCAGCTTGGGACGATGGGCACAGCTTGTATATAAAATCACATCTTAATCATCTGGATAAGAGCAGAAATTCCCTTGAGAAATTCTACACTTCTTAGATCAGGAATATCGTGCGATGGAGGATCTAGATCCTTAACTGTCAAATCAATCCGTCGATCAGAGTGCCGTCAGCGTGGCCTAGTGAAGAAGGTGAGAGATCGCCTCTCCCACGCGGACTTCGGCTGGATTCCTGGGTCAAGTGAGTGAGTACGGTTGGGGAATCAAGGGTGTTGGTGTCTTTTATTGACTTAATAGTTGTCATTCTCTTTAGATAATCAAAATATCGGTGGTAGATTTACGGACTATTTCGGTTGTCAGAAGAGATTTGACATTTGTCACACGTAGGGACAGCGTAAACTGAAGTTACTTCGCGTGACCAAAATTCACATGTCTTGCTGGATATAACCCTTGCTTCTAATGACGTATTCACATCAATTCAGAGGATTTATTATGAGATGAGTGAAGATATTAGCGAGATTTACTTTGCTTTTGGCACTTGAACTCTTAAAAATTGTGTAATTATTGACGTATTGCCAGAGTAACAAGGCATTGCCACCGGGTCATCTTCTGTTGTTCCCTCTTGGGACATTATTAATCCCATCAAATGAATTATATACAATCAAATTAAACAAGCAGAGACTACATTATAAAGATGATGTATTATAGAAGGAACCAAGTGCATTTTTCATTTCGAAGAATATACCCACTGTAATACAGCGTTACTATCCTAGTCAGTCAGAACTCATCTAATTTTATAACCAATAAACTATGTAAGATGCACACGTATCGATAAGTTGTTGAGAATATTATTTTCGTGTGAAAAAAGTAGCAGACATGAAGACATGAAGGTGAAAGACATGCAAGTCACCCGCGATTAGGAACCGGCACTTAATGTCGATGTTGAAGTGTTTTACAGTTGATTATAAGGCGACAAGTTCTAGTGAGTAGCAGGGTTTCGGAGCCGGAGCCGGAGCCGGCAGGAAACACAACGGTTCCGGCTCCGGCTTGAAGTTTTATATGCATTCAGTCACTTTGCGAGATAAAGTGATATCTGACAGTGTAGCTGAAACGAATACAAGTGTGTCACCATTGTAGTTTATCGCTGTAGACCTCTCAAGCCCTGCTGGCCTTCAATTCCTTCCAATGCATAGCCTACTGCGAATCATTGATTTGGATTTTAAAGGAGATCGTGGACTTCCTTGAGATTGTGTTCCAGCCGAAAATACAGCTATTGCGCGAAAGGCTGCTGTCGAAAAGCATGCTTATGCATTCTCGCCTCAAATTTAATAAAAGTCTGTGGTTTTTTTGTAGGTGTCTCATTCTCAATAAGATACCTAGATAAAGTATTAAAATACTTCTGCCGAAGTACTTTTGATATAATAAGAATTTTTGTTCAATGTAGAAATATGTGTCAATTGAGTGATTGAATATTATAGCCCTGACAGGTAAGTGGTTGAATCATCTCGTCCGACCGGCAGCACCTATTTCTACGGAAACGAGGCTGCTGAAAATTGGACTTTCAGAGAATGCAGTGCACCCTATTCATGGCTGCTGATTTCTACCCGGTTGCTGTTCTTAGCAGATACGATCAAAAACAGTGCAGACCTATGTCCAACACCGTGCGGATTGAAGCTTTTGAAAACCCTTTCACTGACCAAAATACCTCGATGTATCTGACTCACTCTGGAGGAATAAAATATTTGTTCTCGACTCTGATTAAACGCTAATAGCGGTAGTGGTAAAGAGTAAATCAGAGACTTCTGTCAGTCCCATATAAATTGAGAAAATTTTCATGTCTCCCTCTGCGACTCATGCTTCATGAAAAGGTTTTAAGAGGGAAGCATTTGCTAAGTCACATTAGTCATATTTTTTAGCATGGTAGTCATTTTTCAACCTGCATGTGTTTATGCCTCTGATCAGTGATATGTACGAAAATGCATTGAAAGACTTAAAGGCAGGGTCAACGGAAAAATTATTTTTTCATCAAAGATACGACATTTGATCGCGAGTAGAACGCACCGGGTTGCACGCTGCATCATTGTCTCGTTTAGCCACAGGAGCGCTTTTCCCTATGCGTGCTGACGTCATCGCCACCACGCAGCAAGATTCGGCAGTCGAGTCAACGCAGACAATCATAAACAATAACATTTTTTCTGCGGTTTAATCTGCGAATAATGGAGAGCAAAGAGGTAAGTTGCAAGTTTTTATACTTGTAGCATCTCAAACACACCTTCATATCATTAAGCGCGTGTCTACATCAAATATAAGACATCATAATCTCAGTACAATTAGAATAATAGAAAAGCTTAACAGTAGTTCAAATAGATTTAATAACGTCGAGCAAAATAGCATGTCGCCATTCATGAGACTTTTTACAGTGTACATGTACTTTGCGGTTCTTACAACACTTCGTTGCTTTTTTCCACACTCTTTCTGTCTTTAAATCGCGGCCATTACGCCCGATTCCAACATTATGATCAATCACGGCTAGTTGAAGTCGCATCTTCATTGTTGAGTAGGGAAGGTATAATCGCTTAGGAGCATACTTAAGAATAACGTTATGGAAAGTTTCAAGATATGATGTATGTATGAAGTGCCTACACTTTCGTAAATCTCTCAGCAATTGAGGATTTGAGGATGTATTACAATCTACATGAGTGCTTTTCTGATTAGTTGTCGAATTAATCGACGTGATCAGGCCTACATGCATTACATTAATTTTGCACATATTTTCATTTATACAGAATTTGTGTTTGCCTCTAATGCGAATACTCGTATTTACCAAATACCATCAAAACATGTGAGACTGCAAATATCTTACCTTCCATCTCCAATCATGACTGCTTCACCATTTTCTTGAACACAACTTGATACCTCAGATATTAGGGAATTATAAGCTTCATCTACCACTGGTAATACAAATTTCTTCTGAATCTTTGAGTATGTTTGTTTACTCATGATCTGTAGATTCAATGTATTCGAAATTTCCTTGAGTGTCAAATGTGTATTTCCTGAGATCCAAATTGAGGTTGTTAAAGCAATATCAGCTAATGGGAACTTTTTGAGAACAGGCTGTGATGACCAAGTCGTTGAGTGATTGTCTGCGTTGACTCGACTGCCGAATCTTGCTGCGTGGTGGCGATGACGTCAGCACGCATAGGGAAAAGCGCTCCTGTGGCTAAACGAGACAATGATGCAGCGTGCAACCCGGTGCGTTCTACTCGCGATCAAATGTCGTATCTTTGATGAAAAAATAATTTTTCCGTTGACCCTGCCTTTAATAAGTCTCAGTCAAAACTTAATCAGGATGCTGTGTTTTACGACAAAATAGCGATTTAATAAATCTAAATGTGTTTAGCTTCTTAAACAGCATGAACTGCATGACCTAGAAATGGTTCCATACGCCGTAGTACTTCTCACTTATAATAATGACAGAAAACACAGACAAATGCAATTTTACCGAAAACCCCAGCGTACTCTCATTGGATGTACGTGTATATCTGCTTTCTTTGATCTCGTCTGACAAGAAGAGGTAAAATATGCAGGTAGACCTCGACAGATGTGCAGTCTCGCAGTCGCCATTGGGTGTACATCATTCTGTGAAAGTCTTGTTCGGTTTCGTTTTTTGGGGCGCGACAGTATGTAGAAGGGTCTTGGGTCGTAGCCGGAGCCGTAGTAGCTGGACGACGGTTCTGAAACCTTGGCGAGTAGGTTACCTACCCGCAGCTATCTGAAGACAACAAATTGCGATAGATACCCAACAATTGATCTTGTTACAAGTTTTTATACACTGTAAACCGCACGCTCCTACAGTTAACTGAAAAATTCTGAATGCAAGCCAATAATCAAGAACGCTGGAGGACACCGAATGTTAGTAAGCATTTTAAATCATCTTTATTTTACTTGCGGTTACAACGTCGTAGCATTAGGGGTTCACTTAGTATCAGGGGTTAATCCGTAGAATTTAGCACCTCCACTCCTATTGTTGTGCTACAAATCCGAAACTCACAACATTTGAAGCAACATGAGGTAGCATTAGGAGCGTGCGGTTTACTGTGTATGCTGAATTGGAGATACAAAAAGTACTCGCCAACGCATGTACACATAAAGCCTTACTATGTTGACTGATAATCGCCATTATGTTGGGTGTGATTATGCCGATATTTCTCTGATGACTACAAAAAATTAAAAATATTCATTCGGATGGTCGTGATTTCTGAAACAGTGTGGGTGCACACTGTAATTATTCCACAAATAAGACAATTTTCATTGTTAGGGAAATCATAAGCTGATAGTCTTCACTGAATGGAATGTTTAACCTACAATTGACATTCCAGTGAAGCCTAATTATCCACTGTGGCACGGATATTTTAGAACATGTATCATTATGAAAGATGCGAAGAAATTTATATCCGTGAGGATAGGGAAGAAGCTGTACTTCTGCGAATTTACTCGAATATTTCCCATCATGCTGCAAAGGCCTTGCAGCTCGGATTAGAACACTCATAGTCACAACTGGTTGAAACAGACATTTCGGTCCGATTTTGGGTTGAAGACCCTATTTCGAACAGGTCTCGGTAAGAAATCGGCCAGCCGAATCCCTACTGATAGTTGTTTCCATAGAAGCACGCTACAATAACAATAATAGGGGATTACAACGGACATGTAGATTAAAAACAATAGTAATTCGTGGAATTGTGTTGCCGTGACAATTTAAGGTTACACCACGAGCAATTACACGATCGCGAAGCTCGAGTTTAATTGAGAGTCGTGTAACCAAATTGTCGCCACGTTTTCATGCCAAACTGACGTTACCTCCTCAATGTATGAGTTGTATGAATCACAGATATCAGGCCACGTAACCAATGCTTTCTGAAACCTTTTCTAAGCTATCGACAGGCAGAATTTCAAAGTCTAGTTGGTTTGTCGGCTTTGTCACAGACTCATAGCGCTCAATTTCTACACAATATTGCTGCATTCAGGCAGAAATCCATGACCTAGGAAGCATTCTTGGTCAACTTTCCCGAATGTTCTCTGTCTCTATGTTGTGTTTTCAATTCTTTTTGTAGCTTGCTTCATGATTAACTTTCAGTTGATATTGCTATGATGGAGAGAATAGACTTCTATGGCATATAATTATCAATTAGAGCATGAGTTATGCTTCCTCTTTAGACATCACAATCCAAGAACTTTTCTGTTTAGACATCAGCAGTTCAGACGGGTCTTCTAGTCTTTGAAATGTTCATCTTGCCGTTATGCATCAGAGAGTTGGAAACTCATTCATTTTTGAATCTAATTGTTGAATTTTCAAGGTAGAGTTTCCGCATTTACAATGTTAGTCCTAATAAATCGGTTCAATGTTAGTCCGCCAGCCAGAGCGAGTTTCTGCAGGCAACGAGGCCGAAAATGAGACTTTCACAGAATGATGTACACCATATGTTCACTACGAAACGCTGCGTCTGCCGAGTTCTAGTGAGTTCCTCTTTTTGTCATACAAGATCAAAGAAAAACACATTCCAGAAAAACACGCCCAGTGGGACGCAGATTGCAGTTTTCGGCTAAAATGAAATTTTCTTTGTTTTCTCTGATCAAATGAAAAGTACCAAGCCCAGACTCACAATTTTTGGCATGGAATGTCTTCAGGTCATTTCGTATGATGTGCATGTGCTATTATCATACTTCTGATCGACAAGAAGAGGAACTCACTAGAACTCGGCAGACGCAGCGTTTCGTAGTAAACATATGGTGTACATCATTCTGTGAAAGTCTAATTTTCGGCCTCGTTCCCTGCAGAAACTCGCTCTGGCTGCCGGACTATGTGCAGCATCCAGACTGATATTTAATGTCATTGGCAGCATCACACTTGCAAAAAAGTGCGCACTTGTCATCTTTGTCATACTTGGCAGTCTCACAACTGTGAGTGCAAGTGAGTTAGAGCACGCTGTCCTATGACTTCCTACACCGCTACTCTACAACAAGTGGAATTCGACAGTGACACCTAGCCGATAGCACCTTCTACTGCTTGACAATGGCTAGCTGCAGGTGCTTTCTCAGTGCACTTTGCAAAGATTCACTATCGTTATATCATTTCTATAGGTGTAGAAGCCTATATCAATCGGAGGATATCATCGAGAGGTTTGAGAATGTCCAGCATGCAACATTCCGCTATGGCTGGCACTGATTTTGATGACGTATTCGGAAATGTCAAAAATATTTGACTTATTTTTATGTCAAACCGCATCCAATCTTAATCTGTTAATATCATCGTTTTAAGAAACCAATCGAACAGGCGCAATCTGTTATTATCATAGCCTTCTGTTATTTAGATCATCGAATTCACGGTCAAGCTGCATCTCTGAATTGATGAATTATTACTATTCCATAATGATATAGCAAGTTCATTTTCTTCCACACGCAATTGGCATTCTCAATCGGTGAAAGTGTTGCCTTACAACTAAATTAATACTCGCAACATGTTGTTTGGCGTAATTGACGCTCAATACAGTAATTAGAGTATCAGATGACATTTAGCCTCTAGGACGATGAATTGCATGCCGTAGCAAATGACTTCATCTCTCAATTACAACATGAGGTCAAGCTTGATTTATCTAAGGTACACCATTAATGAATGTGGAATTACTGAACTTGCACAAGGTTGTTACATAAAGAGCTATACCGCGGTCACTAAGAGCATCGGGACTTATATTTTGGAGAGGTTAAGATAAGCCGTGATTCAAATAGCAATTTTCTCTCTTAGAAATTAAGGACATGAGTTTATCTCAGGCACAGTGGTAGTCAGATTATCTATGAAATTAAGTATGACTTCAAAACCACATTTTTTGAAATATTTTGAAACTTGAAATATGACATATTTTCAAGTTTTTTGTTTCACCATTTTCGAACGCTAATCTTTAATTTCAGCGACCAATTAAATGAATCGGCAACCGTATAAATCCTTTGGATGTATAACAACACATGTATTTTCACAACATGCTTCATGTGATTTTACTATGTCGCATGTTCAAATCATACAACTTGTATTTGTTATTATCGACGATGGCTAGTGTTCTGAGTATTTCCATCCGCCTCTGCACACCATGAATAATAAGAGAGAGAGAGATTTTTTGACAAGCAAAATGAAAATCAGAAGACACAAGTCAATGCAAATTAGGTAGTCTGCAAAAAAACGAGATGATAGTGGATAGTTAATCACAAAAAGTAGATGACTTGAGGATGTTCATTGCCGGAAAAATGAATTTTGCCGGATTGAAGTTCAACCACTTGGTAGTTTACGCGGGATAAGAGTCTCGTTGTCGTTTCGGCATTCCGGATTCGCTGAAAAAGCCTCAATGTGGCCTGAATTGCTTGAAGTCTATTTGAATCACCTTCTGATAAGCCGGACGGTAGATAATTGACAATATGTTCTACGCCAATATTCATCAACTTATTTACGTAAAGCATGTATCGCATGCCATTATTTGAAAGACAATGTAAAACCAAGCAACTGAATGTCAACTGTGTTTTTTTTAACATTGCTTTCAGATGGCATAACGGAATCTGTAGAAATCGTTTCACATTTTCAAGATTTTCTTAATATTCTAATCTGCATGTGCTTTAACTAGAAAAGAATGTTCAATGAAAAATTTTGAAAATGAAATGTTAATGGATAATTTCGGAATGGAAGGCTTCTGTTACATTGCATAATTTCGTTTTGCCGCTATAACAAATCCTTTCGCATTAATACTCTCTTTTACTGCCCGCAAAATATATCCTGCACATCACTTTCATTCCAAATGCGAGGACTAACTAGTTTGTGAAATTATGACATCCTATCAACAGAGGAGATCGATGCCAATTTATCTATATTCTAGTAAAATGAAAATGTTGAATTTCTTGGCAAACTTTCTATCAACTTGTCTTCACAAAGCTTTGTTTTTAGAGGAGGAAGTATAATCGGTTATATGAAATGAATTTTGAAGCGTTCTCCTGGGCAAAAAGTTGGATATTCGTTATTTGCTTTCGAAGCAAATTCCAAAGGTCACAGATCATCATAGTTTAAAAGACTTCCGCTGATTTCTCATCATATTGACTAGTTGAGCTATCAACATATTCGTATCATCTCTTTTTCACTCATTTTATCTCTGATCATTTAGATGCACTTTTTATTCGTTGTAAAATTAGCGACAACGAAATTAACTTCTTCCTTTAAATTCCTCTACATCATTAGGCTTGGAAAATAGTCAGTTGATCACAAAAACCATCCACTGCGTTTGTTGGGGAACGTCCTGATTCAAGTCTCAAATGACAAACATCGAATCATACGAGGAGCTATATTTGAAGTACACCACGTTGCCATGTTTTCCTTTTTAACATTAACCAGCAAGGGCATTCATAAATAAATCATTTGAATAAGAACAGACGAGAAAATTTCATAGTGAACATGTTTCTTGAAAGAGGCCATTTTGGACAGTAATTGGTTTCTGAATTAACAAAACTGAATTCGCTCGTAGATATTCTGGAGCATGTTCTGGAGAAATAGATAAGCTATTGCTTGATCGATGGTGATATGCCTGTGTAAAGTCAAGATTATATCACGTCATAACGTGTCTGAATTCTGTAAATGGTTTAAGTAGAAGCAGGGTATTTTGGCAAATCATTTCGAGTTAAATGCAATCTTAATTGATACTGACTTGCTAATAAATCACAGTTTTCGACGGCACACACTTATGATCCACTGGTAAGACACAATAAAACACTTAGTCAAAAAGTTATGTAGCCGAAAATACATTATCTACAAAATCCACTGCAGCAAATGTGATGAATTTTCTATTGGTAGCACCATACGACCTCTTCAAGCCGCTTCAAAGAACATGCGACAAGTCCTTCATATTCCGTGTTGAAGTACATTCGAACGTGTGAAGTACAACATTTCGACATCAATATTGACATTCTGGCTCACGATCATGACAATTTCAAATTTGAGATTACGCAAAGCATTCGTCATTAATAAAAATAAACCAACAGTAAATAGCATAGCAGAACAAGAATGAAGAAGAAACGGGGAATGAAGAGCAAAACATCTTGCCAAACGAACCGTTGACGTGTTGTGCATTTTCCAACGACCTATTTATCAGAAAAAGCTTTCTCCACGCTGGTAGACATTAAGGCAAAAAGACTAAGGCAAAAACGCTCTGAAGGAAGAAAGGTTGGACATGATGATAAGGGGAGCGGTCTAGAGGAACCTGACACCCGATTTCGTCGCAATTGCAAACCTAGTACATCAGCAGCAAGAAAGCCATTGACTGTGACATTTACGTTCGTACTACCAATAATGCTACTAATTGATACAAGGCCATTTTGTTAATTCGTGTTCTGATTCTTGATTCTTGACGTAATGATTTCAAAACAGCAAAGCTTCTTCGGGGATTTGTTTTTTGCAGGGTTGTAAAAAAGTGTGTACTAAAATATCATTCAAGGTTTTTCATAAAAATTCAGCTCGAATATCGGGGCACCTCGGGGGATGTCTAAAAGTGTCTCGGTATGGGAGAATGCTGCGGTATTCGAGCTTCATGCGAAACTTTAAATTATATCAAATTAATCACTTCAATACGAGTCCTGGATGCATTGGATAGATTTATTTTAAACTGCACGTGCAAAATTAATCGATTATTGTACTATCAATTTCAGTTTAACGAGTATTGCTTACTTTAGGCCTACAATCAAATATAGCAATATAGCAATAAGCTTAGATGTAGCCAAAAAATTATTTCACAATTGCACTATTACAATCTATTGTTTCTTAAAATGTCTGTGATGCCGGTCTGCACCTGTTCTTGCACACGTCGCCTTACCAAAACTTCCTGATATCACTGTCTGATCACCATGCTTCAGAGCATAATTCTGCAGTAAATTTGTGGCAGCCAGAGCTTCCCTTGTAGGAATGTTGTTAGATCTTGAAGCTTCTTCTCATTCATCGTCATCGGAAATGTCGATTGGATCCTCATTGCTACACAGTTTACCATCTTCATTTGTTAGAGAAACCTCTTCAAAAAAAGTTGCGTAGGGAAGATATGTTTATTGTTCATTTCTAAGTATCATCGTAATCTCTTCATTGGTAAGCACTCATCTTCCGCCGTCAACGATTCATCAAAGAATGTTCGACGGATTCAGTCGGTTCAACTTCTGAGGTGTTGAACTTGAAACTACAATTGCCGAAACATCTTGAGATCGTCATTCCAAGCACGGACAATCCAAATAATTTTCTAATGTTTATCGATTTAAATGGATTGTCTTTCACTGTGCTGTCAGTCGTCAACACGTTCAAAACATGGTTATTCACGTACTGTCTGTTGTTCAACTTGAAGGCCTGAATAACTCCTGCATCCATTGACTGTAAACAGCTTGTAGTATTTTTTGGCGTGCGTATGTGCAGTGAAGGACAATGTTAAGAGAGCTAGAGAGTTCGCCAACTTTTGTTACTTCTATAGATAAATCCCACATAGCAAGGAGGTGTGATTTTATAACAGCTTGATCTGTAGACGGCAAGTTATCGATGCCAACCGAGTGGTCATAGCCATGGAATATAGACTCACAGTTGACAGCATATTGTTCTCAACTTCAGGCATAAAAGTTAATTAGATTGTTCGATATTCGTTTCACGCTGTAGCCGCTTCTTACCTTAAAACCAGTGCAGTATTAGAGATTTTTTGTGGTCTATTTTTCAATCATTCGCTTTGGTGACCGGTTACTGGTGCCGCTCAGTTCACACAATTGGTAGAATTAAAAAAAGTGCCCCGATATGATAGGTGCTCCGATTTCCGAGGTTCCACTGTATCTCTTATTTGCCATTGTCCGAAAAGAAAGATTTTAAGACTGACCTGATTTAAGGGAAACTTATCTTCTATCGCACTTTGTACTGCATTTTCGGGAAATGCCGAGTAAAAGTTCAGCCTACAGGAAAACAAGGAATGTCAGTGTTAGCTATTTATTACCCAAAGTCTATCCAAAGCATTGTAGAAAAAATGCAGTCTAAATTAATACAAATATAGATATTCTGCATGAAAATGGCAAAAAAGATCACACAGACCTATCATGGTGTATAGTGCGAAAAGGTTGCGGAGCATAATTATCGACATCCATGTCAAAGTGATCCTTGCATTTTATTTGGAATTGTTGAAATTTGTAGGTCCTTATCATTTGTTCGAATTGGTGAGAGCCATTGTAGTGGGGGAGCGTGGGGCAAATTGGGTATCAGGGCAAGTTGAGTGTTTGGCTTTTATTCACATACAGGGTGATCACGTTGATCCCGCCGATTTTTAGTGATGATATTTAAAAGAAAACAATCGATGACACATAGCCTCGCTGATTCCAATTCAATGGAAATTATTCAAACTCGTAACTTTCGCTAAAAGAAATGAGACGGGTCATGACCTATTCAACAATTTGAATCCATGTAATAATGATTTTCTTACTTCGAAAAATTTCAATAGATTGTCAGTTTTGCCATCGTTCAGTAGCTATCATGAAATACAAAGATTTGACAGCAGTGTCTTTTCCCTTCAATTTCAACAGAGAAGAAACTTGACGATTATTTCACTGAAGAGTGAGGGACAGGCTGCATTATACATCCGGAAGGTCCCCTTTGCTGGTGGTAGCAAAACTCAAAAATCTCTTTGGCGCTAAAAGAGATTGAGTTTTGCTACCAACAGCAAAGGGGACCTTCCGGATATATAATTGACGATTATTCATTGAAAAATTCAGAAAAAGGATCATCACCAGCTTGAGCTTCAGATGACGAATAATCTCGATTCATCACCTGTTCTTCCATGCAAAAGACCAATACCCGGCAATTGACTGAACGAGGTAGAACAGTTACTTGAGTAGGAAAATTGTGTTTTGGAGTGTCTAACTTACCCGTTATGTGTCGTATTTTAAGGATGATTTAGGTGCAATCTTGAGGTGGATGGGTTTCATGGCATGCGGAAGATGGGCAGGCAGATAAAAGGCTCAGAGAGCTTGAATTGCCGGGCTAACGTATCCTAATTTTTACGCAGAATATCTGGTTTACAGCGATCAAAGCTACTTTCCATGCCAACGGCTGAATGATACGTTGCAAACTCACCTAATCGCACGAAAATCCGTTACAAATATTTGCTACGATGCATATCAACGGAAACCATTAAATGGATTCACCACAAATTTCTCAATCACAGCAGCTTGTGCGCCTCTAATGTAGGCATTTTAAGCAGCTACATTGAATTTATTTCTTATATTTCAAATGCAGTTGTCATCGGCGGTGGCCATGCTTTATCATTTATGACGGCATTTTGTAAATAACGTAAATCGGCGGGATCAATGTGAACACCCTGTATAGACATGTGACATGTGGCGACGTCTTACATTTATTAATTGTTATATCTATACAGTAGGAATTTCATAAATTGCTTATCTTGATGCATTTTGCATTTGAATAAATCTGGTATGGTTGTTTTCAGTAGGTATTTGAAATATTCACAGTTGTGACGAATGATGCGCAAGCTACCCTTTACTCTTCCATTATGGCTATTCTCATAGTGTTTATATACATAATTTTGCATGATATTTACATTACTAAAAGTGCCAGAAAATGAATTAGGAGTTAACTAAGCATAACAGATAAATTTGTGTAAGGTACCCTCACGGGGAAAATTGGGTATGCTACCTTGGGGCAAGTTGAATACAGCTACTCAACTTGCCCCATTGTTAATTTTCATGCCAATTTCGCTTAAGTGAGTTTGTTTTTCATCTCGGATATTTCTTATTCAATAACTCGCTGGCTCATTCGATTTCAACACCTGCTTCACAAATTGCAAGCGTTTAAAATGTGTCAGTCATTTACAATTCGTTATTCAATGCTAAAGTATGCGACATTGCACGCGTGTCAGCAGACGAGTTTGACAAATATTGGTGAGAAATTGCATTAAAAAGAAAATCGCTCAATATTCCAAGGGAGATCTCTCCAAGCTATCAAAGTAGTGAAGAATAGAAATTTGGCTACACTTAACGCCGCCGAATATATAATGTTCCGTAGGAGACACTTCGAAGATTGTCCAGCAGGCCCACTCGGAAGCTATCTCCGCATATGCAAGAGTAATGCAATCTGACAAACAATGCAAATCACTGATAATCTCGAACTAATGAACGGATAGGTGCCTGAATTATAATGGATGAGATTAAAGCAAATTCTGCATAACTATATCCATGATGAATAGCTGCAAATTTCATCTTGATATTGAGCTTATTGGGAACTCGAAGACCAATTAAATTCTTGAATATTCTTCTTGAAAGCGTAACTAAATGGTCAGTATTTTTCGTCTTATCACATGACAAGACTCATTGACAAACATGCTCAGCAACCGACGATTTCATGTGATACCGGGGCAAAGAAAGAACAGATGGAGGACGCTGAAGAGCGGTTTGCAGGCTTGCTGTGGGAATTGATTTTGAATTCCCATTCCCACAGAATTCATGTGAGAATTTCCATGGAAATTCTCATTCCCACGGGATTTCACAATAATTTCCATTACATTTCCCATAGCTTATTAATTTTCATAAATATTAATATGGTCCTTCTCTTTGGGACTTAAATGTCTATTAGGATCTAATACTAAGTACTTGGGCCTAGAATTGCAGTGGTTAAGTGCATCTTTGCTAGTTATCATAGGCTATTTGTAGGGTTAGGTCAAGTAGACGCAAGTCTTCTAACAAAGAAATGATTATCATGAATTCTTATTTAGGCCCTACGTGCACAGTTCATGAGTAAATGTAGGCCTAATCAACATTTTTTTGTCTATATCGAAAAACTTGTACGACGACATCGCAGCGGAGGAGCCAGTACCGCAAACGGGATTGAAGCAACAGACAGCAGAGTTCTATATATTAACGTAAATTATAATATATTAATCCACATATTGAGTGCTTTCATAATGAGTCAGCGTCAGGCACCAATCAGGGGCGAAGAATACTTTGCAAGAAGCACGGAAACACAGCAGCAGCTTGTTCAGTATGAGTATGAGAGCATGAAATGTGCATGACATTTGCAGTTAGTCTGCACTTGGTTGCTGCCGTGAGAGATATAAATTACTTTAATAAAGAACTTCACTGCCTAAACAGATCTAAGATGGACCACATTAAACCAATAATATTCATTATTTTCCATGGGAATTCCCGTGGACTGAAACTCGAATCCCATCCCATGGGAATTCCCATTCCGAGGGCAAGCCTGGCGGTTTGCCACAGGGGAGTGTCCTGGTACCAATTTTCGAATTTTTTGAAAAAACGAAAAAGAATTTCAATCAACTCAATAAAATAGGGATCTAAATTTGTGCTTGATTAGACGATAGACCATAGAATTCCGACTTTATACTTTGTGCAAGTTAGTTGAAGGAGAATGGACAAAGACCTGTTGTTGACGATAATTTCAGCTGCTCATGCAGGTGTCGATCTATGTCAATATTAATTGATAGATGGTATGAAGAATCAAATTGTTTTAAACTTGTTACAGTTGTAGATTTTTTGCAGCAAGGCGGCATATTGTATGAGTTTTTTTACAAAAAAATATTTGATATTTAAAGAGATAAGATGACAACGCATTTCCAAGGCGCAGATATGTCTTCAATGTGCATTACCGTTCTTGTGCTTTGATTTATATTGTTGGTCGGATGAAATATACAGACAATTTAGCCCGTTCTTGGACAAGTACATCAGTTGCTGCTTTGTGCCCTCATTAATTGTATCTATAGTAGAGTACTCTCATGCTTTTATCATCGGTTCTTCAACACAAATTGACCGTTAACCAGAATCGCATTCATAAACTAATTTGTTTCTTGTGGAAAGACGCATGTGCATCTTCATACAACTGTGGGAGATATCCATGTCTGAATTCAGATGAACAATCATAGTCAACTTTAGATAAACAATTATTTCTGTGGTGGCAATTGCCATCAAAAAACAGCTGCTGTCCATTCTAGCCCCAATTAAACATGGCGAAAAATCGGATTTCGGCACTACTGGAGTTTAGTGCACCCTCTTTTACCCCTACTGCAGTTTAGTGCACCCTAAAATGCATGTGAGAACAACATGATTTAATCAACAGAATGAATGCCGTTCGTTCTTCCCTATAGTTATAAATGAGTGTCTTTGTGTCTTCGTGTGTCTTCGTCTTCGTCTTCGTCTTCGCACATTACACCGAGCGCGCGCTTCGGTGTAATGTGCGTAGTCATCGTTTGCGGGAGACTGCGCCGTAGTTTTAGGGTGCACTAAACTGCAGTAGGCGCGTTTCCGTATCTTTCATAGAGGGTGCACTAAACTGCATTAGTGCCTCGGATTTCTATGCTTAGAGCTTCTTAAACACGTATACATGTACATGTGTCTCTGTGGCAATAAAGGTTATTTATCATTGCAAAGGGCGCATTCATCCATTCAACAACTACATAGTCATTCAAAGCACATTGTTCGTATGTCATGTCGCGCAGCATCATCATAAATAAAGGAATTGAAGCACATAAGAATGACATTGATCAAACTCTGAAAATTCAAAGTAGCCCTACACTATCATGTTCAATGTCTTAATTGACCCAAGTTTGGGTATTGAAACAACAAAATATGTGATTTTCTTGATATCACTTCTGCGTCAACAGGGAGCTACTAAACTAATGCCTTTTTGTTCGTTCGTGTGTTCTATTCTTAATGCCTTGCGGTGCTTTTGAAATTACAAGAATAGAAACGAAGAAATATCTTAAGAGCTTTTTCGACAAGCATGCAATTAGCAATATTTGATCCTACTTCACAAATATCCTATAATGCATTGGGATGTTGAAGACAATCCCTTTCTAGTTAATGTAATTGTTTATTCAAAGCAATGGTTGAGGTTGGATTTGTAGTAGTGTAATGCGGATTTTCAGAAAGAGTAGAAACCCTTGATGGATTCACTTACGAATTGCTGCAAATGAGACTTTGCTTATTCCACAGTAATCTAGTCCAGTGATTCTCAACTGAGATGCCATGTCAGATATCAGGGATATCGCTTTAGGGACAACAATAATGTACCGATAGTTTTGTGGAACTGTCGATATGTGCCCAAAAATCGTTAGAGGTGAAATTGGAGTGGTAAACTGTAGGCCTACATGTGCGTTGATAGCTAGAGCTTCAGTAACAGAATAGGGAGATGAAGAATATCTGGCAAGTCAATCAAATATGCGGATGTATTTGTAAGTAAGTCAGATACTTTAATGGTCGTTAGTCGTTACTTGAATGAACATTTAGTTGAAATTTCGGTTCAATGGTCTGTTGGTGGCCAGTCGCGTAGCCAGGATTTCATTTCCGGGGGGACAATAAATGTGGCTTAATTGATGTAAGCCTATACTTACTAATTTCGTAAGTCAGAAGAAGCCCTAGTATTCATTCATATCTGATATGATTATGAGCTGATTTTGTCTTTTATTGATCATTCATGATGCATGATTAACATAAAATCATGCAATATATACAAGTTTATACATAATATCTTGAGATGTAGCCTTTAGATCTTTTTGTAAGCATTATAACATGCCTTCAAGTATGTTCGTGTACAACTACAATGCGTTTTTTGCATACAATGGAAGTCTAGGCTATAACAATATTGATTTGATATAAGTGGCTCATCATTCGATACATGTGCAATTGGAAGCAAAAGCGAAATAGAACAGGCGCTTCTATACCAGTCATGAATGGTCTCTACTTGTGGGTGTCGCAAAATCGTGTCGTGTCCTGGCTTCAAGCCATATCGAGACGTCCGTGACAGTACAACTAGCATCGGCGCCTGACTGACTATCTGACTCACAGAAATAAGCATCTCTCGCGATCATTAAACTCACTATCGCATAAAACACAAAGATTGTCCCCCGCTCAGATTTCATTTGGGGGGACATGTCTCCCTTGTCCCCCCTTGGCTACGCCACTGTTGGTGGCAAGTCAGAGTCAACGCTAATAACAAAATTACTACCACTACTACGGTACAATGTTAAAGAAGAAATTATGCGGAAGAAGATGGAATATCACCATTACTGATAGAACGGTTCCTAGAAGTTTGAACAGCTTTCCTCCAGTGGCAACTTTTTCAACTCAGATTTCGACTACAACCGTAGAATCTTTCACAACTCCATCTACGCACCCCTGACACACACATGCACAGAAGGTGACTCATGCCACATGGATTTTATCAATTGTCAAGGAAGGTAGGATCACGATCAAATGTGCCACGATACGGAAAAGGTTGGTGAGAAGAGCTGAACTATTTCTCTGTCAGATGCGCACATGCCTTTTATATACACGTAAATGCAAAATAGATGATTACATCAAAATTTGAAATTATTTGCATTATTTTATAGGAAAGTAACTTGACATTTGTGAATAGGCACAACACTAGCATAGCAGTCAAGATTTACGCCAGTGAATGCGTGATGGATTGGTGCATCGCATAGAGTAATCTATGGTGCATCGTAATCAATCAGGACATGTCAGTGAATGAATTCCCCCGCACGTAGCTGAGTGAATCTCGACTTACAATTATTTGAATACTTCTTCTATCCTGTTCTGATGAATAACTTTTCACTTCTTTCAATGTCACTCGAAATCGAATACATTTAACTATCGTTGGCAAGTCAGCGCTCATTATAACAGAAACTAGCGAAGCGGAAGGATCTCTTCAGCGAACGAAGTATGAACAATTTTCTTGACCGATTCAATGCATCGAAGGCGTGACAGGGATCTCCATGTATTCAATATGAAATATTAGTATCTCTCTCACCATCTGCCTCTCTCTAGACAAGCAGTAATGACTGCCACTCATTATCCGTTGCTTAGATTGATGAGAAGGCGTTTTCTGGCAATAGATTGATCACATGTTTAATCAAACTTAAAGTTAGCTTCTCTGTTTAATTTGGCACTTAAAATTCAGATCACTTATTCTTTTTGAAAATGACCCTGATACGAATATTTTGATGAATATACATGTATACATATATTATCAAAATATTCATTCACCCGGAGAAAGACTGAGTGCCATTTTCTCTGTTGCTGCTTATTGTAGAAATGCACCACATGTTAAGATCACTGAGGCCATTTTATAAAAAAGAATTTCAAGCTCTCATTATTTATCATGAAAGAGTATGTTGTTCCTGCCATGGAATTAGCCCATTTATGCTTTCATCTTGTCTATCAAGTGTCGCATCAATACTAGGAAAAACGACTTCATTCCAAGAGTTAGCACGCTATTGAACTCATTCGATGACATTGATGTATTTACGTAGTATGTCACTTCACACTTTAAAGCGCACTCTACGCTTTGACTAGTACGAAATGTGAATTTTATAATTTTCTTATTATTTTTAATGCGCTTTTACATGTTCTTAGGGTACATCATTTGCTCCGTATACCAGTGTGACTGTTATTAGCTACAAGCCGTTGTCATCTACCATAAAAATAAATAAATATGTTAATTTCTTTATTCTAATGTCTCGATTTCAGCATGCATGTGTGGTTTTTACTGAATCTCTTTTCATAGCTATGTAATTTGAATGTATATCAGTGCAAAATTAGAATCCTTTTGATATGTGAGGATATCTTCTCATTCGGGTCATTGTTTGCGATTAAGATCATAAATATTATAAATTTATTTTTAATTTTCCTTACTTGAATATATATTTTCATTGATATATTCATTCTATTCTCTTCATTTCATATCTCACTGAAACTCAACAGGATTAAAAGAATTCAAAAGCCATTTACTCTCATAAATGCTATTTTCTGGTAAAAGTTCTTAGCACTGAAAGTGAATATTCATGTTATGTGGGAATATATCCCACCTACTCGAACATGGAGTGAAAAAGGAACAAGGATTCAAAAACACAGCTTACGTTCATAATTCAATGCTAAATAAACAAGCCACAAAGTAAATTTACATGTTGCATTTGAAACATCGAAAACCGCAGCCAACTCCCTCCCAACGCTCGTGAAATTCCACTGTGGCTGACCTATGTGTTCAGTTCAACCAATTGAAATGTTAGCTTAATGAACTGAAATCAAAAAGAGCCTAAAATGTTCCTGTTTTCACAATAAGTGAGTCGTCGTACAAGAAAACTCATATCTGTACGTTAAGAATTTTTTAAAAATGTCGAGACCATGGGCCTGCGGGCACATGTCCAACACATTGTTTAAACTACGCTCCTTATTCTGTTTTTCTTTTCATATATAGTAGAGTTATACATTTTCACATTATGAGTGAATCATGCAACTATCGAATGATAAACATGTCCTATTAAGGAAAAGAATAATAAAATCTTCAGAAAATTATGTATGGGATGATAAATTAGACATGAACAAAAAATAGCAAAAGACATGCATGTGAATGTACTTGGGTAATGAAAGATAATACGAGAATACTCTTGCGGCGGTTTGAGGATTATAACTGAAATATTGACTTTGTGAAATTTTTACAAAGTGCTAAGCACTAATGACGATCACTAGCAGAAAACGGACTTTTATAGCCATAGACCGAGTAATGACTAGCCATGGACATGATTAAGTGTGCTTGATGAAGTCGCATGGTATTCGAAATAATGACACGAGAAAAAATGGTAGTGATGAAGGCTGAATGTTGCAAAATGGTTGTAAACACTAATAAGATAAAGGAGAGACAACGAAAAAATAAGAATGTCAGCCCAGTAGTTGACTTGAGATGCTTTCTTTATACTGTACAAGTAAATTCGGAGAACACATCAGAATTCGGAGCAATTATGGACACAAAAAGAGAGACGAAAGTAAAAACAAAGAAGATCGTCAGCAGGAACTTGGGAAGGATTTGAGCTTCAGTCTCTTTTCCTGATTTTTAGTATCTCGCTGATCCATCGAAGCGAGGAGCGTTTATGCTTGCATTATGCCGTAAAATAAGTTGGACATGGAATCTATTAGTTGATGAAACCGATAAGATAAATGTATTGGGGAGCATCGTCTGCACCACTCTATGGTCTTACCGGTTATCGGCTGTGGAGTGTGTTCATCAGCAGAGAGTAATGGTCATTCGGTTGGAGGGATACCATATTTTGATGTAAAGAAATTGAAGTATATTTTTCTATCTTTCTAATAAAATCAGCAACTGCTTCGTACAAACTGCCTGGCATGTCAGGAGAGGCTATCGGCCACTTTTTAGTTAGATAATTGATGCATTTCATCCACTTTTAATGCAGCATCAGCGAGAGATGCTTTACCAATGAAGTATCAAGTCAGGTCACGATGTTGATCGTTATCAAGAATGCGTTGTGGATGGCATGTGCAGCTTCATTCGCAGAAAAGGTGTGATCGTAGATGCAATATACATGTAAGTTTCTACCACGCATTGTTCTGTCTGAACCAATTTTCGTAAGTTTAAGGGCTTGTCCTTGTCGAACCAGCTATAAAGGCCATGTCTTTACTATTTCGAGTTTGATTTTATCAAATCTCAGCAGATGTAGCCACCAAGAGGCATGTTCCGGCATATTGGGCTTCATTGGTCGTGGTTAGGTTCGAACCAGCGACGTTGGAGCTAGATGGTGCGATGGCCTTGTCGTTAGAGAGCATGCCTGCATGCGCCCTCTTGCTCCAACGTCGCTGGTTCAAGCCTATCCATGACCGATGAGGCCCAATGGGCCGAAACATGTCTCGTGCTGGTTACATCTCTGTTGAGATTTGATAAATTCATCAACTGCCATGTTAATTGTCTTGACGAGTTTGATTTTGCATTTAAGATGATGACATATTTGAAGGTCATGGTTTCCAAACGCTTTCCATCTTTTATCGATGATTTCCTTGACAGCGTCGTCATTTCTATTTATCATTCTTTGTAAAATTAACCAATCGGTATGGTATTGCCAACTCAAATGCAAGTTGCAAAGCCTTTTTGAAATGTTTCCATTCATTCTCAAGATCAACATCGCAATCATAATTGCTTGACAAGTTGATGAATTGAACAAGATAAAGACAATGAAGAACTATAGCACAAAGTCAGATATGTAGGAATGTCGACGTTCGCATACTTGCTTGTGAAATGTCACTGTTTGATTGAGTTTTCAATAGTGAGTTCCGTGGTAATGCGATAATAAGAAGACATTTCGTCGGAGAACAAGATGTAATCAAGCAGGAACTTGTAGCCGCTAAATTATTATCTCAAGCAGAAAGGTTTGAGGTGTGGAATGAATAGTTGGCACTTAGAGTATCTACGAACGTCTTAAGTTGCAGAATTTGAGCGTTATCCCAAGGGGCCACAAGAAAATAGGGGCTGATTTTGAGCAAGGGCACCGGACCAGTGGTAATAAGCTCATCAGACTGTGCTATTAAGGGGGAGATAACCCATGAGTACCAAGTCCACTTTCTAAGGAACTGATTTTGTGTGAATTTCATCTGATTGCCTAATCTTCCCCCTTATATAACGATGCCTGAAGCTGTTGATTCCTCAACAGCAAAGTCTGGTGCGTTTATTAGCTCTGGTCCGGTGACCTTGCTCAACATTATGATTAGACTTTCACTTATTTTCTGGGTCGCCTGGGCTGTATTAGGAAACGCACGTCTTTGTAACGAGCTGTCGTTATCATATTGAAGACTCAGCATCTGGCATGTGAACAGTACTTTCACAATACTTGAACAGTATCTTTGACTCACCGTTTCTCCGTGATAAATTCATCAAATGGAAATATTATTCACATCGTTCGAGTCCTCACGATCTAAATTCACTGACTGCGTATATGTTCAATGCGGTGTCATTGATTTAGTTCGTCAGAATTCAGGCTTGATGGAAAATGTTGACGTTCAATGGAAAATTGATCTTTCTGCCCTCGGGACTAGTTCTTGGCGTGACCATCAGTATTAAGAAATGTCATCTCTAGACCAAAACACGCAGACAAACAATTTGTCTCTGTGATAATCACCAACAAGGGTTTCATTTGATTTAATTTTGTTAGCAGCCATTTCAATATTTTGCGGTTTGCTTGGAAAAGTTAATCACATTGAAAGAAGAGAGTTGCGAGTTCAGATGATCACAACCTGGAATTAATGAGTAGTCGGCAGGATTGTGATCTGAGAACTGTGAATGATTGTAGAAACATGCTCTAGTTCTATGCTCTAGAACGTACGACAGCCACAGATTTGTGTACCGGGAATTACTAAGTATGAAATCTAAATCAGAATCTAAAAACTTGAATCAGTCTTCACGATGAATGTATGATAGCGTATCATATGTATCATAACAGCATATTCATCGATTTCTCTCGCACTTCTCAACTGAACTCTGAGTTGTCTTTGAGGTAATTGCTCATTACGTGTGCAATCTGGATTGATGTGTGTATCTCCTTGAAAACAGGAGACTTCCGCAATTGTTTGGCTGCTGATAGCATCCAAGATTTCGTAAAATTATCTTTGCGGATTGTTCTAGTCAATCTGATTTTGTTAGTAAACGAGCATTCAATGCTGGAGACAGAAGAAATGTGATCAGCTTGAACTTTGAAGCATTGCAAATCTTACAAATGTGACTTTAGTCATGACTCTTTCTGTTGCTTAAAGGTTCATCAGGAAGCTAGTATTCTATACCATTGACAACTAAGTCATTGCTCTCCTTTCTTTGATATCATTAAACATATAATTGATTGTTCTTCATGAGATAGCAAAAATTATTGCAACATTCATCCCTATGTACAGTGTATGTTGCAAAGATTGAATTTGAATTTTCAACAAAGATATTTGAGAGGACATGTAATGCATTCTTTCTACAGGGGAATTATTAATTAATGAAATTTTGATTCAATAACGGATGTGATTTGATCATAAGATTGGTTTGCCGTGCTCTCATTTGTATTACAGTCAGAGCAAAAGGTTTTATGAGAAGAGTGGTGCAGCCATTCAAAGATATAAATGTTTTGAAAATTATGTAAAACTGATACGTTCGATCAAATCTTGATTACTGCTCTTCAGTTTGGTCGCCTCAATCTTAATATTCAGTTGACAAGATTGAGCGTGTTCAGAAAGATTTCGCCAAGGAGTTGTGCTTTCATAAGAACATAGCATATGACAGTGGCATGTACACCGAGTTATGCAAGCACTTTGGACTTTCGACTCTGGCGCATCGGCGTGACTCGTCAAATTTGCTTTTTTTTACAAAATTTTGCATCGGGTCGATTGTCCTTACTTTATATCAAATGCTTTGCTACACTTGGAATAAGACGAACAAGGCGTACCGATGTGTTCACCAGTGTTTTGAGTCGTGGTCTGCGAATTCGCAAGCATCACAATACTTTGAAACATATCGACCTTTTATATCCTAATCAAATGTAAATTAAAGCTACAGAAGTGAACTTCTGTAAGCGTTGTACCGACGCCTGAATTGTAATATTGTATGTTTTAAACGGTTTTTAGTATGTAACTTTCTTTTCTTATTTCTGCATTCCTTTGTGATGACTGTAATGGGGCAAGCTGTTGTCATTATATCAATAAAGCCTACTTTACACTGGCAGTCGCTGCAGTTGCAGCAGACGAGTGACACGCTCGTCACGTGATTGAAACGCAGCATGACATAGCTATGAAACGCAACTGCATGTGCAGCACCTAATCTACATTGCGAACAGCATTTTCCAACCAAAATGAGTCAAGGAACAAACAAAATAGAGAAATTAGCCAATGAGATGACACTATCATTGCAGCAGGCTGAAAGAAATAGACTTCTTTAAAATCGCTAAACTGCACCTGAGCTGCCACAGCAGCACTGTTATCATGGTTACATAATAATGCGGCATGTGATAATGCGGAGATGATAGTGATATCAGTCACATTTTCTTATCATTTCCTATGGTTCCAGATTTTGTGGATACCCGGTAGATCCACGGAAAAGAATAGTCAAAGCACAGAAAATGCAACATAAACATGCGATGGAATAAGAGATCCAACTCCGAGAGATGCAACGAAGAATAATCGCGAATTGAGCAATGATGAATACTTATTATTTCTTTTTTTTCAATGGAAAATTGCAATGAGTAATGAGTAAGACACATAGAGTAGGGAGGGATATATAGATAGAGTGTCGACTCAAAAATCTGTATACAGTGAAAAGATTCAGTTTTTTGCGGAGATTACGTTCCCGTGGTCCAAAAAATTATTTGAGCAGTTTTAAAAAGTCAAAATCATAGAGCAGGGATATATAGGTAGAGTGCCGACTCAAAAAAGTATCTGCATACAGTGAAAATTTTTTATATGAAAAGATTCAGTTTTTTGCGCAGATCACGTTCCCGTGGTCCAAAAAATAATTTGAGCACTTTTGAAAAAAGTCAAAATTTGCAAATCTATATACTACCGAGATGACTCCTCCATATAAGTAGTATGAAACAAGTTGTATATCAAAAGGAATGAATATTTGCTAATAATCATCCTAACTAAGCGGAAATTAAGCTACTTTGCAGGGGAACTTCATAAGCCGTATTATAATGGAAGTCTTCATGAAAAAGTCGCGATATTATTCGTGCTTTCTTGGCTGAAATTTTAAGTTTTTAATTCAATGTTCACCGGCATGATTTTATGATTCACTAAATTCATGTTTCATTTCTTGAATGTGAATGGTGATGTGGACCTATCTACATCTTTCAAAGTTAATTGAAATCATTGTTTCTGATTCTGTTATTTTGCTCAACCAGTGACAGGTTGCTCATGATATGATCACGCTTAAAAAGATTCTCTTGAGATTGAGCATGAAAGTAATAGGAACCTATCGAATTGCTAATTTAACAAACATTGACACTGAGAATCTGTAAAATGCCGTATGAAAACACCATCATTCCTTCTGCATTACAATGATGCTCACTCAATTCCGTGGCAATTTCTTCAAAACTGCAAAAATGTGCATATCTCACATTTGGTAACAATTACCAACTATATCCCCTCGAGTTCATTTGATAAAATCGAAAGTGACTACACATTAGTAACCACTGTACCTAATATACCTACTCTATGGTTAGACAATGAAGGTCCATGTATAGTAAGCTCGGTAGCTCTGCAGATCATTTAAGTACCTTGACGATTTGCAGCATTAATCTGTAGACTGCAGATGGACATTGATTTTAGTCGGTGATCATATGGTATCGATGCTTCTTTCCGATATCAGATTATTTCGCATGTCAATGTCTCATTTAGATAGTCTCTACCTTCCACTAGATAGTCTCTACCTTCCACTTTGACTGCTTCAGATATCGGTACAATTCTGACGCTACAGAGTTGTCCACCGATATATCTACGCTCTACAGTGAATGTAGTTAAATTCGGTTACTATTAGACACATGATCATTGAAATATAACATCGTCGACCTACTTGTAAATCGATATCACAGAGTTTACCGGTGTCACTGGCTTTCGCGCTAAATATGTATTCATGGTGAACTATGAATGGACCCTAAGACACATGAATAAAGTCAATTAGTTAATATACAACATCGTTACTACGGCGACTGTAGACTGACGTCTGACGACTGTCTCTACAATGTAAATTACAATGTTGTATATTTTCCTACTACATAAGGCTTGTTGTTAAAACACTAAATCGGCAGATCAGGATAAAAATGCCAATTACTCAAAAGCTGCGAGACAAGTAAAATCTACAGTTTTCACCATTCCACCATAGAAATCTATAGTTTTCACTCTTAATTCACTGACAGACACAGCGCCGCCCATGACACAGCAGACCACATGATGATCGCTCATGCTGTGTCCGTTGTTGCCTCTTCATACATCAGACTGATAATCTCTCATACTTATAATCTCTGCCATAATTTGACAGATGACAGATCTTTATTTTTTATTTTATTTTATTTTATTCAATACATGACAAACAGCTTGTGCCATTTACTTGTCACGGGATACGTACATCAAGACTATACCATACAACCGAAAATACCGAGGAAATAAAAGAACAGATTTAATAAAGTCAGAAAATAAAAGCAAACGTCACACTAAGGCCTTGGAGATGACACATTTCGATAACACGATGTCAAAGAAATCAAGACTTCCCATGTCTGAAATTACAGCAAGACTTCGAGGGAAGAATGAGTTTTTTCGCAAAACCAGCCTGTTTTTCGTTGCTGTTGTGAGAACTCTGGTGTGTCTCGTACGTTTTGTAGGAAGATTGAAGTGAATCAACGACACAAGATATGCACAGTTTACTTTACAATGTAAAATTTTGTGACAAAGCACAACATCGGTGACTTTCCTTCTATGGTATAGTGTAGCCAATTTAAAATGCTCACAAATTGTCACGTAATCAGAGCTATTATATGTAATACCACTCTGAAAGCAGAGAAACTTTACAAAACGTTTTTGAACTCGCTCCACTTTATCGATCATACATTTAGAAGTAGGAGACCAAACAGGTGAACAATAATCAAGATGTGATCGTATATATGCATTGTATAACACTTTCAGTACTTGAACATCATGACAGTGTTTCATCGTCCTTCTGACAAAACCTAACATACGAAAAGCTTTACAGACTATTTTCGAGATGTGTAAAGAGAACGACAGATTGTGAGTGAAAAAAACACCTAAATCTTTCACCTGATTAACTTGTTGCAGAGTAGATGAGAAGACAGTATACGCGTAATTACAACTGAATACTCGCTTCAAAGAAAAATCAATGAAAAAACATTTATCAATATTCAGTTTAAGATTCCATTTTGTGCACCAATCACAGAAATAGGATAGATCTTTCTGCAGATCAAAGCAGTCTTTTTCACAAGAAATACGTTTAAAAATTTTGATATCATCAGCAAAAAGAAGACAATTACTTGAGCGCAAGCATGAGGGCATATCATTGACGTACATAATAAATAACATCGGTCCAAGTATGGACCCTTGAGGCACTCCTGAGAAGACAGGACTCCAATCAGACTGAAATCCGTGTAAAACAACACGCTGGAAACGGTCTTGCAAGTAACTGCGGAACCATTTCAGATCAGTATTAGAGATACCAAAGTAATTTTCCATTTTAAGCAGCAAATGAGAATGAGATACGGTGTCGAACGGTTTACTGAAATCCGTGTAGATACTGTGCACCTGAAACCCATCATCAAACGCGGTTGAAATAAAGTCAGTGTAGCATAGCAGATTAGAAGTGGTAGACTTATTCCTACAAAAACCGTGTTGCTGATCACGAATCATATTCTTCACATGATTCCGGAGAGCACTGTTCGAAGAACTTGCTTATCACAGGCTGAATGGAAATAGGGCGATACGATTCAATTGATGATTTCTCACCATTATTCTTGTATATAGGAATGATATTATTGAACTTTAAAACTGATGGATACTCCCCAGATTCAACAGAGAGATTGTATATAGCAGATAACGGATAACATAATTCATCGGCACATTCAATCAGGAAGATAGCGGAAACCCCATCATAACCAGTGCTAGTGTTACGGTCAAGGTTCAGAATTTCCTCTTTCATATCAGCAGGAGATACCCTGGGCAAGTGAAATAAAGACACATCATATCTGATGCAAGACGGCAAAATCACGTCAGTGTTAAATACAAATATCGAATGGAAGTAACGACAAAACACTTGAACGATGTCACGAAGAGAAGTGTACTCAGTAGAATCGTAGGTCATGATGTTTGGGAGAGAGCTAGATGCATTTAGAGATTTGACATATGACCAAAACCTCTTCGGATTAGTCTTAATATTAGCCCCGACACGATTGACATAGTCAGCATGGCAGCTCTTTTGCTTAGCTTTTACTTCCACACGTAGAGCAGAAAACCTCGAGTAAAAGTCAGACTCTTTATCACGACCATTACGAATGAATAGTTTCCAAGCACGCTCTTTTTCTTTGATTAGAGCTATAAGGTCGGAATTATACCAGTAAGGAAACTTCGTACTTTTAAATTTTACCAAAGGAACATGATCAGATATTATTGCAAAAATAATATCGTACATGTTAGATAAGGCTTCAGTAGCACTTCCAACACAGCAAATTTGCGACCAACACAAACAATCAAGAAGACAACGAATCAAGTTGAAATCAGCTTTTTTATAATTGTAAGTTGACCTGCGAGTCACACTCACTTGACTTTCAGCTGCAATAGCACACTGTAAGAGCAGAGCACGATGAGTCGAAGTTGTAGGATCATCTGAATAATCGACATCAATGCATAGACCATTGCTGAGCACTAGATCCAAGGGTTTACCATTACAGGTAGGGAGAACGCTATGTTGTGCGAGCTCATTGCAGATCATAACATCTAAAAACTGTGAAGTTAAGGAACAGACGGAATCAGGGTTCGCACAAGATACTTGGTTGCTACTTTCCGATTTCGACCAAAGAGCATCTGACATATTGAAGTCACCAAGACAAATGATAGAATCATCTGGACCACACGCAGCTCGAACCTTATCAAGTGACTCATCCAATAAATTGATGCATGAAGAACTAGATCCGGGTGGCAGATACAGAGTACCAATAAACAGTTTGCGATGACTCTCAGACTTCAGTTCAACCCAAATTATCTCGATATTAGTTTCAAAATCTCTACGACGAATACAATTATAATGTGAATTAATGGCAATTAGAACACCGCCACCATCCTTCTTTTTACTGTTCAATTTATCGCGATCACGTCTGAAGACGTTGAAGTTTGAATTCGTCAGAATCTCTTCATCATGAACAGCATCATTTAGCCATGTCTCACTCAATGAAATTATATCAAATTGTTCATGGCTTTTACAGTCGAAATGACTATTGAAATCAGGCAGCTTTCCACAAATGCTTGTGGCATTGAAAGATAGGATGCTCAAATTATTCTTACGGAAGAGTTTCTTGGTGACTTTCATTGTATAAGAGAAAAACTATATGAGAAAAAGTTTCCGGGGAAGTCTCGAAACCAGGACCGCGGGCTTGAAAGTCTGTCCGCAAGGCCAATAGACTATCAACGCTGATGTTGGCAGTAAGCGAGCTGAACTGGTTTGTTCTGTGATACGTCGTGACGTCACGCGACCATGGCTGTAACACTATCGATTAAAGCGTCGGCAGCGCACAGCGTATCTCTCAGCACGACAAGTCCCAGCAGAGAAAATCACACCTACTGCCCGGTACAGTCGTTCCTCAATGCGACACAAACGACGTAGATTAGCACGTGATGCCTGTTGACCAATCAGGAGCAATAGAGGAACACTTTACTAGACACAAGAGCAAGGAAAATGGGCACTTTGTAGGGCAGGAACCGCTGCACGATTGAGGATGCAGGAACAAGGAGATAAAAGAGCAGGAGAACACGACGACAATGAGCCGAAGACCAAGAGTGAGCGATGTCTGAGGCCAAAGATATTGGTGATTGAAAATTCACGCGCGAGAGCAGCAATATGTACAACCGTTCAGCTTGACAGTCACAGTTAGGATCCAGAGAGTTGATGAAAAATTGGAAGACAATGAACAGAAAATGCAGCCGTTGCATAGAAATTTCACATGAATTGTAAATTCTGTAATCGTCAGATAACATCCATGCACAAAATGTCGGAGAAAAACATACTGCAGAGAGATTACGTCTAGAAAATCCCCAAAATTGTCTCAATGAACTGTGAATTGATAAAGGACAACACATTCATATTCATTCTGGTTTGCAAGTTGATATTGGATTGCGATGTTGTAGTTGCTTTCATTGAATACGGCTAAATGAAAAGTTGCAACCACAGAATTAGACAGGTCGTCTCTTCTTCTGCTTGACTAGAAAGGAAACATTGGAACATGTAACGTTAATGAAATGGCACAATCTACTGACATAATACCATAGCAATCGAACAATGAGCCGCCAGTTCAACATTAAACACGCCAAATTGTGTTAAGTTTGAGTGACTGTTATCAAGCGGATCACACAGCAAAGAGACACAGTTGATGTCAAATTCTACTGAGTTTGTGAACGTTTTTTCGTCCGCCTGCTAACTTTTTTTAATAATGATCGGAAGGGCCAACATGATCGAGAAAACTAGCAAAGTGATACAATTAAACAATCTAACTCTGTAGTTGCAACCAATACGAAAGGTGTTATTGGTCCGTGTTTCGTTTTTCATAGACAACTCGAGCTTGCTGCTAGGTTCACTGGATTTTTACGGAAAAAGTATGGTGCTTTCGCTTTTGCTGAGTGTGGACATTTTGTCGATGCATTTAGGGGACCTAAGAAAATGTGAATGAGAAAGGAAATGAGCAGCAAGCGATATCTATAAACATTACCTGGTTAATGA
This sequence comes from Prostheceraeus crozeri, assembly GCA_907163375.1. Lineage (NCBI taxonomy): Eukaryota > Metazoa > Platyhelminthes > Polycladida > Euryleptidae > Prostheceraeus > Prostheceraeus crozeri. The sequence goes on from CAJQUW010015310.1 coordinate 289,050, forward strand.
TTCTTTCACTGTGGCTTCTGTTTTGACTCAGCAGATAATGAATTCAGCAAGTTTAATTGTCGTAGCTGCCACCTTTCACAATTCATAGTGTTATCTAGATTTAGACCTGAGAAGTATTCAGGATAATCAATGTTTAAGTGTTTCGAAAGTTGAAGAATTATTTTTCCTAGTAGTTGTGCCAGCTCGCGTTCATGTATTTTTTTCTTTATGTTATGAAAACATTCGTCTTTAAGATACTTTGGGAGATTTTCTAGACCTAATCTCTCCGCAGTCTGTTTTTCTTTGACATTTTGTGTTTAGATGTTATCTGAAGATTACAGAACCTACAATTCATGTAAAATATCCATTGCATATCTATGCATTGTTTTCCATTTTTTTCCATTTGCTAAACGGCTCACTGGATCTGTCATCTGTCAAATTGTGGCTTGAAGTATGAGAGATTATCAGTCTGAAGTATGAAGAGGTAACAACGGGCACAGCATGAGCGATCATCATGTGGTCTGCAGTGACATTGACGGCGCTGTGCTGTCAGTGAATTTCAGATTATTTCATAAAGAATTGAAATGGGTAAACGTAAACTACGCACAGACAGTCGTTTCCAAATTCAACAAATTTTATATGTTTAGAAAGCTCATGTTCTGAAATTGCTCCTATGAAAATTTCAACACTCTACTCTAAATGCAGCAGTCAGTAGACTAAGCAATATTTCAATCTTTTGCAATTTGTTTCGAATTCAATTCTCATTTTCATCGCTAACCAGAAGCGTGACTCATCACTCTCACACATGCAGTAGACATAGACAGACCAGAACAATGTATGCATAGGCAGACGAGAACAATGCTGTGTAAACGAATGACATCGAATTCATCCATTTCATTTAGTTTTCATTCAGTTTAGGTGATCCATCATCTGATTGGATTCTCATGGATGACAGTGCTCCATGACATCGTGCCAGGGCAACTCAATTGTATAAAACACACGAAGGAATACGAACCTTAGATTGGCAATAATTTGAATCGGTTGGAATCTTTAGTGAGGCAGGAGTGGAATCAGATTGATCAACAGATAATCAGAAATTTGATCGGCAGTATGCCTAATCGCATCCGAAAGGTAATAGAACTTAGAGGAGACGAATCTGGCTACTAGGGAACGCACCCATCAGTCCTTTTAAGGACCAGGCCCTTACTGGGCCAACATATAACTAAGAAAAATATTTAATATGATATAGCAAACAAATTATTTCAATTATATTAAAAACTTGCTGTTTACTGTAGAATGTTGCTGTTCTAACTAATTTCTAGTTATTCATGAAACGGACTGTAAGAGTGAAAACTGTAGATTTCTATGATAGAAACTTTTCGATGTTGCTTAGTGCATTTGAATGATATTCACATGAAAGTGAGGATGACAGCATGTACGATGATTTTGATGGTGATGGTAATACTTAATCCCTAAAACATCAAAAGTGGTTAAAACGGCCAAGCCTGTTATTTCGTAACTGCCACAGCTCGGATAGGCTACCGCAGGGCTGGACGCTTCCTAACTTAGTTAATTGGTAATTTGTCAATGTACAATTTCAAAGTAATTTCATTAGTTGCGAATAATTGGAAAAGGGGGAGCGGTTCATTTAATCTCCTCATGCAGATAATTCACCAATAATTGTGCTTTCAGTTGGTAAGTAGCCGACGGTGATAGAAAACAGCCCTTCATGAGCAAATGATACAGCGGAAAGTAGCTAATCCAGTATGCCACATTAACTTATCTCAATACTTAATACTTCATAATTACTTGCTATTTGCAGTCATTGGGATAGGAATGTTTTGCAAATGTAGAAATGTAAGCCTCGCAGTTTCGAGATTTGTGGTAATGAAGGTAGAGTTGAAAGAAGATACATTGTTGCTTTGACAAAGGATTAACGAAGAAATCTTGCATACAATAGCATATCGCTTAATTGGAAATAGGTTTGTTCTTCATACTGGGCAACAAACAAACGAAGATGAAACGCTTGCCTGGAATTGATGATATTCCTAGATCAAATAAAGAACCACCAGTACCATCAACCAAGGAATCTTGGTTGAAAAATGCAAGCAAGTCGAAGATCGTCAAGGCACAAGCTGCATGTAATTACCATCGAATGCAGAAATAGTAGACAAAGCACATTTGTAAGGAGCATATGAATGACTAGAATGTCCGAGTGACATGAATGTCTAGATCGTGCTGTTTATATGTAGTGCCTACAACTGTGTGTAATTCAGCAATCATTCACATGCAATTCATGCTTAAATTGACTTCACGTGACCCATAGCTTAGTAAGTTGACTAAGTGAAACTGTCATTTTATTTCTTAATTGTTGCGTGTGATGAAATGCATTATACGTTTGGATGCTTCGCATTATCATAAGAATGAATCAGGCCGGCCGCATTGACTGCCTTTGGCATTATTAGGAATATTCTGAGCTCGTTATTTTGCCTGTTTCTAACCCTCACGAAAATTCCTCATGATTTTTATGAGATTTTTACTCATATATATTTCATGAAATTTAATGCGGATTTGTAACGTTTTCGCATGAAATATCTCATCAAATTTCATGAGCCTTCTCATGAAAATCTCATTAATTAATTAACAGTTGCTTTTTCATACTTCTGAATTTATTTTTCTCGCATATAGTTATTGAAACTTTCTTGGACTAGTCACATTGCCCCAAAGCATTGCCAAGCCATGTCCACAATGCTATTTCAGTATTCGCACAAATAGACCACTATTTATCATGATCTTATGTTTAACTGTGATACATATGTCTATTTTCAACATCTTGAATAGTAATGATAATTGTAAAGTCAAATTATATATGCATCATGTCGAAAATGCTGTTGCACATCGCCATGATACATACTATATTTTTTATTTTCATCTTTTATAGACTAACCTTGAAAATCTTGATCGATTGAAGAAGCTTTCTTATGGTTATTTCCTTTCGCGGCTAGCATGCATAACCTACTACGTATAACCTAATTTTCACGAAGACCTCATAAATGCTCATGATTTTCTCATGAACTCGATCAAAGCATCATGAGAACATCATGAGTAAAAAATTTTCTAGTGAGAATATCATGAGACTCATAATAATCTCATGAGCTCTCATAAAAATCTCATGAATCCGCATTAAATTTCATGAGTTCTCATGAAACATTTTCGTGAGGGAAATGCTGAATAGATATTTGCCTTTCGATATGTATTAGGTGACTATTGTGCCAGATTTATACATGTAAATTTCTTTCTTCGGAGTCATTGATAAGCCGTTGTTTCCGTCTATTTGTCTGTAAAGGCGGTGACTTAACCCTCGCCCCAGTGCGATGTTTTTCCGAACGAATTTCGCCCCTTGCTGCTCTCCAGAACTATTGAACCAATTTTGACAAACCACACATCAATCGAATGGGCATTGAATGTGGATTCAGAAATACAGCATCACTTTCATTTTTAAGGTCAGCCCTGGACTGAGGCGAAGGTCAAAGGTCAAAAACCACCAATTTTTAACAAATTCCAATCAGATCACATTTTGAAATTGAAAATGACAACAAAACTGATGAACCCATAGAAATTGACAACAATAAAACCTCTAGAATGGAAATTAAGCTTCATGCAATGCAGAATAACGGCACATAAATCGCACGCATTTTCACTTTGATGCACCTGCCAACGTCTGCATCATTGGGTTAGAATCATTCACATGAGTAAATCGAAGGTTGATCATTTTGATCAAATTGGTTCTTCATGCCCCAACTTAGTTCCCTCGGATGTGCCGCGACCTTGAGTCAATTTCCATTCTAGCGAACTTCAGATAAACAGTTTATTTCTATGGATGAACCATACACTAATCGAAAGATCTGGTTAAGGTGGTTAATAAAACGATGATTATTAATCGCTCTGAGACTACATTATTGTATTAGATGAGGTCAAAGTTCAAATGATTCAAATTTTTAGTTCAGCCCCAAAAGTACAAAAATAATGAAAAATCATATTTGAAATTAGAATTTCAAGTTTCAAACATGCATACATGATAAGCAGATAATTTCAAATTCAAGGATTTTGCATTTGTAAATATCTCTATATTGATAGGATGAATCATTTATGCAATTTCAACTCATTTCATCAAGAATTGATGCCGCAATATACATTAGAAGTGAATATAGACCAAAATTGGCCAACATATTCGAAACATTCAAATTTTTAAATAGTTCTCACGCCAAAAGTATAGTGCAAATTGATAATCCTTCCGCAAAAGGTTGCATAATACGTAGAAAGTAAGCGATAAGAAATCTGGTGGCCACAGCTTGTTGGTTTAAAAGATGTTCAAAAAATTCGACAGGGGGCGAAAAACACCCCCACCCCTAGTGGGGGGAGAGTTAATGCGCGGGAAGACGGCACTATTTTTATTTGATAATGAAGAATATTCTTCAGGAGCCTCACGCCGAACCCTCTGACGATAGGATGAGAAAATAGGCCGAGTGGAAGACCGGTTTCGCTTTACTTGAAAAATAAGCTTTATCAATTCCACGTTGTTAGATGACAAATTACATGCAACTGAATAATTTACAGAGAAAGTCACAGGTTAATGATCGCTTCTCAATAGCGATCGAAGATTTCGGTGCGTTGTATAGGATGCTGTTACTTTGGTATTGGATATGCGAGATTGGCAGAGACGAAGCACTCTTTGACTGCATTGTCCATGTGGTAGTACTAATCGAAGCTTACTGTTACTGTTCAACTGGATGTTCATGCCATGTGGTTGCTGGGTGTTCAGTCTCTTCATCCAGGAATTCTCTTTCTGCAGCCTGCGTTCTTCATTGATACAACTTTCAAGAGCGGTGAAAGAAAAATCAGACATGGAACAATTGCCATTGTTAAAATGTCTCGCCACAGAGGTGTCACATCAGATTCTAATACTGTCTACATGTTCAGAAATGGGGAAGAGTTAATGCGCGGGAAGACGGCACTATTGACCAAATATTTAGCCAAATATAGACAAGTAAAATTGAAAGTATTCAAAAAGAAAACTTTAACCCTTAAGCTACCAAGGTATTTAATAGTCCTTAGGCTACCAAGGGTGGCTTTTAGAGCCACCCTAAAAAAAACAAGTTTTCCAGTGAGTTATATGTTTAATACCAAACATAAGGAACAAAACAACATGTCAACAAAACGAATGCCTATTTCAGTAAAGTTTACATACAGTTTGAACAAACCACCTGGGCCACGAGAGCGTGTCGCCCGCAAGCTGGTGCATCACACTCTCGGCATCTGTGACGAGTTTTGTTACAGTCGCGAGTTGGCTTGCCACTGTCTTTGCACCTGGCGCATCTTAACTGCGGTGCTTCTTGGCCTTCTTGCACAAGTGCTTGTCGACGTGGATTTTGCTGACCTGTTGCTTTGGTGATCAGGTTGACAAGCTCCGTTGAAAGTCCGATAGGTTCCTGCAGTCGGAACAGCATGTGATCTTTGGCTAACTCGGTAGCAAGCTGTTGTAGGAACTGTCGACGTCGCTTGCTCTCCACAACCGTTGTCCAGTCTGGATGGGACATGTTGAAGATGGTGTAGGCGTTGATCCCAGTCACATCCAACATGTGCATGTGGACCATGGGCCACCTGTGAACTCGAGTCCTGACCGAGTAGGCCTTGCACATTTCGTCCACTACATCAACGCCTGCTTTGGTTTCGTTGTAGTAGAGCTGCATGTTGCTCTTTCTCTTGCCATCAGGTAGTGTTTCAGCAGAGTGATGCATAGAGGATATTAGATAAACCTTCCTCTTTGGTTTGACTTGATAGGACTGGACTGTGAGTCTCTTCCGGTCGCCACCGAATGCGAAGATTGAGTCAAATTGCTCCCGTGGTTCATGCAAGATCGCCGTAATGTCCCTCTTATTTTTCTGCATTGTTCCGAGATACGTGGTGTTCCGGTTCAGCAGTTCAGTAGCAACATCCATCGAAGTGAAGAATCTGTCCCCGGTGACATTTCTTCCGTCGTTGAAGAACGGTCCACACAAATTCATCACAAGTGATTTTGCTCGATTTGACTCTTTGTGAATTTCAGCCGCGACACTGTCTTCCGGACGTTTAGTTAGTGGGCTGCCATTCAAGAAATACCTGTTCTTAGCATCTGTGCACCATCTCACAAGCTCGCCATACTTTCCCGGTTTTGACGGATTGTAGATCCGGTGTGGTGAGCGACAACGTGACGCAACCAGTTGTTCATCAATGGTGATTGAATGGCTGGCTTTGTAGAAAGTACGGAGTCTTTCATTCCACTCAGACCAGATGTCTCTCAAGGCAGCAAATGAATCTGTTTTCTTCCGGTCTTCTCTGAGCTCTGAATCATCGAATCGCAATACACGGTTCCAAGTTTGGAATAAGTTGCGACTCATAGTTGTGCGGTAGAACGTGTTGTAGTTCTCACTCCAAAGTTGCTCGATAGGAATCTTCTGATCGCCGAAAACCCCTCTGAAGTACAGAATTCCAAAGCAAGCTTTTAGCTGGACAACAGTCAACTGAACTTCAATACCCAGAGCATTTGCTTTCATCTGAGAAAAATGAACAATTTGCATGAGCATAGTGTCCGGGAAGAAAAGTGACCAGGTTTCCAAAATGGTGTTCTTCACTGCACCTGGTTCGGGTTTCCCTCCACCAACGTGAACAACATTTGCTGCATCGCGTCGACCTCTCTGCTGAGGTGGTTCAGGTGACCACAAGTAACCATTCTTATCGTTGCAGGGATTTGCTTGTGCCTGTCGAGGTACAAAACCTCGTCCACGACCGCGCATAGCCGGTTGTTGAGACGAAACAAGTAATCCTCGCCCTCTTCCTCCGCCAACGCGTCGTCGTGGCACTGGGGCATCTTCATCACTCGTATTATCCTCACTCGATGCCGAATCATCGTGAACATCTACAATGTGCTCCACGTTATCTTCCTGGTCTGAATCAGCATCTACTTCTGAGTCCGATTCTGTTGCTCCGAATAGTGCAGCTTGAGCCAGTCGAGCAGCCTCTCGTTGCGGTCGCATGATTGAGAATGACAGCAACTGACAATGTGTAGGGTTGCGCCATCGATTGGCTTTGACCTAGCATCATGGAGCATCGCTCAGATCGGCCGGTCAGACGAGCGTTCGTTCTGCTTCTGGCGTGCACCTTAGCGCGTGCACTTTTGCTGACCTTTTCGCACTCCAGTTCTGACGCCTCGACATCGACGCGTCATCATTCTCTATACCTCTTTCTGTTGTCTGTCTTATAAATGTCAATCTTTGCAAGCCACGTCGTACGCCTCTGTAAATGGGTAGAACCCAAAAGAACTGCGCTGATTCAACGGTCAATGAACAATTAATGAACAACGGTCGCTAGATCATGACAAATCGTTTAAATCGTTTGCTAATATATCTAAGAAAATTGTCATGAAAGGATTTGTCACTGATTGAAACAAACTGAGCAATACTCACGAAAACAGCACAGGGTGGCTCTCAGAACCACCCTTGGTAGCCTAAGGGTTAAATGAAAACTTTGGGAATAAATAATACTCGCAGCTGAATGACTACGATTAACAGACCAGTTGATTTTTCTTCACTCATAGACTGCGTGTAAATATTTTAGCTTTATAATTTTATTCGATTGCATTCAATAACTTTGACAGGAAATGTAATGAAGCGGTGAAATAATGTTAATATTGAGTTCGATTTTGCCCTGCACAGCAAGCATTTCTACCTCAATATCCAAATACTAATATAATGAACGACATCGTTGCGTGAATTTGGATACGAAGTAAGCGTCAATTACAAATAAACTTTCGTAATGGCAATGATGAATACAATGAATGAGCTTGAATAATATTGACCAATTCTAACATTGCAAACAAAACCTTGTTATATTGTCCATACCATAAAAATGTTGAGAAAAGTTCCAACCATCAATTTTAGAAGTCTTTTCTATCGGAATACAATGCAAATATTAGCGATTGAACAAGAAATAGTAGCTCTATTTTTCAATTTACGATTATGTCAGGAAAACTTGATTGTTGAGCTGCAAAAATACTGCCTCATTTTTGCGATTACCGCATTATCCTTAATACATGGTGTGTTTGATGATTTTCTGCTGTTCTTCGGTTTTGACATAATTTAATATCTTTGTTCTCTTTCATAATCAGCTCACAATCATTCATTAATGAAATATACACAGCATATTAGTCTCACTGACCAAGTTAAACAACATCTGGAAGAACAAGAAAATGCGAGTAATATAAGAATAAAGCTCATGCACTCGCAGTACATCCATAGTGCTGTATGTTGGGATTGCAATCCCGGTCCATTTTCTCCAATCCCGAGATCGGAAAATCTTCAATCCCGGGATCCTGGGATTGACGGGATCGCGGAGTTCTGATAGTGACTCTACTATAAATACTTTTTTGGGACGTATGATATATTACAGTATATCATATATTATAAATTCAATAACTGTACATGAATTGAACTGTCAATTGTTTCATGTTAAGTTTTGTTAAAGCAACGATTTATGCTGATTTAAAACTTTAAAACTTTTATATAGTCTATATCAGTGGTTCCCAACCGTCTTCGCCGTACGACCCCTTTTTACGTTGTAGATCGCTGGCGACCCCCTTCATCTTTAATAAGTATGATTACGAACGATGTCCGTCTTCTAGAGAACCAGCGATTGATATTTCGTTATACTAAGTTTGCTATTCGGCGATATTTAAGCATTAGATGTAAATAGATGTTTAGCGATTATTTGTGTAGTTACTCTACATATCGTCAATTGTAATTTCATGTGCATTACCGGTACATCTTAATAGCCTACTCATATATTTGAATAATTTATTAATTACTTGTAATTGTAAGTTTTAGGTAAGTTACCTCTTATGACTTTGAGATCATCAAATCGCTGTCTTTCTCGGTTTCATTGTCACATCAATAAAAGTTCGAAACATGTGACAATGAGAAAACAAATGCTTTTTTTCAATAAAGCTATTCATTAACGTCTATGTGCACGTTAGAGAGACTTCGTGCGGACTTCCCTAAAGCCGCTATCTCGCACATTGACTGCATGTTGGGTGTACCGTGACGCCTGAGAAAGAGAAATCCATTCATCTGTATGGCTGAAAATGTTTGTGAAACATACAGCGTGCTTCATTTTTTTTTGACGTGGTGGGAGAGTAAGGCATACACACACGAATTGGACACACACTTAATCATTGATATGTCAGAAATAGCAGATGTGTTACAATTCACACAAAAATATCTCTATTATGTCATTTTGTTGTTGCTAGTCACAAGCCTGAAATTCTTAATTTCAATCCCGGGATTGCAATCCTTAGCTGTATGGGTGTGAATCTTGGACTTTCAACAAACGACTGGAAGGAGGACTAAGTGCCTTTAAAATGCGTTACTTGCGACGTATCTTAGGCGTTGGCTATCGGGACCATCGCACGAATATATCAGTCCTTCAGGAGATCACACAGAAAGCAGGACAATTTGAACCACTTGTGGAAACGGCAAGAAGACGAACGCTTCAATGGTTCGGCCATATGACACGTCGTCATGGAACTCTAGCGCACACCATCATGCACAAGACCGTCGAGGGAGAGAGAAGACCCAGAACGAACTGGCTTAGCGATGTTCACAAATGGACGGGAAGAAAGATCGTAGAATGCATCAGACTGGCGGAGGATCGAAACAGATGGAAGAAGGTGGTAAACTCATCAAAGTGTCCCAACGGTTCCAGACCACGGGAGTGACTTGACTTGATGCTAGTATCCAATTGGTAAGTACCGGTATTCATAATTTCTTATTTTTTCTTAGTCATGGGCTTCGTGCTCCAGGGCAGGATCCAGCTCAGAGATAGAATACGGCCGAAGCTTTCGGGTTGGCCGGTTACCTCCAGGCAGGACGCTGGAAGCAGGCCGATTTCACATCAGCAGCAAGTCACTAAAAGCACCGATGAAGCTAATATCCAAACCTTCAAAGCTATTTATCAAGATAGACTTATAAGGGTCAATCAAAATTATTTAGGCCTAGCCAGCATAGCCCTAACGAAAAATCTTCTGCATGGAACAATATTTTCACTGATAGGCTTAATAACATGCCCAAGCGCGATAAGACAGTAATGATGGTTAAGAGGGAATCTTTGTACGAATGCGTCTCACTGACAATAACAGAGGACAAAACTACCATGTAGGCCTTATTATTGGTTCTCCGCAAATTATTATGATAAGTATGTGGTACGGTCAGCCTAACTTACCGCTGATGGCAAACCAATCTCGAATATTGATTATTGGGATTTTGCTGATAACGTTTTTCATTATTGTCTCCGACAGGATTACATACGATAAATCCATATCTTAAACAAGATGAAAAGCGAGAGAATGTTATTATGTATTATTTCCAAACTTCAGTCCTGATAATATTCTGTACCATTATTCTTTGCCTAAAATGTATTTAGGCAAGGCAGTATAGTATAGGTACCCGGTTCCGGAATGCATCAATTTATGATTATACAGGGTGAGTCAAAATTAGCCGTGAACAAAAAACAAAGGTTTTCTTTCATGCCTAGCAAGTTTTGCATCACTAACAGTTGTAAACAGAGATGAATCATCATTCCCATGACTGCATGATCGATTCGTATTGAAAGTAAGTCAATCTGTCTAACAATTTTTCATTTCTAATGTAGCGTGATAAGAGATGGAATACACCATTAAAGAGAAAGTTCTGATTATCTCTTGGGTAATTGCTGCAACAGGCAACTGTTCTGTAGAGGACTGTAGGCGACGATTTCGCATTGAATTCAACAAAGAAGCACCACCTCGACAAACCCTGATTGATTGGAAAAACAAACTGTTAGAAACAGGTTCTCTTGTGCATCAGAGACCAGGTCAAGGAAGACCAAAGTCCGCAGAAAGCCAGGAAAACGAAGAGCGAGTTTTGGGTGCAGTTCAGAGAGATCCGACAACATCCACTCGTCGTCTCTCTGAAGAACTAGAATTGTCTCAGTCCAACGTCTGTAGAATACTAAAGAAGAATGAATTTCATCCTTATAAGCCACTGTATTGCCAGGAGCTTGTCGATGGAGATGACGACCGAAGGCGCCAGTTTTGCGAAGTAATGCAAAACAGGTTCACCAAGGATCCATCGTTTCTGAGAAAGCTGACTTTTTCAGACGAATGTGTGTTTCATCTGAACGGACAAGTTGATAAACATAATGTTCACTTCTGGTCGACGGATAATCCTCACATAAATATGAATATGTAAATATGATTCAGATTAATCAGATTCAGAGATCCAGGGCAAACACCCTCAGGTACCGTTTGGGCCTGTATTTCCTTCAATGGAATTATTGACACAAACATTGACACTCGCACAATGAATGGGGAAAGATATTGTGAAATTCTCTGTGAAAAAGTTGTTCTAAAAGAAACAAGCAGATGATTTTCCAACAGGATGGGGCTAGCAGCCATTACTGTGTGAACGCCCGCCAAATTTTGGATCAAGAAATGCCCCAACAGTGGATCGGTAGGCGAGGCTTTATTGAGTGGCCGGCACGGTCACCTGACCTCACGACATGTGACTACTGGTTCTGGTCCTATCTTCGAAGTCGAGTATATCATCCTCAGAATGTGATCTTCCCTTCTGTGATAGAACTGACAAATAGAATCCAAATAGAAATGACGGCAATTCCTCTCAAAATGTTCCGAGACTATTTCAGAGATTTCCCGAAACGGTTGCAAAAGTGCTTGTCAGCCAATGGTAGTTTATTTGAAGGCTAAAGATTGTTATAATTATTTGCTAGTTGAAAAATTATTTCATGTATATAGGCCCTACACAGATTTTTCAAATAAGAAAGTTTTATGAATATAGAGACCAGTTGAACAATAATATAGTTGTTATTATCATTCACGGCAGTGGCGGCTCGTGATCGTGACATTTGGTCCAGGTGGGGCATAAGCATGAAATTTTTACATAATCAAAAATCTAGTCTAAAAGGAAAGCAAAGAATATGTTAGCAACATGCTATACATGTGTAAGTCTATGTCACTGCATTTAGTTACACGGTTGAAGCAACATTTTGTCTATTCATGGACTGATCGCTGGTGCTAACCTCACATCACCTCACTCAGTAAAAAGGGAATCACAATGCATTGTCTTTGCATTGACGGTTAACCAATCAGAAGCGTTAGGGCTCCCTCTCGAGTGCCCATTCTTTGACGCATTCATCGCGTGTTAATTCTGTCTATTCGCTCTGATCGTGAAAGGAACCACTCTCACGTCATCTCAATCTCGATGCTTGGGCGCGCCCATCAGTCTTGAAAACGATTGATGGATTCTGCTAGCGTCACTGTCGCGCAAATGGAATAGATGTACATGAAGTATAGTTGAAATTTATTATCAAGAAATGGAGTCTACTACTGATGTTGCTGGTTATGTAAGTTAGACAACATTTCAATAGGTGGGGCAGTGCCTCACCTGCCCAAATGGACGAGCCGCCACTGATTCACGGCTAATTTCAGCATATGAGTACATACCGATGCCCTGTTATACAAGTTGTACTACATGATGCTGCAAAATGATTACATAGTGTATATATACGTGTATATTTCCTACTGATATGCCAAATCGTTGCTGTGCTTGGTATAAGTCCTACCAATAATTGACTACACATTACAATTTTCCTGTTTGATTACTCACTCGATGCTCACGAAATCTCAGTTTCAATAATTAAGAAATATTATAGAAAACTAATATATGAAATAAGATAATAAAATCATAGAAAACTAATAAGTTAAATAATGGTTAAGTTAAATTGACCTAACTGAGTGATCAAAAGACGTCTTTCAAGTAAAGAAATCTCTTGCTTGGTGACAGATCTGTTCTTCACTTAGAATGATAAAAGCCGGCAAACGCGGCGGCCGGTTTCCATCTCTGGTTCAGCTTGTGTGACTATGTGCGCTATAGGCAGTTTGGGTAGAAAGCGTGAACTTGTAGTAAGCGTTTATTATACATTTTGAGCGATAATCTTTTGCAACTTTCTTCAGTATCTCTTAATAACATTCATCTGCAGCACTAAATTAATTTCATAGGGGAGAATTGTTTTGACTCATTCAAGTTTCTGTTGAACATCTTGATTTTTGTATCCATCGACTATGGTCACAGGAAACGAACAACTGACAGAATATATTAAAACAAATTCATGAATGTGCGGTCAAACAAACCATGTCTATTAGCTGCACGTGCATGGCATCAGCAACAAGTGAACATCAATTCGCATTTTGAGAACTCATGCTCTCAGTGGCTTAAACGCTATAGTATGCAATTGTCCTCAAAAATTTAGTGCAAATACAAAATAATGTACCTACAGGCCTATATTCGTCTCGGTACGTTCTTTGTTTGGAGAACCTTGACCTTATAAATCAATTGAAATTAGCATCAATTGTAAAGGCATGTGTAAAACTATTGACTTGCGACAATATTTCATTAATTTCAATCTTTGAAAAAGCAGTGGAAAATCGTGATTACTTCTATAAAGTATTGTCTCCAAAGTGTTTGTAATAATAACCAACACAGATTCAGAACACACTCATCAAAGCGAAGCATTCATATTAGGCTGCATGACAAATGGTTAGAAATTTCAATATTACAGTGGTGACTGCTACAATGTCTACGGCGGCCACTTAAGTATCGTTAAATTTTTGAAAGCACTCGATTACCTGTCTCATTCTCCTCTCATTTGCTGTCATCAAACAAACTTACGCCATTTCTTGATGTGTATGTGATTTAGATTTCTAAGTAATCGCACTTAAGGAGTCATCCTTCAATTCCTCCCAATTCTAGTCCGCAAGGTTGAACTCTTACCTGACTTTTTTGCAATCCACCTTAATATGTTCCTTCGCTCTCTCACAAAGTCATGCGCATGCATGCCGATGGCATTGTCTTTGCTCAGTTACTTACCGATCAATTTTTTTCTGAAACATCAATTCATTCTGAAATTGATGACACGAGACGATGGTGCACTCTCAATAGACCAATCGCTAACGAAACGAAGACGAATGTCATCGTTCTTCGAAAGAAGAGTGAAGTAGAAAGTCCGTTTACAAATTGAAATGCTTGTTAACGTAGAAATCCAACAACGTTTTTCTATTGCTATCATCGAAATCCAACAATCTATAATAATAGGACTAGTACGGAAATACACGACTAGAATTGTCATGACAACAATATCTAAGCGATTGTGGCTTCCAGTGGTTGACACGGTTAGGTGGCATTACTTTGTCAGCGCAGTTTGTACAGATGCATGGTTATTGTAATTTCTCATTAGATATAAAATGATTTTGATTGAATATCTTACAACACATCGTCTTGCAGCAAGAACCTGCAACTATGGCAGGTTCACAGATATAAACTGCTTTGTCTACGTGTTTGGGTCTAGAAATGACATTTCTTAATACTGATGGTCACTCCAGAACTAGTCCCGCGGGCAGAAAAATCATTTTTCCATAGAACGTAATGCAAATTCAAGCCTGAATACTGACGAACTAAATCATTGACACCAAATTGAACGTACACAGTCAGTGAAGTTAGATCGTGAGGAGTCGAGCAATGTGAATAATATTTCCATTTGATGAATTTATCACGGACAAACAGTGAGTCAAAGATAGGTACTGTTCACTTGACAGATGTTCACTTTTCAATGTGACAACGACAGCTCGTGTGTTCCCTAATACAACTTTCCTTGCGCATTGCGCTCGCATGGCCAATCACGTAAGCCAAAGGGATACGGATCTCTGAACATGTGTCTACCATTACATACAATGGCTGAGATAGAATGGCGTCACCTCTATAGTAACAGCGACAGAGGAATTCATCTCCGTGGGTAGGTTTCAGAAATTTGATTCTTCTTGAGAACTAGCAACATTGACATAGATCGGCGCCCAGTCGTGCAGCTGAAATGACGATTGCCCATTCCTAACTTAAACAAAGATAAAATTTTGTCGAGTGAATAAGTTCATGAAAAACATTGTACATAGCAATTCAGGCCATCTTATCATCCTCGTAGGCCTATATTTGTTGTTAAAAGAAAATCTCATGCAGCGCAGGGTTTTTTTTACTGCTTTATGGAGTAATGCTCCATAGAATATCAGTCAATGACGTTGCTTTGTGAAGTGATGTTGAGTTGTACTCTTGCTAAACTTCGCGAATTTGAACTTTGTGATCTTCTACGCTAGGTCTCCCAGAGCAAGGTCAATCTTGCAATGAATACGTGTCTTTGAACTTCGGGTAGTTTAATATCATAACCCATGCTAGTAGGAATGCTTCTTACCTCATCTTTCTTCAATTGGTGCTCAACCATCATAGCAGATTCCAGTTTCGCCACAAGCATCACAATGTTGATACTCATGCATTAGAGGCTTGCATGTTGGCAGGTATTGCAACTTTTCTTGTAATTTGAATCATGACAAACTCGCACGCGAATTACCAATTTCAATTTTCTCTCAGCTTTTATTCACATTTGCTAATTTTCTGTGCAGCATTTTTACACGATCAACTTTTGACTATGCAAAGCTTATATTTTGTAATCGCTGATATGCTTTCCATGATAAGAAAATATGCGTGTGTTGATTACGAGAAATCCACGTAACTTGAATTGTGCCAAAATCCGGTATTCGAATATAACATCTGGCAGTTTGTGTTTGAAATATATTGTGTCATCAAATACCATTGTGAACAAAACCGAAGGGTCTCAGCATTGCGTGTGATGAATCAAATTTGATTTTGAATATTATTTTCCAAAATGACAGTGAGTTAAAACCAAGTACAAGCTTTATGGACATCCTGTATATTCGGAATGTTTTGGGCATTTTTAATAACTTCTTTCCATTTACATTCTACACGCAATGTCAATTGTTTACCTTTTCATTACTTTCAAGCATGTTCAATAGCGAATTCTTGTGACATATGGCTATTCATCTGCACAATATGTATGCGAATTCTTTCCAATTACTTGTTGTGCAATCATTAATTCCATGCAATCTGTTTTTTGATTTATTGCTATTCAATGTGATCGGTAATCATGCGAAAAACAAAATCGGAAAGTAGATTAATTCTCGTGAGCACTTAATATGACATAAATAAGAGCAACTCAACACGAATAATGCAATTAGATATTACAAAAATATACTATTTTATGCCAGTGAGAAATATGTGAAATCTCAATGACAATATTTGTGACACAATTAATGCAGACAAAGGCAAAAGAAGCCATTTGTTTCATCACATGTTGCTGATTTTCGTAATGAATCATCTAGCAGGTTGTTCACGCTTCAAACGAAAAGCTTCCGGTCTGAGAAAAGAATAGTGATGAAGATATATTCGATGTCTTCACTCTAACATAAAAATCAATGATCAAGACAGAGGAATCATGAAGTCACTAGACGCCAGACATTAGAATTAAAGATAAGACATAGAATGAGGGAATGAGTTTGTCTAGGGAAAGGAAGTTTGTCTGGCTGTACTTCGCGGGTTGTGACCCAGATCCTAAAACAATTAATTCTTTAAGAAAGGAGAGAGAAGAGAAGAAGAAGCCTTCCCCCTGTGCTTCGCGCACTGTGGCCCCGATCAAAAATAAAATTCGAGGAGACTCTGGAATTTCGACAGACTTCCTCGGTCCTCGAAAGTGTTATTGTGATGCTGTTGAACACAATGAGAGGCACATACATGGTGAGCGAATTTCATGAGTGGAATGGTCCGATGTGGGTTCGATGGCTTCATGCAGTACAAATGACACAGCACACATGACGAAAATGGTTAGACGAATCGGAAGAATTAAGAATATAATACATATAGAAAGAATGAAAATGAACTATACAAAAACACAACAGGTACGATGAACAATAACACGATAAATATAATGAAGCAGCAATTTCTTTTTTTGATATAAATTTTACTTGTTATGGTTATTTCAGAACATGATTTGTTTATAGTATTAACTACTCTTTGTGAACAATTACTGAATGATGATGTGGTTTCATTGTCACAAATGGAATTTACAATGCTATTCAGTCAATTATTAATGGTATCTAATCAGTTAATCCAAGTCTCTTCTTTCTTTAGTCTTTTGGCTAAATTCTAATTCGAGAGACCATTAGAATCTAATTTGAGAGAGAGGGAGATGTAGAAGGCTGCTCTTCCATGTGGCCGAGTTCCATTTGTCCCACTCTCATTCTTTCGCGCTCAGTGCTAAGCAAGAATACAGAGTGTATCACTTTTAGGTCCGTATCCTGAAGTCTCGGTTAAATTGCTAGCTAAGTTAACTTTAACCGAGGGTCGTATTCACAAACCTCGGTCAAGTGAAATCGTCGGCTAACTTTAGCTGAAGATTTAACCGAGGAAGAGGGTAGAGTTAAATGCCAGTTAAGTGCGCTATCAATCATTAGAATCATTATGACTTCAAGAACGCAAATACTGGAAATTCATTTCGAACCAACATGGACTATGCAGACTACGTTTTCTATGAGCGCTGCGCTGCATCACTGACAAAGGCAAGAGTTTTGCGTGATCATACTAATCCTTACGACTGTTTATCGGATGACCAATTCCGCGAGCGATTTCGACTCAGGAAGCATGTTTTTATTGAAATTTTGCATCAAGTAGAAGATCGAGGAGAGGATCCTGTGTCTCGTGGGAGGGCATCTTCATTGACTCTATTGCAAGAACTACTGGTATGTCTACAATATTTATCTACAAATAAATTTCAAATGGCTATTGGTGATGAATTCAAAATCAGTCAATCAAGCGTGAGTCGCATCGTCAATAGAATGACCCAGCAATTGTGCAAGTTGTCAGATAGAGCCATCAAATTTCCAGAAAATTTAAATCAAGTCAAACTTGATTTCTCCGACATAGCCGGGTTTCCTGCAGTTATTGGTGCTGTTGATGGAACACATATCCCCAGGGATGCTGTATTTGCTGTTAACAGTATACTAGCTGTTAATAGTAACAGCCAAGCTGTTAGCTGTTAACAGCAGCTGTTAACAGCTTTTTATATTTAATCGTATTTAACTAGCTTTGCAACTGTAATTTGCCCTGTAGAATGCTTAACTTCCCTTCCAATATAAACCAATATAAATCATTTCAATTTATCGAATTACATCTACATGTTAGAAACATTGCGTCTTACGTTTAGTAGGCATACATGAGTACAAACAAGACCTCCATGACATAAACTTCATATTACACAAAAGAAAACAATGAAACTAAAAAGTTATAATAACGACTATATTAAAGGAAGTCTACAGACTTGAAAACTCTATTGAATCATACCAATCTTGAAAACAATTTTGTACCATTGTCATTCTTCATCCTCGCTAGAGATGTTGAGTATTTCATTTTCAATATCTGTTGAGATATTTGTGTCATAATTCAAGATGCTAGGCATGTTGTAGCGAATAAACAGTTGATCGTCGAGTCTTTGAGTCGACAACTGTGCTCGTAACCGACTATGGAACATTTTATGTGCCGAGAAAGCTCTTTCAACTGACGCTTGTGACAGCAACACGCTTCGTTATGTTTATCAATGTACGATGCACAGGGAAAGTCTCAATGTCTAGCGATTAACTCATTATCATAGAATCTTGAATATTTTGTTTTTCATTTTGATGTGTTTGTCAGGCAACATCATAGAAATTGACAACAATAAAACCTCGAGAATGGAAATTAAGCTTCATGCAATGCACAATAACGGCACACAAATCGCACGCATTTTCACTTTGATGCACCTGCCAACGTCTGTATCATTGGGTTAGAATCAGTCACATGAATAAATCGAAGCCTTTAATTGGTTCTTCATGCCCCAACTTAGTTCCCTCGGATGTGCCGCGACCTTGAGTCAATTTCCATTCTAGCGAACTTCAGATAAACAGTTTATTTCTATGGGCAACATACGGTATATCCATTTTTCAACCTGATCATTTTTCTCATGTGCGAGTGTAATGATAATAGAATAGAGTGTAAATCATTCCACTCTAAGATGGAGCAGAAAAATGACATCACCATGCCAAGTCCAGAATTGGTGAACATAGCCCATCGTTTTTCAAAAATGTCATTTAGGATTTGTTTTTGATCCAAACTGATGGAAAAATCAATCGTCTGCCAGGTAGCTTTGATGGCCTTGAATGCTTTAATTACATCAATTGCACTATCCCTTTGAAGAATCATTAACTGTTTCGCTACTTTAGATATTACTTGTTTTGTGATAAGCAACTTGATGTGCTCATCTCATCTTTTTCAATAGCTTTACAAACGGAATCATATCCAGAGTTCCATCTCACGCAGGTGTAGCGTGCGAGAAGCCCCGATTTTACTAGCGAATCAATTACAACAACAAAATCTTTGGCCACGCTTACCTTGGTAAAAATGTCTCCTTCAATGAGGTTCAAAAAGTATGTAAAGAGCGTTAATCATATAAAAGGTAAGAATATATCCATAACATTTCAGATGTCGTCAAGTTGTAACATCTACAATCTACATTTATCTCTATCATCATTGTTATAACCAGGTATCATATGATAAAGTTGTAATGTAATTAACCGTAATAGCATATAATACATCATATCAAATTAAGACTATTTGTTGGTAAGAAATATGTTGATTATACCTGTTTTAATCAAACATCTTTCTGCCGTGTTTTAAGCACAATGTACGAATTTGCTGTTAACAGCTACAACTGGCTGTTACTGTTAACAGCTGGCTGTTAAGCATCCCTGCATATCCCGATACTATCACCTGGTGGACCATCTGCTGAAATTTACCGTAACAGGAAGGGTTATTTTTCCGTTAATGTTCAAGCTGTCTGTACTGCTAAAATGTTGTTTTCTGACATAGTAGCAAGATGGCATGGATCAGCACATGACTCTCGCATTTTTGATGCCTCTGTTATTCGTGACAGAATGGAATGCTCTGCTCTGGAATCATCATTCTGACAGCTGACGATATGTCAGTTATGCAGCTAACGAAAGATCCACCTCCAGTCTTCCTTCGCTCTATCACATCTGCGGTTGCCTCCTTCTTCGCACTTTTCTTCAACCGATCCCACAGATTTCGCAATTGAATCGATTCACGTGGAGAAGTATGACCATTATTATTGAATTCTTGGCATACTTCTGTCCATGCCTCACTTTTTGCTCTCACGCTAATTCCATCTGTCTTCTTGCATTCGATTCGATTGATATGTGTTTTGATGATTGATATCAAGACATTTTGTTCAAACAACGTAAAATTCTCCGATCGTCGCTTAAACTGTGATATTGTGGCAAGGATATTAAGGAATCAGTAGACACACGCGACATCGATTATCCGGACAGCGACAGTGATTATTCGTCAACTGTCTCCTTGACAGCCGAACCTTGACCTAATTACTGAGGGAATTCCAGTTTGACTGCCAGTTAAGAACTGCTGCATTCGACTTAACTTCAGCTAGCAAGCCGAGAGTTAAATTTCTTGTGTGAATACCAGATAAATATCCTCGGTTAACAAACTGAGGGTTAAGCACTTAGCGGAGGGTTACCTAACCGAGACTTCAGGATACGGCCCTTAAAAGTCTTAGGTTAGACGAGACCTTGGTTTGAACCCAAATCTCCCGGACGCAGAGTGAACACTCTACCACAAGGCCAGAGCGCCGGTATTAGTATGTAGAATAGAATACTATGCGTATATAGTGCATATATAGTGTTTCTCAACATTTTTATCATGGCGGCACCCTTACCGAAGTCTTATTTTCGGCGCCACCCTCCCCATCAAAAATCATCTAGACAGCTTGAAGTGCATTTGAACATCTATACATAGTTACATTTGAGCACTTACAAAAGCACATTCGTCTGTATTTCTGTGATGAAGTGAGAATTACTTCAGTAAGTGTAGAATCACCTCTAGGTCAGACAGTCCATATACCTTTGTTTAAGAAGCTAAACACATTTAGATTCATCAAATCGTTTTTCGTCGCCATAAAGACAGCAACTTGATTTAATTTTAGCATAAACCTACTATCTTTAAATACGTTTTCGTATATATCACTGATCAGAGGCATAAGCACATGCAGGATAGAAAATGATCTGAAGATGTTCCATGTTAAAAATTATGACTAAACTGGTCCTCCCCGTTTACGACCTTTTTATGAGATATGAATCTCAGAGGGAACCATAAAAATTTCTATTATTTTTAGGGACTGATCAAAGTCTCTGACTTAGTCCTCAGAGAGACGCTCTTATTGTTTAATCAGAGGCGAGAACAAATTTCTCACTCCTACAGATTGAGGCTTTATTAATCATAAACAAGTATTTTAGTCAAAATAGTAATTTGTTCTGTTTATGTTGATTTATTGGCCATCGATTCTGACTTTATTCTCAGGTGCGTGGTGTATGCAACGAAGAATACAGCATTCATTCATGTTCTTTTCTAAATAGATGAATAGAGAATCGTTTACTCTGGTAGTGAGTGCGTGTCATTTTGTTTAGTGTGAGTAACTTATTTCCATTCCCAGGATTCACTATGCTACATCGATACAAAAGGAAACATAGTTTATTGTGTTTAATGTGACATGTGCCATGATAACACACAGTCTAAAAGCTTTGGTACATCCTTTTTACAGATCTTGATAAGGTTGTCATCAAATGAGCTTGTCTACTGTTGAATTGAAAATTTGGTTTTCTACGTCTCTCTTGACATGGAGATGGAGGACATAATATGCTTCTTCCAAGTGTTGTCACACATTCTAGTAAGAATAAAATGCTCATAATTTTGGAATGGTCGAAGTTTTTTTGTTTTGATTTGGCTAATGTATTCAAATATAAGATGGTGAGCTACTTTATATGGCCATTGAAATTTTCGTTTCACTGATGCATGAAATGTGCTTGACTTATTTGGTTACTCATAACAAATTATCATAATCATAACCAAGCTTGGTTATTTGGTTACTTTGTGTGCGGTTGTGTGCGGTTGTATCGTCTCGTAGCTCTCTCTCTCATTTTCGGCATTTTGGTGATTGCTTCGGTTTCCTGGTGCCGTTCCGTGAATTTTTTTGTACCTGCCGATTCGCCCAAACATAATCCTTCATTTGGTTGTGTTCCCTTTTGGAGTTGTCCTCGCGTTCTCGTGTTAGGGGCTTATTTGTCCCGTTTTCTGCATCGGGTGTGATCTCTATTCACTTCGCGGCGATTTCATTCTCTCATTCTGCACGCATTGTCATCGGGGAATTCCGTGTTGGATTTCCGTATTGTGTCCGTCGTTTCTTCACTCGCCAGCTGATTGATTCGTCGTTGCATTTCGTGTGTGTGCTACAGCTTGTAACACAGGTATTGTCAGTGATCTGTTTCATTGTCAGCTGATCGCATTGAGGATTCTAAGAACCCCCCTCGTTCGGATACAGTCGAATTATTGATTTTCTTGTATCACGTGATCTGGACGTAATCATCATCTCGCCCCCGACACTCTTTGCTTGACATAGACATCGATTCCTCTGGTGATCAATTTCTATTTTTGTTCGTCGTTTGATAATTTCGACTAGTTATGGCCAATGGTCGTCGCAAGCACAGCAAGCATGATGATGATGTTCCGCTTACGCTACAGCATTTCAGAGAGGAAATTTCTCGTATGAAAGAAGAACTTAGAACTAACATAGTGAACGACGTTATTAAAGTCTTAAAGGAAGAAATTAATGATATGAAAGAAAAAATTGCAGTGCATGACAAAGATATAGAGAATATAAAATCTTACGTCATTAATCTTGAATCCGAAAGGCTGAGGATGGAACGGAAAGCTCTTGTAAACAATATCGTCGTCAAAGGATTACCAGAAGATCCTGACGAAACGGCGCTGGTTACGGAGTCAAAGGTAAATAACCTTTTGAGTGCCATGAATGTCGATGTAAAATTTTTGATGGCTGAACGAGTTGGCAACAAAGGGAAAAGCAGGTTGATTAAAATAATCACTGGTAGCAGACATGACAGGAACACGATTTTGACTAATTCCAATCAATTGCAAAATAATGTTCATTATCAGAATGTGTATTTGAGTGCTGACAGGCCTTTTCTTGACAGAAAAGAAGCCGCCAGGCTAAGAGTAAGACGGAAAGAGCTTGCTCAACAGCATCCACAGGCGAACGTCAGAATTCGTAGAGGCAAACTGTTTTTGAATGATGAAGAAATAGATAAAGAATATCCTCTCCGACAGTTATTTCCCATAGACTGACTTGATTGTGCGAAGAACTACTTGAGTACTGTCCCCTCATTTATTGTTGCTAATACACGCTCTCTTTTTAATAAGATTGACGAACTCGAATTGTTAAAAGCATCTCACTCAGACGTTAGTTTGATTTGTATCACGGAGACTTGGCTATCCAGTAACATTCCTGATTCTGCAGTTTCTGTTCATAACTTTTCGATTCATCGTATGGATCGTCCCAACAGAATTGGTGGGGGTGTATGCATATATGTGAAGATTTCTCTGTTTGTTGAACGATATTTTCCAAATGATCATCCCGATTGTTTTGAGTCGGTCTGGTTGATTATTCCATCTAGTCGTTTATTATTTGTAACGTTATACTTACCTCCAATGATATCAATTGTGAAACGTCAAGAAATAGACAATTTTATTCAAACAAACATCGATATCTGTCTCTCACGTTTTCCTACCTTTCATTCTGTTGTAAACGGTGATCTAAACCAGTACGACTTTTCGAACATATGCCGTATTTTGAATTTAGAAAGTCTTGTTAAACAGCCAACGCGTGGTAACAACATCCTAGATAATGTATTGGCTTCTAATGATATTACCCAACTTTTGAAGTGTTTCGTTGAACCTCCTATATGTAATTCGGACCACAGTTCAATTTACTGTCGTGGATCCTCCCAAACTTGTTTCGACAATACTCAGTTTATAACTTTTCGGGACTTAAGTTTTGTAAACGTCTCAAAATTTTTGAGTACTTTGTCGGAAGTTGATTTTTCTGTACTATATCATCTTCATAATATTGATGAGAAAGTTGAGTACTTTTCTTCTGCCCTCAATAATGCCGTATCTACAATTCCTACAAAGCAAGTTCCTCTCTCCAATCGCGATAAGCCTTGGATAACACCTTATTTAAAAGACCTAATATCGCAGCGATGGAGTGCTTTTAAGCAACGTGATTGGCGTCGCTACAAATACCTCAAATGTAAAATTCGTGAGAAAATTCAAGACGCCAAACGAAGATGGATTGATGGAGCAACATCATCGCCTAAAGGGTTATGGAAAGCGGTAAATTACCTAAATGGCAGATCTAACAAGCCCAGTTTTCCTGATACCTTCGACTGCCCTATTGAAGAATTAGTTAATAACATCAACAGCAGATTTGCGTCAAATTTCAACGAAGCTAACGACGACGATGAGGATTTGACTGACTTTTTTTACAATATTGATGATGGTGCTCATGTTTGGTGTTCCCTCGTCGAGGTCAACTGGACTTGCAAACAGCTATTGTCTCTAAAGGTGAATAAGGCTTCTGGTAATGATGGCATCTCCCCCTTCTTGTACTCCACTGCTGCTCACATACTAGCTGCTCCCATAACTCATTTGATTAATACGTGTATCATAGAGAGAACCGTGCCTATGTACTGGAAAGAAGGTATCGTGATACCGATTCCCAAATCATCTTTTTCGAGTCTTGACTCTTTGCGCCCAATTACATTGTTGTCCATTCCTGCAAAGCTTCTGGAAAAAGCTATTCTTTCCGACTTAAAACCTAAAATATTTTCTTACATTGCTCAAGACCAATTTGGATTTCGCCCCAAATCGTCAACCACGTGTGCCCTGATTGAGTTTTGCGACAGACTTACCGAAGTTCTCGACTCGAACTTATGCAAAGGTGCGAGTGCATTATTTTTTGACCTATCAAAGGCATTCGATCAGATCTCTCATTTTCTCTCATTTCAGACCTTTTGTGGAAATTAATAAGACATAGCACCCACTACGGAGGTATTATTTCCACTGGATTTGTCACCTGGCTAATGTCGTATCTTTCGAATCGTACCCAGCGTGTTAGATTGAAGTCTATTTACAGTGACTCTGTCTCCGTCTCTAGTGGTGTACCACAGGGCTCACTATTGGGTCCGTTACTTTTCATTTTCTACATGAATGATCTGTTTTTACCCGCTGAACTTTGCCATTGTACATTGCTGAAGTACGCTGATGATATCGCAGTGATTATTCCTTTTATCTCTGACTTTTCTGACGCCAACCAAGTTATCTCACACATATCGAATTGGTGCACCGAGAACCGTATGAGACTGAATATATCAAAATCTAAACATTTGCTGGTATCACGCTGTATTTCTGAAAGCTTACGTGAAAGTGCGCCGCTGACTCTTACCACGAAAGTAACTTACCTGGGTCTCACCTTCAACGACAGATGTTCCTGGAAAGATCACATTCAGAGGGTAACTCAGGCATGTTCCCAAAGACTTTACGGACTACGTCGTCTACGAGGCTTACTCAGTAGGTCTGAAATGATCGATGTTTATCGTGCGACCATTAGATCCGTGATGGAGTACAGTTGCCCAGTCTTCTGTGGGTTAAGTGAAAATGAACTCAAACCTTTCGAGACATTTCAACGTCGTTGTCACAGATTCATTTGTGGGAAAGATTGTGTTTGCTCGGAATTCCCCTCAATCCGCCAAAGATTTATGACTTTATCCCTATACCTTTTCGACAATATTTTGAGTAGTGAAAATCATGTTCTGAAGCACATCATTCCTACACGCTTACCTTCTGGTCGACTAACTGTTCCTCACTCCCGATTATCTATAAGATCGAGAACCTTTTCTTTTCGAATGATTTCCTTGTACAATGATGACTTTAAACGATAACAACCAATCTATAACCTGTATCACTACTTTACTATTTTCTGATTTCCATTCTATTCAATAAAATTTTCTATTTCTATTTCTATACTTTGAACAAATGCTTTGTTGTAATTCGACAACCAAAACATCGGAAATCATTGAGGCGTTGGAGCTTCTCTGTGTTATCTTGTATGTACGAGATGTTATCTCGTACAGCCTTAAGCCCCTTGCGGTGCGATGTACAGTAATACCGCAGTGTCGTGTTTAGGAAGTGATAAAAATTATATTCAAATAGTAGCAACACACATGGAATACAAATCCTTTTCAGACGAAGCAGATCATTGATTACATATTTCCAAGATGATAGACAAACCATTGTGTAGCTTCGATAGAATTATCACTCCTAGTACCACAAGCTAGGTGGTGGAGAACCAAGTTACGGTGATGGAACAGGCTATCGACCATTGATCATAAGGGCCACATGACAGCCAGCTGGTCAGTCATGAAGATCCCTGCCGCTTGCCGAGGATGACAGTCAGAAGAAAATCCGGCCTGTCTTGTCATGCGTTTCGGTCAGCAACTCATGGTGCAATATATCTAAATTGCATTTCAGGGACGACTTCAAAGCGCCCATTGCGTTTTCAACCAACTTAGGATGATGGTAAATACGAGGGTTGTCCGAAAAGTCCTGTTACGAAGTATATAGACTTTTATTCAACAAAATTTTATGGAACTATTCAAAGTCCATCTTCTCAAACCACTCTCCCTGTACACTGATGCACTTCTCCCAACGTTCTGGAAGCTTCTGAATCCCGTCAGCGAAGTACTGAACATCAGTTTGTCTCACCCACTGACTAATTGCACCAGATAGGCCTTGAATGGTTTGAAAATGTTTGCCGCCCAGGTATTTTTTCATAGGTCCGAAGAGCCAGTAGTCGCATGGAGCAAGATCTGGGCTATAGGGCGGGTGAGGAAGCAGTTCGAAGCCAAGTTTTTCGATAACAGATAAGGTCTGATGACTTGTGTGGGGCTTGGCATTATCCTGCTGAAGGAATCCTGCTCCATGTGAAAGCAGTCCCCTGCGCTCAGTTTTGATAACCCTACGGAGTTCTGTCAACAGATCAACGTAGTAATCACTGTTGATTGTGTGTTTCTCTGGAAGCCATCTAATCATCAGGATTCCCTTCTTGTCTCAGAAGACAGTGGCCATTCTCTTCCCCGCAGAAGGTATGGAACGTGCTTTGGTGGGCGTTGGCTCGTCAGGTCGCTTCCATTGCGTGCTTGCTGCTTTTGACTCCGGCTCATAGTGATGGAACCAGGGTTCGTCAACTGTTATCAACCGGTCCAGGAAACTTGGATCGTCTCGGAAACGTCGAAGCAGTTGCTTGCAAACTTGAACTCTAATCCTTTTCTGGTCTTCGGTAAGCAGTTTCGGCACCCATCGAGCTGAGACTCGTGCCATTCCAAGATGTGCCTTCAAAATGTCATGAATGGTGGTATGGGGAATTCTCAGTAAGTCCTCGAGCTCTCGGACGGTCAGTCTCCTGTCTTTATCAATGGCGGCTTGTACACGCTGAATGTTCTGCGATGTTGTCGTGGTCACACGGGTATGCCGCATCTTGGAGCATCACTGACTTCCTCACATCCACCATCAAACTTCCCCATCCAGCGGCTGATGGTCATTTTGGAAGGAGTTTCTTCTCCGAAAACGGTTTGCATCTCACTGTGAATCTCAGCATTCCGCTTCCCTTGCTTCCAGAGAAACCAGATCACCGCTCTATTCGTTGAATCACTTTTCTGCATTGTGTTCTGCAAACTGAATGAACGCAAGAAATTCTTCATGTGGCAATAGATTGATAACGACCGCAAAGTGAACGGATTTCACCGAATTTCACATAGTTCCTGAAACCATGTGCTAAGCAAATGACATTTAGTGAATACAGATCAAATCGAATTGATTGAAAACAACCCAGTGGGTTCACAATGTTATGTTAGTCAAGACTTTCAAGTAGATTTGATCTTGCTTTCGTCTTCATTACCACAGCTTGATTTGTAACAGGACTTTTCGGACAACCCTCGTATGCTTGGTAGATTTGCAAGTCGGTTCTGACATCGATAAAGAGCAACAATGCATTCGCTGTCACATAGTTGCTCTATTATGGTACATAAGTACCTTTGAATGTTTCGGAGGTGCTTTTCATGTCTTTGACAACTGGCGAACTTGTTGGATACTTGATTTGGTTATGTAGATATATGGGTAGTAAAACCTGCATAACTAATGTATAGGATTAATGTTATTACAATACTTCAATTGTCGTCAAAAGTAGGGATCTTCTTAAATATGGTTGAGGACGAAATGAACTTGTTGGACAAAGACCTGCATACAACATTTGCATACTGCATTTTCAAATTTATTGTGTCAAGGTAACTGGTTCTCATGTCGTGTTGTTCCATTTTGGAATGATTTGCCTGCAGATTGTATTGAGTGCTCAAGTATTAGTTCTTTTAAAAAATGTCTTGATTTTTACCTTGGAGATATTGTTTGACTTACTTGACTTTCTTGCATAACTTCTTCTGGTGTTATTATTTTTGCAACATTGTACAGATTGTTCCGATTGGAGCTTATTTTGAAATACAAATACAAACATTCAACAAAAATGATGCAAAACCGTGTATGCAATCTTTCGCAAAGTCAATGTTACATTGAACTGCTTGTCGGTATATTAGTGTTTCTATTATATAATTATAATATTTTAGCTATTATGACATTAAATGGCATCATGCATATTCGCAATACTATATTGAGGCCTACAATAGATTTCATTGTACAACGCAAGTATTAATGTTCAAATGATGCACGTACATGTACTTACGTATTCATATTATGTTGTCTACAGGAAAACTAGAATTCAATTCTACTCAAAATGCAACTACATATACTTAACATTTGCAATTACATATACTACACATTCTATCAAAATTGTACATCGCTCCTTGTAGTCTGTGTCGTCAAATGTATTAGAATACCCATAAATTATACACTATCCGAAATGAGGAAATATGCCTTGACTGTTCATGAAATTGAAAATTTTGTATTGAAAGAAAGTCAAGTTGTTTATTATAAAATCGTATAAAAATATTCTATATAGTATTCTTTTATACGATTTTATAATAAGCAACTTGACTTTCTTTCGATACAAAATTTTTAATTACTATCCGAAATGTAGTTAGTAATGTGATCTTGAAGATTTACTGTGCTAAATCGCTGCATTTTTGAACTTCACATACTCAACACATCTTATTGATCCAACATCACTGCTTTTTTCATGCAAAAAATTCAATGTTCAAATTATGGGTTGGAAAAATGAAATCGACGTCATAATATATGCGAGTATAACAATTATGGCTTCAGTTAAGCAAATATAGTTGCAAACTCTGCATGTGACATCAATTTTGCTAAATATTGCATGCACATGATTGATTACATAGCTCTTGACATGGAAGAAAATTAAACAGATGATTTGATTCAAATAATTTAAATGTTACTGACATCGTCGGCTCATGCTGAAAACTCAAGAGGCGGCGATGTTTTTTATCATCCGTCAAATGTTTTTTTTAGATTCGCCCGCTGATCTAAAATCAACTGCTTGACTCGCTTGCATTTGCGATGGCGGTAATGATGATGAAACAAGAGGCATTTGTCAATTTGAAAACAAATTTACTGAGTTGCTTCATCAGCGGAAACATGATCTTATTGGCGACATGCGACCCTCTTCAATAGTATATATCAAATTTCTAAGAAGGAAATTGCTGTTGGGTGTAGACTTCGATCTTTCATCTCGCGTTAATCAATTTTTCATTTTCATTCTTGATGAGAAATAGTAACCACAATTGAAGAAAAAGATGAAAGAAGTAGACTTGATGGAGGCTTTGGTGCAAAAGAAAATATGAGAATAGAATTGCATCAAAGGTGAAACTAATTATGCGTTCAATTAAGGTTTTGTACGGGTTTTTGGGCTACGTTACTGACTTTCATGTTCCTGTCGCCATTTCAAGATGAAATCAATGCTAAAAGAAATTGATGTTCTTTCATCGAATGGATCAGATTCTTTCAAATATGAGTGGAAGCAAGAAATAGGCCTCCATATATGCTTTGTGATGTAATTTGGTAATATTAGGAATTCTGCTGCTCATGGGTAATCGATCAATCGATGAATCTAGCATGAGTCTTTCACGACAGAGTTAATATAAAAATGCCCTAAAAGCTCCAATAGACGGTCATCTCTTTTAGACCGCCACCATCTGTTGGCCCATTTATTATCTCAGACCATGTGTGCAAGTACATAGATAGCCCACTTTGAAATGCGACTGCATATAAGACTAGCATACAGTTTGCTGATTACAATCGCTTATTCGCTATATATTCCCACGAATTCCTTTATTAAAACTTTATGCATAGCGAACAATTTGCGCGCTGTATGCCTATATTGCATTCTGTTTTGAATTATGTCAGCCTTCTTCCCTTCGCTGTTCACTGTTGTATATGTATTGATCTGATGACAAGTAATATCATTGCTGTATTTTTTATTTACTGATCTATATATATTTAACTTATGTGACGTTTTCTGCCTTAATTTATAGTTCACTGGGTAAAGATAAATAAGTATTAGATAGGAAAAAGATCAAACACAGCTGTTAAATGTCAATATTAATAAAATATCTACTTAGCAATATCTTAATTAAGCTTGCGTAATCCTATTGGTGTATTGTTGATGCACTTTACGAAATAACAGTTTAATTGATCAGAGAATATTGATATATTTTTTGAATAAAGAGATGGATGAAAAATATAGCACCACCTCTAAGTCTCTAACAGACCGCCCATTGAGCGGAGAGTATGAAGAATAGACCGCCAGACCCGTTTGAGGTTTACTGTATGTGCGTCTCTGATAAGACTTGGAGATGGAACATCCAGGGTATCTACACAAACTTGTTGTTGAAAACGATTGTGCTTATACTTGCTGTTCGATGTGAAGCTACAGCATACTTTTCGTCATTAGCAATCTCTAGAAAGTGTAAAGAAACCTGAATATATCGAATTCCACGCTAGTTGCCATTCCTCCGCAGCAACCAAATTCCAACACCGCAGCTGATACATCTTAATTTTGGTTTCTCACTTTCATTGGTTGAAGCAAACAGACAATCGCCACTTGTGTTTCTCTGTTAATGCTGAAGACTAATTCTAGCCGACTTTTACGTAATTTACATGTATTTTGAAAAATATATATTTGAGCGGTATCCAGCAAGACATAGCTATCCCAATGCAATCAGAAATACTCCCAGTAATATCTTATGACACATTCATGTATGATCAAAACATAGGCCCTATGGTTTCCCAGAGCAATCTTCCATCAATTTCCAAATAAATCAATATTTTGAGAAAAGGGAATCCAAATTTTGAACTGCTACATGAAGTGACAAGATGACCACGTTATTAAAGACGGATGCCACACTTGCAACAAGAATAATGTCAATTCTATTTTGAGAACGATTGAATCCTAGGAACATCAACATTTGAGGGTAAAGCAGTGGCGGGAGCAGTAAATCGATTCTGCACGATTAATCATGCGACGGAATCAATCGAGCGATTTTTGAATCACCAGAAATTGTGCGATTTTTTGCTATGTGACTTTTCAATGAAATTTGCTTGATAAGGGAAAAACAATGTTTCTATGCATTCCTTCATCATTTGAGATAATGGCAATGCGCGAGTGCTCGTTCCTGAGATCATGCATAGGTAGACAGTGTTGCTGTATGAAATCTCTACGGGATGTCCACCCATATCATTAAACACGTTCGCATAGGCCAGGTACACCATTTATGCGAATCATAGGCCTACATGTTGTCAAGGCAGTCAAACATAGTACATGTATGTCCCTATGATATTACATCTCCGCATTGAAATCATATAATTCATTGATAACAATGCGCATTAATGCCTGATTTACATGTAAGATGCACACTATGAACACAACCCGGTAACAATTGCATTTGTAGATTCGCCAATTATGAAGATGACAGAGTTTCAGTTTGCCTGGGCAAATAGAAAGATCTGTTCAGACTTGAGCTACTTAAGCGCAGAAATTCCATGGCGGCAGCAGAGCTTTTCTCCTTACAGGGGATCGCCAGTGCAACTCAGAATTGCCCAAAGTACCTTAAAATATCTGGAATGGCTGAGCAAGGGTTTGTACAACTGACTGTTCGCAGTTTATCTATCTTGCCTATGCCTTGCTTCTGATAATCATAAAGGTTATAATGCCAATTCTATACATATTTTAAGCTAGTCTGGGCCATTCTGAATCTTGCTGACGAACACTTGTTAGGCGAAAGTGTGTTTCAGGCTGTGACATAATTTTTGTGATTCAAATTGTTCAAGTCTGGGGACATTTCTCTATTAGATATGCTAATGTTTTGCGAATGATTTTTCAGTCTAATAGTTTGATTTAATTGCATAGAGTAAGTATATTATTCTAATTATGTTTCTTATGTTCTTACCCTACTCTATGTTTAATTGATACATAATTATGATCATCTCAGGTCTGAAAGAGGAAACGGCAAATACCTACACTCCAACAGCTATGTTCTATTAAATATGATCGATAAAGACCAAAAGAACCAAAAGTGGGAAATAAAAATATTAATCATTTAGTTCATAGCACATACACATGATGTAGTACTTCTTTGATAGCAGATTTACAGGAGAATCTTATGAATAGATAGTCAAGACTTTTCGCGCTTTGCTTGTGACTATTTATGTGTTCTGATTTATTATGCTGTTTTCCCAAACATTTACAAATAGAGAATCGCATGAATTAATGGGTAGTCATAATTTCCCTCTACTTAGACTCTGAGTGTCACATGCTCTAAATTTTAGTGGATATAATCAAACTTTTAATGAAAAATGGTCTAGAAATGAGAAATAATGTAAGTTAGATTAACTGTGAACTTCTAGTCACTGAATCTCAAAATATTCAGAATAGCGCGAAAATTGAATTGGGCCCGCCACTGTGGTAGAGGCTCCAGGGAGCTCCTGGGTTTCCAGATCTCAGAATAGCCCACATAAAATAAAGTTAAATGAAAATCCTTTAACTTCTTCACTTTTGATCTTTATTTGGCTATTCAGCAATTACTATTGTCATGTAATTCATCAAAATATGAACAATGTCGGCTGAATACTGTTATGTTTTCATATCTAGAATGAATAATTTCACCGCACAAATGAAAAGGATCGCTGTTTACACTCTATTCATCTACTAAGAGTCAGCCAATAGTGCTATCAAAGGGTATGAATTCTATTTGACAAAAATTGGGAATGGAGAGAAAATCATCCTTGAAAAACAATACTCACTGCGTTCCGATAATGGATAGGAAATGAAAAGACGACATGCGAGATAAATGATGGACGACTTAGCCAAACCTGCTTTTTATGCTAATCAATCATGAAGCGAAACATTTCCGTTTTCATTGAAAATGGAAATTATTCTATTGAAGTGATATATAATTAAGACTCGGGAAATTTATGTTTTGTCTGGATTATTGATTAATGAATAGTTGTTTGTAATACATTTCCTCATTGGTCGAAAACGCTAAGAATTAAGACACGATAAATAAGAATTTGTTGTGAAGTAGTTTGTCTTCGAGTGATTTTGAGATTTTCCATTACGATTCCAATAATGCATTGGAACATAAATGTGAGAAATGCAGAGAAAGTTTAAGGTATGGCGATAACAGTCAATCGGTGAGAACATCGATGTGATCTGCAGAATGCAACATTAGGTTGATAGAAATTTATGAAACATCCGGAAACTGGTAGGATCGCATTGGTCCGGACCACACGACAGTTAGTGTGGATCACGTTCCGGGTCTTGCACTATTTGTATTATGCTTGAATGGTAGTAGTTGTACTATCTAATACTCATTGAATAATGCTGTTTGAATATAATGCTAGGGGATTCTGAAAGTTTTTACTTCGCCTGCTTGAAGTATATGCTAGAATATCTCTTGATCGTGTATGCCCGATCAACATGGCATACTTAGTATTCTGAACAATTTGGCTTTAGATTGAAGGGCAGAAAACTCATCTAATGAAGAAAAGCAGGAATGAATCCGATGAATCCGAGAGTGGAACAAGAACTTTGAGAGACGAAGGAAAACTGCGACGGAAACAGTTCGTTGATATATTGTGTTCTCAACGATCACAATAAGCGTCAATACAGCTTTTTGTTTTTACGTTTTTACACTTATGAAAGGAATGTAAACATCCGACATGACGGCATTAATAACAAATTAATTTAAACTAATTCTCTTTGAGACAAGCACTTTCAGAATGATGATGGATAAGGCAGAACATTGCCCTTGATCTGAAATTACACTAAAAATCAATAATGGTTTTAGCTTGTTTCAAAATAATTGTTAACAAAGAAACATGTAGATTTGAAATTGTTATCTATTGTCTTATAAGGAATTCAGTTTACAACCATTTTTTGATGAGTAGCACTGAATTATATATCTTTGAAGACATGTTAGTGCGACTCGAGCAGCTCTACACCAGGCTTTCAAAAAAGACGAAATTCCATCGAGTCCCGACTAAGCTGTGCATGGAAATTCTAGTCACGACTACCTATGAGTCGTTCACAATCCTATCTGCGCTATGAAGCTGTCCAAAACCTAGCACAAGTCGCGACTTGGAAGCTGCTAGTCGCGACTAGGCTGCGCATACGGCCCATTTCCTGGGATGAGTGTTCTGTTTGTGCGCTGTTGTCAGAACCTTGGAATTTTGATGATGTCAACTTGAATCATATTTGTATTATAAATGAATGATTTCGAGGAGAATACAATGTATTGAAAAAAATCAAGTACGCAGATTACGTAAAACTTGCATGTATTCGACCAGCTACTTCCAACCTAAAACCTTAACAAAATGACATCTTAAGAATCGAGGAGTGGAATCAAGATAATGGAATGGCTGTCAATCAACAAAAATATGCTATTATGCAGCTGGGGGATTCTGATAACAAGGAGTCGCATACGCTATCTGGGATGAGTGTTCTGTTTGTGCGCTCTTGAAATGAATAGAATTTTGATCATAAATAGTATTTCTTTTGACAATCATATCAACGGTATTGTACGAGTAAGTCGCGCAACAAGACACTTCATTCGACGTACACCTAGCTACTTGGAAACAAGTGCAATAGTTTTGCTATACAAGCTTCATGCTCGCAGCATAACAGAGTATGGTAATTCATTATAAAATCCCCACCAAGAAAAAAACATAAAACTTATTGAGAGTGTACAAAGGCGTATATCGTGGAGCTTCTGTCATACGAAGCATTTGTCCTTAAGTGAAAGACTCAGAACTTTGAATCTGTTGTCACTTAAGACTCGGAGATTGCGATATCGTCTCATTTTTCTTTATAACACTAGTTCATAATCACAATAATTTAGATGTTCTTGACTTATTTGAAATTTCAAATGAACCCAGAACTCGAGGTAACAGCTTTCCCATAATTATCGGTATATTCAAAGCGTCATTGTCACCAACATAGACAATTTTTCTTCACCGTTTGCATCTCCAAATGCTGGAATATGTTGCCCTACTCTGAAGTTTATTCTCCGTCAGTGTTTTTTCTTAAAAGGATTGTCCATGAAATGTTTCAGAAGCTTTATACACGTATCTGGCATTTTTTGTATTTGCCTGTATGAGAGATATACTGAACTACATGTATACTACAATGTACAGTTCTATGCTACAAGCATAATTTAGATTGTGTTAAAACAGTGATGTCAGTGTCTTTTCAGCGATTTTGGCCTTGCATTTTCTTTGATGAAATACAGATATTATTGTTATTATCAGAGTTGGACACGGCCCGGAATTTTCGGACCCAAGCCGTCTCGGCCTGCGTTTCAAATTCTTTGTGAGCATAAATTTCTCCGTCATAAAATTCTTCTTGCAGTGCGTTTCAAACCATTAATGAGCTTCTCACGCGATATCTTGCACACAACTTTTATCAAACAATATCACATCGCAAATCTCAAGACTTACATTTTGAAAGACTTCTACTTTTGAAAGTTAATATTGCGAGTGCATGCACAGAATAAGATATTTCGAAAATTCAATCAAACAATTAAAGAACATCTACAAATGTTATATCAACAGTTGATGGAGCACAGAGTTTGATAGATAAAGAAAAATTGATTTTATGGCAAGATTAAACACACATTAAAATCTAATGTTTTAAGAGGAAAAACTGGATACACCACAACCTCTGTGTCATTTTCGGAGTTCGTCAATTAACATTCAAAACTTGTCAATTATTCATACATAGATATATTAGATTATTACATCGACGATCAACATAGTAGATATGCCACTGCTGCTACTATTGCAAGTCTATGATAATCATCACTAACCCAGCAACAACTGTTCCACCAAAAATTAGTCAAATTATTTCTATCAACCACTTACATGAGGAGCGTTCGTCTTTGTAGAAGTTATATTTCACTCCTGTAATGGAAAAAAGGAAATGACAACAATAGTACCATCAAAACATCGAATGTAAGATGCTCAATAGGTCTTGAGATTTATTTGGTCATATTATGTTATTAAAATATTCATTGGTCATTCATAGATTCATTTCAAGGAAAACAGAACAGCTATCGAATAGAATTTGAGACATTTTCTGTTCTTCTTCATGAACTTATATAGATTCATGTAAAATTCAGGTTACATCCATGCTACAAAATTGTTATTTTTGCTCCATTATGGATCCACTTGGCGAAGGAAATGTCGAATGGCACGAAATCATTGCAGTAGTCTCAACTCTGAAGCGACCTCATTAGATCCATGTAAAATATCGGTCTTATAGTGGAAAAATCGCTCTTGAGGGTTCTACATGTGTTGGAACCCACATGTGGAATCAGTCTAAACATGTCAACAGCACATTCATTTTCTTTTACAGCACATAGAGCAGAATAGGATAGAATTTGTCATGCAGAATAGCTTTCTTTTGGTGTTTTCAATGGAAAAAAACATTGATAATTCATATCAATGTTCTAGAGAAAACGTTTCAAAAATTTGCATGTGCGGATTCGCATAGAGGAAGCATTGGTTGACAGATTCACTCAAAGACAATAAAACAAAATAAAATATTGGACAAAATCCGAAATGGTAGGCCTTGCGTCTCACATGAAGACATCGCTGCGGTCTAAGACGCCTCAGATGACATAAAAGAAATATCAGGTATGGGCATGGGTTAGTAAACCGGGGTATTAGGGGTACGGCAATTGAGAAACCGCATCCGGAAAGGTCACTTTCTAGTACGGCCTCACAACTAACTTCATATTTGGTCTGTGCTTCTTCGAATCAACCATCAAAGCGGGAATTATTGGACCTGTTTGTTATTCCGCATTGGAAGCAATGTCGTGTGTTTATTCGAATCCTACTTCATCAGAATGGCACGAGATCACATATTTACGTCAGTGTTTGGCGTGTTCTTGCTCCATCCGTGGTAGATTGGTCCGAAATTTCCCGATAAATGACCAGCTCCTAGCCCTGACATCATCTCTCAACAAATTACCAAACTAATGGTTGTGGGTCCCCTCAAGCACAAAGTTGGTACTCATCGCCCACAAATAATCGCTGCTCTTAAAGAGACAATTGTTCGGGAATTTCCAATAATCATTCTCCTGATTTATTACGGTTGAAGTTGCTTGTTATTAGTTTAGAGATTCGCTGGAAATTCGAGCATTCATAGTGTTTACCAGGATTGGAACCGGCCGGGTTTTTCGGCGGCAGTGGCAGTTAGACATCATTCGATTACTCAATTTCTATGTTGCATGCGGCAGGCTTACCGGTACTCCGGATAAGCAACTATTCCCGATGAAGTGCAACGATGCTGATTTTCATCCAATGATCATCTAACAGCATTGGAGAAACCAACGAGCACAGACTACGACTCCTAGAATTTGCAAAGAACAACAATCTCGTCCTTGCTAACACTTTACACAGACATAAGATGTCAAGGAAGGTCACACGGCATTCCCCAGATGGGAGGACAGACAATCAGATAGATTTCATCTTATTTGATAAATGCTTTCAATCAAGTATTCATCAAGCAAGCACTCGATGTTTCCCAGGAGCTGATATTGGCAGTGATCATGAACTGGTAATGATGACTATGAGAATCAAGCTCAAAAAGAAACAAGGGCCAACAAAACTGAACGTGAAATATGACAAGGATGAACTCCATTTACCGGATATCACACGAGAGTTTGAAGCGACTGTTGAAGGAAGATTCGCACCAATACTTCAGATACATGATGTTCAACAACTTACAGACAAATTTACAAAGCTGACGAATGAGGTAGCTGAGAATGCACTCGGTAAGAAAAGATGAAGAAAAACAAATGGGTTACGAACAAAGTGTTAGACATTTGTAAACGAAGAATATAACTTAAGAAGAACAAGCTCAAAGATGAATACAGCATATGGGAAAGCATGCAAAGAAGTGAAAAAAGTGACTAAAGAAGCAAAGAATCTATGGGTTGAAAATGCAGCTAAAGAATTTGGAATGCATTGCAAGCAAAGAAGAATAATGACAGCATACAATACTGTAAAAATGCTTACCAGAAATTGGCAACCACGAAGTAGACATATCAAAGACAAAGATGAAAACTGATTGCAGACGAAAACGCGATTGTAAATCGATGGAGGAATAATGTAAGGAAAAAGATATTGACAAGTCTATTCTCCAGAAAATATCTTCTAAAAATACAGGCGGCATTGAACAGAACCGCATACCAGTTTTAAAGTCCGAGGTCATCGAAGCTGGTCACAAAATCTGCGATGTTTTACTCAACGGTCAATGGCCTACGCAGTGAACTGAAGCTTGTACGCTCTTACTTGTGACAATTACCATACGATCAACATCATAAGCCACGCGAGTAAAGTTTTACTACGTATAATTCATCAACGCATTCACGACACGATTGACTCGGTTCTGAGAGAGGAACAAGCTGGCTTTCAAAAGGGTAGAAGCACCTCTGAACAAATATGTAATTTAAGAATAATTTGTGAAAAATACATCGAGCATCAAAAAGAAGTCTTTCATAATTTCATTGATTTCAGAGAAGCCTTCGATAGCGTGTGGCATGATTCACTGTGGAAAATCATGAGCAAATATCGAATACAACAAGACTTGATCCAAGCCATACGAACTCTCTACGAAAATACCAACAACAAAATTAAAATAGACGATAGTACCAGATTTAGGCCAGAGGTAGGAGGTAGACAAGGATGCATACTCTCGCCAGCTCTCTTCAACCTATTCCTTGAAGAAATCATGTCTGAGGCCGAAGTCGATGAAGAAGATCAAGGTAGTATAAGGATTGGTGGCAGAAATATAAATAACTCGAGATATGCTGATGACACAGATATACTTACAGAGAGTGAAGACGAATATAGACAAAAATTAATTTGTTGCGTTGTTTGTAATTTGTCGAGTCCGCTGAAGATGGAACCTGTGATGTTCCGAACATGTTCGGTTGATAGAAAAACATTGTTTTTTCTCTCCAAAAGCATGAATCTAGGCCTTTCTTTCATGAGAGCTCGTCTACTTAAGTCATTGCAGGGAGTATCACCTCACAGACATCGCATTTTCAAAAAACAGACATCCCTCTTCTCGAAAGTTGAAACATATAAAAGGGGGATTAAAAGTTGCTTATCTAAAATAATG
Source organism: Prostheceraeus crozeri (assembly GCA_907163375.1). Classification (NCBI taxonomy): domain Eukaryota; kingdom Metazoa; phylum Platyhelminthes; order Polycladida; family Euryleptidae; genus Prostheceraeus; species Prostheceraeus crozeri. The sequence goes on from CAJQUW010015310.1 coordinate 328,752, forward strand.
AAATTATCACGTTGATCAAAGTTTGAGTTGCTGAGTAGTCTCATTTGTTGAGGAGACAGGGACATGTTGTCTGGGGGAGGAGAATTGGGATGAAGCTGGGTAGAAGCCTAAATTTTCTGTCGCATATTTGCACTTGATCTTGAAAACAAAAATCCCCTTATATTGCGTGAATTTAAGATTAACTGTCATCAACTTTAAAGCAATTTGAAATCTGAGTGACATTCTTTGATCGGTAAAAGAATTTAAAGCTTTTATGAATGATTGAATTCTGACTTGTCTTGTGGATTGATATGATGTCATCTCAAATGCCTCTGTCTCGTACAACGTTTTGAAAACTCTGAAATCATGCTCAAAACAATGCTACAGTAAATGGATAATCATGAAAAATGAATTTAAAGTTCGTAGACATGTTTGAAGGTCTCAAGAGTACTATCTCATGTGTGCATTGGTTGTGCACTATATCAGTGATTTAAGAGAGTACGCTAACATTAAAGGAAAACACAGCACTTGTTTATTATTGAAAATAGTATTTTCATAATATAGTAACCATAACACATAAGGTGACAATAAAGTCAGTAGACAGTCGCCAAGACACACCAAAATGCGAGTTCTGCAATAAATCCCTTTCGACTCTCTCTCTCTCTATAAGGGATGTAAAATATGCAAAGAACGAAAACAGACATCACATAGAGAAAGTGCACCTGCAGTCAAATCAACCCAGTCACAACAAAATACAATCGAAGCTCGTTAATTCGGACACGGATGATTAAGACCTCAGTTAATTAAGATCATACGACCGTGGGATTTTTTGTATATTTGGCATATATAAGTTGATGTTTAATTAAGACTTTAGATAATTAACACACTGAAAGGCTGGTATTTATGGTCTTAATTACCGAGCTTTGATTGTAATAGCATTTATCCACGTAGACAAAACAATACAACTCTTTTATACAAACTCATTCCTCCTTGGTCATAACAATTGACTTCAACAAACAGCAACCATTCTATTCAAGTGTTGTATAATACCAAACTTCAACCTTCAATTAAACAAAAATCAATACATCAAAATAATGATTACTCTTGATTCAGTTCATCAACAAAAGTCACAAAATTTCACATGACATCAACGAACAAAACGGAGTGCAATTGTGTCAAATACTAAAAATGACAACTAATTAGCTTGATAATGTTAATAATCTCAACAACAGATCATCGAGACAAATCAATCAACTGCATGAACCTACGGGAGCAATTTCCGTGGTCTGCAAATCATTAGCGATAGAATTTATACTGCGTTGCTCATTAAAGTCTATAATAATGCTCGTTTTTTAATGATGGTTCGTCATCTGACTTCAACATGAGAAAAGATACTGGAAATAAGAAAATCCTAACGGATGTCGTCAGCATGGGAGAAATTATTTCAAACATCTCTTCCTACAAGGCAAACCATTTATCGAATTCGGGATTAATCTGATAACATAGGGTCTGTGTTGGGTGCTCCACGCAAAAAAGAAGACTTTTAAGTGTGGGTCACTTAAAAAGAAGACAACAAAGAGTGCATCAGTCACAGAATTAAATATTTTGTTTATCTGCTTTGGTTTGCTAGAAGTGTGATTAATACGAAATCGCCGGCACATAGAGGACCGTATTAAGTGGGCAAAAAGCAATTCCTAATACCTTATAGAGATAGAAAGAAAAGTCGTTCGTCGCTTGCGGATTACTGTGAGTTCCAGCAAAATGCTTCGATTGCCAAAATTCCTTCAGATTCGAAGACTTCAGATCATTGCGTACAGGTTTTCTCCATAATGTTGGCCCTTCCGATCATTATTAAAAAAAGTAGCAGGCGTGTGAAAATTAGTTCAGTTGAGGTTTTTACCATCGTCTTCTCACCATTCCTTGCTGAATAGTGCATACACTGAATCGAATGTTAGCTAGACGATGTGTGTTTTGGTGTGTGCGAAGTGATATCACAGCACGTACGCATCTCTCACTGGCTCTGGTGTCCTCTGCTGACAGCTTATTGTTTGCCATTTCCAATAGCAAGCAATACACGAATTATCCATTCGAGAAGGAGCAAGTTGTCTAATTCTGTGATGTGCCATTTCGATATTAAGGTTAGATACCATCCTTCCTTTCTAGGAAACCGAAGCGCGCGCAGATGAATCTTATTCTGTGGTATCAGTGGTCGAAAGCCCTTGTAAATCAACAGGACGTTGCTGTCGCTGTTGATGACCTCCTGCAATTAATTCGAGCTGCATTCACAGACCAAAATTGGAATAAATTGTGTAAGAAAATCTATCGAAACGTTCTCTCACAATATGCACTGAGACAGGTGGTTTGCGATTAGAATATTATTAATAAATAATATTCTTTTGTTTCTTTTGAAGTTGGTTGCATCACCTTTGATTGTTGCATAGAACCATTAAAAGTAGACTAACCAGGATTGATCTTTTTTTTGTATTCGAAATACTGTTTCTCAGCGACTGTCTCGTGATTTTATCTCCACCTTTTCACAAGTAAACAGGCGCTATTCAATACGTGTAATAAGGTGTAAGGAGGCGTTGAACCCCACATGTAATGAGCGTGCAATTACGCTTCTGCGTCAGAGTTGTATATATTAGTTACTTCCAATGATCATCAAATCCATTAATTGTTTTGAAGATTGGAAAGTACACTGGTATGTGTAGGCTACTTGAAATTATTTTATGTTCAACCCCTTCTCCTAAATGCTTCGGTATGATCTTAAATCCAGAGGCAAGCATAGACTTCTGAGGCTTAGCGAATGTAGTTTAAGATCATACCCAAACCCAAGACGAAGGGCATCCACTACATATAGGTTCTATGTTTAATTTGTCAAGCCATCGTATAGATTCAAATACTATGTTAATAAATATAATGTTCAGAATATTATTAGCCTTGATGATGGGATGCAAGATCATCCCGGCGAAGATGGTAAATGTCACGATCATAACCACAGTTTATAACCACAACCGATCAGTCATTTTCAATTTTGGGATTATTGCAGATTCTGAATGTCATCATGATTTCAGGACAGCATTTTGAAAAAATGAGGGAATGTTTGTATTTTTGTGAGCACTTATTCTGCGATGCAAATTTAGTGCCCTTCTAGCCACTTTTAGATATCGCATGATCACAATATTTCAGACGGACGTGAAATTATTCAGTCATGATAGATATTATTGAAATATTAAACAAAACAATTGACATACTTCGACCAAATTTACTTTAAAGGCCTCTATCTCAAATATGTTAGAATCCGTAAGTGAGGTGTTGATTAGATTTCGTGCCGAATGTAAAACTTTTGAATTAGCATGCATTTAACATTTGCCAATCTTCAGAACATGGCAAACATGCATTTTCAGCCATTCCAATTTCTGCATAAAGGAATATCTTCCTTTTGACAACATGTAGATTCATTTTCTCGCTTCTAATGCAGAAGATTGATAGAAGGAGAAGTTTTATGATTCATCAATGCATTGATATTGACCCTGCATTTCTCCACATCATGGCGATGAAATAAACAAAACTGCATCTACATTCTCTTATAATAGTCTTGAATACTTTTAAGCCAAACCTGTACAACACAGGGGTTCATTTAATTCGTTGTTAGAAGGACTTGAAGTCACCCTATTCATATAAAAATGCCTCTGAAACGCAACGTTTGAATACTGACACATGATTGTGTTGGCGGTTTCCTTTACTAAATGATTCACTTAGTGCCGGGTCTAGCTATTATGCCCCTAATGCTCAGTATTACCTTTAAATCCATTAAAATGCTGCAATTGCATTTGCCATCACTGGTTGAAGCAATAATACAGTGCATAGCTCGTCAGCTCGCGTTTATTTTACACTTAGCACATCCAAGCGCGCTAGACTTTCTCTATCGCCGGCTGAGGTGGATGGAGGTGATGCCAATATTCGCTAGCATAACGCTTTAGACTTTCCTAGAATTTCATTATAATGGTTACACCGGCAGACAGCAATACGCGCGCTCAATAGAACAAACCGCGCCGGATTTTCAAAAGGTAATGCCATTTCTGATCGGCATCACTTGCTTTGCTTGCACGTGCATGTCTGCGCATGACGACCTATAACTCGTCAATCGAAAACCTACTGGCTGTGCCATTCAGTGTGCGATCTATTGAAGAAAAGAAGTGGACTTTACACGAAAGGACTTTACAACCATCCCTGGGCGGAAGACAAAATGCACATGGCTTCCAAAGAAGTTGTTGTGACAAACATCATTGGATGTGAACACCTATTTTGCAGCATTCTCTGTCTTCTTTTTGATTCTAAGAAGAAGCGTTCAACATGAACTGACACCGCTATGCGACTATCGCCAAATAGTGGTGGCTGCTGAATCTCATTCCAACTCGGTGTCTCACATCGCTTCCTATAAAGCTTGGAAAACATTTGGCTCAAGTAAGACTATTGATGCTGCTCTGTCGCAGCAGTGTAAAATAAAAATCAAATTACACAATTAAAGAGTTTCGAAGAATCGTGAAATATTGCGTGTGCTCACCAGCGCTGTGATTTTTCTTGGAAAACAAGAACTCACCTTTCATGGCCACAACGAATCTGTTCAGACTGAGGATAACCGAGGGAACTATAGAACTACTTGATTACACGGAAAAGTTAGATTCTCTATTTGAATCACATTTGAAAGAAGGTACCAGTGGTTTCCGTGGGACTTCAAAGACTATTCTGATTTGTGCAATACATGATATCATTGGAGATGAAACTGAAAAGGAACTTAGCAACGCTACGTTCTGCAGCATACTTTGTGACGAGACAACAGATATTTCTGTTATGGGTCAAACATGCATCATCGTGAGGTATGTGAATTGGGACGAAGTTTGTGAAAGATTTCCCAGCTTCTTTGACACAAGTTCTGACAAGTCTGCGCCTGCTATAGCAGACATCCTGACTCGGACTTTGAACTCATTTCAAGACATGGAGAAAATATTAATCATTCAAGCTTATGATGGAGCTGTGGTGATGTATGGAGAAAAGTTTCCTTACTCTTTCCTTATACATTTTCATGCGTACCGTCTCAATTTAGTGCTTCGCTACACTGCACAATCTATACTGTAAACTGTAAACAGCCACTTATCGGACAATTTGTGAGCCACATCACTTACTGCGTATAATCAGACAAAGAATATACAATGTTGTAAATAAGTAGGGTTCTTTGTATACACCTTGAGGCATGGCAATAACAGGTCTGGATATTTAACGTATTGATGCCATCTTTTAATTCTGTTTTTACAATGTTTTTTTACAGCTTTTAAGGGTCTATATACTTCCCTAAAGTTGACATTGACACAGTGGATTTGTAAAGTATCAGAGTTGTTCATAATGCGAGTGTGAATGAGTGGAGCAGAGTTAGAACCTATGTGATTAGGAGTGACGAGTTGCCATTAGCTGATGTTGAATAGTTTGATCATATTTAAACACTTTGAGTTTGAGAGACAATACTTTTAGAAAAGTAGACAGAATTGTCTGATATTTTGGCGAATAATTGTCTCATCTTGTCTGCCCTGAACAGCCACTTCAGGTTGTTCATTGTCTCATTTTGTGTGTTGCAATTGTCTGATCACTTTGGCTGTTATTTTGTCTGATTTTTGGCTGTCTACAGTTTACAGTGTATTCCTAAAGTGAGGATTTCTTTTGCAAATATAAACGCTTTCTTTTCATCTTCAAGTTGAAACGCAAGCAACTTCTTCGATATAAAATCGAAACATTTTTTCCTCGTGCGACAGAGACAATGTGGAACTACTATTATCGTGTCGTGAAAGCTTTAAGTACGGCTCATGAGCAAGCTATTAAGGCATTCTCTGATTTCTCAAATTATGAATCACCCACTTGGGATCAACACACTGAGTTGTGTTTTTGGTCTGATTTCGCATTTACAGGACTTTGAATTCTGTTTTCTTTTGGATGTATTTTCTTCTATATTCGCTCAAGTGTTGTGTTTCAAATGATGCAAAGTTCAGAAACCGGTGTTGTAAAAATCAAAGAAATAATATCAATTTTTTAAAATTTTCTCGAAAGCTTGCACAACCAAGACAGCTTTCATCACTTCGAGCAGAAAGGTTTGCAGCATGCAAATCTCCCTGATAGGAGCAAGCTTGATTATAGTGAAATGTACTTTGAACTGATTGATCTCTTTTGTTCCAGGCTGAAGGAAAGATTTTCCTCAATCAAGGAATTTTCGTTTTTGAACTTTTCAAACACAGTAATTTTGATGCGCTCATGCGCTGTTTTCCTACTCCGCTGCTCCAAAAGTTGCTTCTTAAGTATGGATCTTTTTCTGATCAAGATCGAAGTGACTTGTCGTGCGTACACAGCGATACCGATTTTCGAATTTCTCCTCAAGAAATGTTGACTTTTACATTTATCGAAATGCATTGACTCGAGCGCTGCCAGAAGTGACAAAGGCGCTACAGCTGTTATTCACCATCCCTGTGACTACATCGTCCTGTGAAAGATCGATTTCCACTTTGAAGCGCGTCAAAACTTACTTGAGGACCATAATGTCGGACATACTTTGCCAACTGTCACGGATCTGAATCGAGATACGTCTGTTGTCAAAATTGAGAGGTCGGATGTACACGAAAGTGTTATCAAAAAGATTTTTGAAAGGTAATCGCAGATTGAATTTTATGTTGATGAGGCCTAAAAGTTAAATGCCATCTGCATGCGTAGATTAATTTTCGGATAAATTTGTGAATTTAATGAGCAAATGATATCTGCATTATAAGGGCTCACGTTTTTATCAAGCGCCACAAAAATCTTGTAGGTTTGAAAATTATGGTCATTGGCATGGTCCGAAGAGGATGGTACGTGCATGTACTCATATCTCTACCCCTACATTATACGAAATTGATGTCATACAAAATAGAACAGGTCTCTATGTTGAGTGTCCATGACGACGACATGATGGGCATTAACTAACCCGAAAAGCTAGAGCCACTACTGCATTCACTTATGCCTATATGATTCACGATCTGAAAACAAGTATTGAAATATAGTCGATTATAAATACATCAACTATCAGATATCAATCTCCGAAGTGCACTACAAAATTTAATACAAAATTGAAAAGCAATTTAATTTTCAAGCAAAGAATGTCTAAAATTTCTTCAATTAATTCATGTGAGTCACTTAAGAGTTCCTTTTTGTGTTATATTGTTAAAAGCGTGCCATCAAATGCGTGATTGAGGATATCGTAAATGTTTACTGAACAAATAATTAACGATTCAACGTCGCTTGTCGCAAATATATTTGTTTGAAAAAATACAAAACCGAAAAAAGCAGTGAAAATCAATCAATCTGCTTACTGCAATTATTGAATGACAGTGAATAGCAACGAAATTAATTTTTGACAACTCCTGGGATGTCGTGGTTGCGACGAACGATTGCTGCATCCCAGAGATAAAGAAGAGTCAGACAAAATCGGAATGAATATTATCTGTCATTATCTGATGTAACTCTGATGTATCCTTATAACAGGAAATGGGGAAATGCTTCTTCAGATTAATCAGCGTTTTATTAAAAACAAATACATAAAAAATATAATTACATGGGTTAAAGTTAATGTCAAGCGTCGCGTGTGGCAGATGCATCGGTGTCAGTAAGTACAGAACTGCATGCGTCTTCTACTAGCATTCTATGACTACTGGCAGAGTGGTCATAGAACTCCATCATTGAATATTACAGAGCGATGATGAAACATGATTGTCAGAAATCCATACTGTATTCATAGAGTAGGGATATATAGGTAGAGTGTCGACTCAAAAAAGTATGTGTATACAGCGAAAATTTTTACATCAAAAGATTCAGATTTTTGAGGAGAAATCCGTGGTCCAAAAAATTATTTGAGCACTTTTTGAAAAAGTCAAAATTTGCCAATTTATATACTACCGAGATGACTCTCCTATATAAGTAGTATGAAACAAGTTAGACATCAAAAGGAATGAATATTTGCTAATAAGCCTCATAACTAAGCGGAAATCAAGCTGCTTATCAAGGGAATTTCATGATCTGTATTATAGTAGATGTCTTCATGAAAAAGTCCCGATATTATTCGTGCTTTCTTGGCTGAAATTTCAAGTTTTTAAATCAATTTCCCCCGGCATGATTTTATGATTCGATCACTAAATTCATGTTTAATTTCTTGAATCTAAATAGTGATGTGGACCTGTTTACATCTTTCAAAGTTAATTGAAATCATTATCTTTGATTATGACATTTTGTTCTGCAAGTGGTAGGTTGCCTGTGATATGATCACGCTTAAGAAAATACTCCTGACGTTGAGCATGAAAGTAATAGGAACCCATCGAATTTCTCATTCAACAGACATTGAATCTCCAAGGCTGTCATGAGAATCTGTGAAATACCATCATTCCTTCTGCATTACTATCATGATCACTCAATTCCGTGGCAATTTCTGCAAAACTGCAAAAATTTGTGTATCTCACATTTGGTGACAATACCACCTGTATCCTTTGAGTTCATTTAATAAAATCGAAAGTGCATACCCATTGGGGATTTAATAAATGTGGAGTTGCCACTCTACCTAATATACCTACTCTATGACTGTATTCTTCTCTGTATATTTTCTCGTGTATATATTTTCTGGATCAAGGAAGCACGAGTAACGTCCATGATTTTATGTTTCTGTTACTGAATTGCTTTTTGTTTATTTTTGTTGAGTAACTTTTGTGAGTTTGTATTATTTTGCTCCACTAATACCACGTGTTTTTCTGAAAGTTGTTTTTGATTTTGATTCTGAAACAAATAAACACGCTTAATATAAATCCATGCAAACAAGACGTCAAAGAGAGTAACGCTCATATAGCCTCGCACTTTGCATGACATATATTCATCCTGTCAGGGAAAGTTAATGAAAGTTATCGATGATGGTAGTTTGAATTATCAGATTCCATCAAGTGTGTGAAATGTAATCAATTCGGTATGGAAAAAATTAGCATGTTCATATTTCCTTTTATTGACGATATCATTTCTCATAGTCATTCCCTCCCATTCTATTCAGATAGAGAAATTATGCCTTTATCGCAGAGATTCTTGAAGAGAATTAGACTTGAATGTTTTTATGAAGAACTCTCAATCTCTTCCAAACTTTCAGTTTATTATTCATAAAGAAATAATAATGTAATGAAAGCTAATGGCATTACGAAGCTCATTCATTTGACAGGTAGATCGAAAGAGATACTTTCTTTATACATAAATGCCATTAGGCTACTACAAAACTATCTTCCGTAATAAATATGCAAATGTCACGTTCCTATCTTTAAAAAGTCACCGAGGCCAATAAAGAAATGTAGAAGTAACTGTCTGACATTTATTTTCGCTGCTCATACCCATCACACTGCATTGATATTCTATATTCCCACTGTTGTCGCTCAAGTTTTTGCTCTTAACTCGAGGTGAGAATATGTCGCGTTGCAAGTTCAATGGGGTGTGATCACTCTTCTCGGCGTGGTTACTGGAACGATTTGTCAAACAGGGAATTTCTTTATGTTGACAATTACAGCAGTTCCGAAAACATGGCCCCGGATTTTCTAACTCTTTTCTTTTTTGAATTTAGAGACACTTCCTGTTCGAGTTCAGTCAGAAAATCTTGACTGCCTCTGAGCAATGTTCTGAAGTTGTTATTTCAGGGTTCACTTTTCAAAAATAATGTTTCTTGGAATTGGTGAGTCCAAATTGGTAAAAACATATACATCTTTAAGGGGCTGCTGTCGCTAAACTGTGTTTACACTAAGAATGATTTTATTATGTAAAGAAAATGTTGACTTCTAAATCTGCTAATTTGCATCAAAATTTACAAAGCTAAAAGCTGAACTCAAAAAGATTGTCTGGAATCATTGTGAAAGCGTTATTTGACTAGTCATCGCACCAGAATGACTTTTAGATGTTATGACAAAGCCGGAAATTTCATTTTTTCACATAATAAAATCATTCTTAGTGTAAACACATTTTCTCGACAGCAGCCCCTTAAAAATGTACATGTTTTTGCCAATTTGGACTCACCAATTCCAAGAAACATTATTTTTGAAAAGTGAACCCTGAAATGACAACTTCAGGGCATTACTCAAAGGCAGTCAAGATTTTGTGACTGAACTCGAACAGGTAGTGTCTCTAAATTCAAGAAAGAAAAGAGTTAGAGAATACGCGGCCATGCTTTGTGGCCAACTGTATAGTTTCTATCTTAATTTTAGAAGCACCTTCTGTTCGAGTAATACCGTGAAATCTGGACCTGTTTTGGGCAATACCCTGAAGTTGATGATTCACATTGAACTTTCAAAAAATACTGTGTCTTGGAATTGGGTCCTAATTTGGTTAACACGATCCACATTTTCAATAGGCTGTTGCTACTATGCCATGTTTTCAATATGAATGATTTTTATTACGTTAAGTAAAGACATTTCCAACTGTGTCAAATAGTAAACAAATATGTCCAGAAGATGAAAGGTCACCCTCGAACAATGACTTTTGGCGAAGATCACTTTCATCATTCAATGTCCTTTATTCAACTTTTTTAACAATGCAAAAAAAGTTAGAAGTTAGAAGCCAATAAGTTCAACCCTACGATAGCATTCGTGAAAGATAAAGACTGTGTATCTCCATTAGTCCGGGAGCTACTGACACGTTCTTCCTAAATTCGCGCACGAAGGGATTAATAGCATGGATTTGAAGATCTTGAAACGCTGAATACAAAAATCAAATTCCTAAGTGTCACAGCCAATCGCTTTCGGTTATAGGCAAGGTTAAAGGATTCCCATTGGAATCCAATGGTAAAATTCAAGAAATATCAGAATATAAACATGATTGAGTTTAGAACATCAATTTCGATATGAAAGTTGAGGTGAGTCACATGATTCAGTATTTGATGTCATGAGCCTCTACAAAATGAGTAAAATCACCAAAATTAAGTCAAAACATGAAATTTACTAGTTGATTAGTGTAATGATATTTGTGTAATATACAATGCATGTACTTGACATTATTTGCCAAAGTGAATGAGAACTGAATGTTCGAGTGCATTAAAGCAAATAGTGACCGAAGAAATCTATGCACGATCTGTTGCAATGCATGACTTTTTTTCATAGAAGTTAATAATTCCCATTCATGAAAATAAGTGCCTGCTTTGTGTAACTCATTTACCTGTAGACATAGAAAGCAACATCATGCACTATATGAAATTAAAGAATATCTAATTGACCATAGCGTTGTTCTCCACATATGTAAAAAAGCTTTTGTTTTTCGCTATTTCTTGATACCTGCTGATTTTAGCTGCATGAGAATCACAATATTCATAGACATCTTCGATGACTTCTATAACAACAATGTTCGCCATTTAAAATGAGTCAATCTAACCTATTGTCAATTTTACCTCATCATATAGTCAATTAGCTATTCTCCATCACCGTTAAAACATAGGTTAAAGGATTTCCTAGGCCCGGGAAGAGCGAGCAATATTTACCTGGCATAGGCTTCTATGTAAAGAGTCATGCAATATGATAACTGACTTAAATTACAGATTTAAAATATGATACATTACAGATATCAGTCTTTTCACTTAGAAAGTCCTGATTCGTAGAGGATCTACTCTGTGTAAAGCCTGATATCAGTGATAAATCAATGAGTATGAGTATAAGTATACATGCAAGTATTCAATTTTTTCCTTCAATAGAAGAAATAACAATGAACAACAGAAATAGCGGCGACAGCAAAGCGGTAGATATCAAAATTTGAAAAATATATCAATCATTCTAAAGTCAGACTCACGTTCAGATAAATGGAAAGGTAATGATACAACAATACCAATTACATGCATCGTATTCTGGAATCATGCATTTTGTCGATGAGCAACTGGCAGCGATAGGGTCAATCCAATGTGAGATGATTCGGATTAAAGGCTATCTCTCCATTTGATTTATCTGATATATTTGATTTTTGAGAAATCTATTCTCTTTGAATTTTTCCTATCGGACTTTGAGAAAGTACGAGCCTTCCGAGTAGCTTTATTTCTTTAGAAATGATAATTTGTTCTAGTTCTCTGATTTTAAGAACATATTCCTCGTGTTATGGTGGTGAGCGAACTTCCCTTTTCCCATTATTCGATTGCAGAAGTCACCCGTCTGCTTTTTTGATACTGTTCCAAATAAGATTTCGATTTTGGGAGGGTGTGCAGATTACATATTAGGATAAGTTGTGCAGCAGTCGAGTATACCTTGCCTTGTGAGTGTGGATGGAGTCCACCTATATGCATTCCATATCGGCTTAGACTGAAGAAAGCACGATTGGATTTGGCAAAGTTTTGAACTATGGGCATCACTTTTGACATCTACCGAGTGAATGACACCTAGAATTTTGAGATTCTGTTCTCCTTATAGATTATCTTTTCAAAGCGAAAAACTGCAATTGTCAAGAGCATCACATGTCAAGATCACTGTTTTCAATGGGTTGAATTTAAACCGCCGACGGTAAGCGTACTCTTTAGCAATTGCTAGTCACTTGTTCATGCCAAAGGATGAAACACTGATGAGGATCATGTCATTAGCATAAGCAAATGGTGTGCATGAAATGTCTTGAAATTTCAAAGCATAGCCGAGAACTTTATTACATGTATTATGTCGTCATTCAATATGTAGAACAAGCATGGGGATAGGACACTTCCCTGTCTGACTCCACGCTGCACATTGATTGGTTTTGACGTTTCTTCTTTCCAGGAAATCATGATCGTTTGTGCATCGTGCGCAATTTAGCTATGGTATATTGTGGAAAAAGAGGACAGGAATGCACAGTTCGCAACAAAACTATGAAAACCCCTACGAATTTCTTATATTTTTACATATCAATGAAAAATAACCTATTATTCAGAGTAGGTTTATATTACAATGTTCAAAAAAGCTGAGTATTCCTTCAGGATCATAAAAAATCATTTAAAACTGTCAATGTTTGGTTTGACCACCATCTTGATTTATTAACTGTTCAGTAGGCCTATGCCTAGGCATGGAAAGAATCAAATTCATGGTTTGTTTGAGCAAGTTCGTCATCGTTATTCCAAGCTTTCAAAAAGTTTGAGATCAGTTCTTGTTTTGATGAACATTTCTGAATTCTCAGACGTTGTTTACTATGTCGCATAGGGTTTAGATCCTGAGAAGCAGGAGGCCAGTCCATTACGTTCATGTTCAATTCAGACAGAACATTGAGAGAAACACGACTCACGTGGCAGGGTGCATTGTCTTATTGATAAATTCAATTGCCACCAGGATCCAGCTGATACCGGGCTCTACACTCTTAAAAAATTGGTTTCCTGGAAAACCAATTTTGGTTTTTCAGCCTGTCCCGGGGGTGAAACCAAATATGGTTTTCCAGAGAACCAAGTGAAATTGGTTCTCTGGAAAACCAAAAGTCATCGGTTTTCTGGGAAACCAAAATTGGTTTTTTAGCTTTATACTCGTATCTTGGTTTTCTGGAGAACCAATATCGGTTTCACGAATGACCCGATATTTGCTTCCGATAACATTTAATATACATACTAAATAATAGGCCTAATATAATAATAGTATAAAATAATATTATTAATTCATTTTTCATAATATAATTCTGATATGCTCTAATATATTTACTTCATTCGTACTAATATCATTTTAAAACAACATGTACAAATTGTTGGCTGAGCATAAAATAAGCTCAATAAAGTGTGCAAAAGAATTATTGTGAAAATGTGTAAAAAATGCGTGAATGCTCAAGTGAGGTATTTTGAAGTTTACAATTTATCTAAAACCATACAAGATTTCCCAGAAAAGTCCCCGAAACGTCAAGAAGTCATTGTTTCTTATTTTTAACTTTTTTCAAGTCAAGCTTGCATAAAATAATACAAGAAAGACGAGGGACGATGTCTTTAGTCACAAAATTTCCCATGAAGTTAAGACATTTGCTAGTCTTCTCCAAGATACAGATTGTTTCATAAAAAATGGATCACCCTTAAACATCGCCTTAACTTCAACTTTGTCTAACTCCGCTAAACTTGAACGAATTTCTCTGAAATTTGGAAGATATGTCAGTTGTGTTTACTAATATCATTGTTGGAAATTTCAAGCATGAATATTGAGTTGTTTTCCTGTTATAGATAAAAAAGTAGTAGATAATTTGATCTTCATTTAGCAATGTTACACAAAATCATACCTCACTCTTATAAAATTACATTTGTTTCCTTTGTTATGTAATATGTTGTTCTACAAGCCAAAAGCTATCAAGCAAAACAAAAATAAAGAAAATCGGTCAATCAGAGCCAGTATAGCACCATTATTCATCAACAATAATGTAACTGCTACATGTGATTAACTGGACTTCATGTTCCATAGATTCCTGACTTCGTTGCGGTGGTGTTGGCAGCACTCCTGATTGCTTTCAGCTAGAAATCTATCTCTTACCGGTTGAAAGCAATACAAAGCACAAATGAACAATAACGAGATCGCATTCACAAAAGGCAAAGTGTCAGCCTTGCTTTTAAACATCCAAACGTAGAGACCGAATAATTTTGAGATTTGTTAACGTTGATCCAAGTCTCTCGTTAACTGAGATGGCTGCACTAGTCTCGTCTATTTCTAAGTCCACTATTCGTAGAAGACTTATTGAGTCGAATTTCAAGAGCTGTAAGAGGCCCTCTCAGATCGAATTATCAGATCAGCATACAAAAAGACGTCTCAGATGGGCAATGAGTCATTGTCACTGGCGAAATCAATGGGATCGGGTTGTCTGGTCTGATGAGGCATCAGTCCGTCTGAAAGACAGTGATGGTCGATTGAGATTATGAATAAAATCTGATCAGGAAATTCCGAGACATTTACATCGTCCCCGGGTACAAGGTGGTGCGACTCTACTGATTTGGGCTGGCATTTGGACCCATGCCCGCTCTGAACTTCACATACATCAAGGAACCATGAATTCTGAACGCTATGCGAATGTTTTACGAATGAACATTGGCCAAATGACAGATCAACTTGGTGATCCATCGACTTGGTTATTTATGGATGATAATGCTACGTGTCACAGGAGTAGTAGAGTCAACTTAAGCAAGTCTCAATTAGGGCTTAGGACATTATCTTGGCCAGCTCGTTCTCCTGATCTGAATCCCATAGAAAATGTATGGAGCTTATCAGATTATATAAGGACATTTAAATATAGGCTATTAGGGACATGAAATAACATGAAAAATGCTTTCTGTATCATACTTACGTTTTATTTAGTCAAATTTTAGGATGATCCACTTTTTATGAAACGGACTGTAGTAAACAAAATCACAGATAGGCCTTCCGCAGGATGCACGCCCAACTAATCCGGTGCAGCGCAAAAATACCACGTCGTCGAATCTTTCGATGCCGATACTCGTTGCCACTGGAGTGGAGCTCGCTACTGAAAAAAGGAAAAAATAATCTCAGAAGGGATATCCTCAATATTAGGACTGTAGAAGAAGCATTTAGAGAATTGCGGCAATATAGTACGATGTTGTTGAAAAGGTGTGTAATAAAACTCAACTATGAAATCAATGTTTGTTGATGCGAAAATAATGCCATATAGGCCTACACTGTCATAAATGGTATCACATACAGTCGAAGCTCGTTAGTTCGAACACGGATAATTCAGATTTCGGTTAATTAAGATCATACGGCCGCGGCATTTTTTGTATCTTTTGCATATAAGCTGATGTTTAATTAAGAATTTTGATAATTCAGAGATTGAAAATCTGGAATGTATGGTCTTAATTAACAAGCTTTGACTGTAGTGTAATCAGAAATAATGATAGGCAATAAATTTCTCAGACAAAATTTTGTACACCATTAGCGGCATGCACATATAAAACGATGCCATGTGAACCAAACACCACAAGAAGAGCTTTTCTGTACAATAAGCGGCATGCAAAATAAATTCGGCTGTTAACAACAAAAGATAGTTACGCATTATACCATGTAAAATAAACTCCTCTACACAGTAAGTGGCATGTTGGGCTTGCACAAAACATGGGGAAATCAAAACCAATTAATAAGCATGCAAAAGCAAAGTTTTTCATGCAAAATCAGCACGAATTAAACGGCAAAAGTTGTTTACTGCAGCTACTGTAATTTGGCGATGATATATACGTGTACATTAAATGACACTTGTTCTTAACTGAAAGTGCAAATGTAAT